>VWZS01012133.1:0-221364 GCA_013397075.1 Rhabdornis inornatus
CACAATGTCACCCCAGGACACTGTGTCATTACTTCCTACACAGCCTATCATGGGCTGCATTCCCTTGGGAAGGGGCACAACATTTCAGCAGTGTTTTAAGGACCCTGAACATCCTCATGTCAGAGGATACTTCATGGACAACTGAGGCTTGCTCAGCTTTCTTAGCAAACTGAAATGTCTTCTGGCAGTTCCGAGGGCTTACAGACAGAGTCCCAGTCTTGCAGAGGCCATGTTGAAATCCAGGTGATAGCTCATAGTGAGCTTGCGTGGAAATCAAGGACACCGAAGTAGATGTTTGAGACCAAAGCATCAGTTTTGTTTTATGGCTGGGGACTAGAGTCTGATGAATTTCGTAACATGTGGGGAAGGCTCTGGTGACTCACACTAGGATTGTGCACTAGTGTCTAAATTACATAAACACAGTAGGATGTCCATACAGCTGTGTAGTTAGAGCTATTTGTAACAGAATGCACAAACAAGATACCCCTGACGTCAATCTTCATAGCTTATTGTTCTCATCTGATGCCTGATGCCTTGACTGCATCTCCTGTGTTTCAGCAAGACCAAAAGGGAAACATTATATTCAATCCTTTCTTTTTTATATCTCCAAGATACAGCACAAAGAAAGTTAACATTTTCGTTAGGAGCAGCACTATTTTTCAGGGCCTTGTCCTTTCTCCAACATATCTCCCGGCCAGTGGATGTGGTTCTCATTTCTCCTGGTGCCTGAGTTTGGGATCAGAATGTATTCAGAGGGCTGACTTTGGTGGGTGCTGGGGAATTGTGAAACTTCCAGGTCTTGGGAAAAGCTGTCTAATGAATATTGAATTGACTCCCTTGCACTCTTCCATTTTCTAGTGTGATCTATGGTGCATGAAAAGCATTATGTATTAATGGTTATCAACATAATGAACAAAAGATTAGCGAAAGGATTTTGTTAGGACCATTAGAGATGGTGCTTGGAGACTTTATGTCCTCAGCTTCTGTCTCCTGCACTGCTGAGTATCAGTGTTCACACAGTTTACCGTGTAAGCACTGTTTATACAGTGTACTGTATCATATTTATGTTTCACATGGTTAGTCATTTGTTCTAATGATTTGTTTGTTCTTTAGTAATGCTGTTTAAAGTAAATTACCCTTTCATTTTTCCATTAAAAAATTAATATTATACTCAGTGTAAAAGTGTAATGAGAATTTCAAGCTTCAAATAGTTTAGTTCCCTTTTATTTTTCAAATTACTTGTCTTCATCTTGTGAATGTGCCCACATACTAATGTTAAAAGATGTAAAATCATGTGGAAGGTTGATATTTTGTGCCTTTGTTTCAGTGTAAGATTTTTTTTAATAGAAATATAATTTAATCTATGGCTGTAATCTTCACTTTCTTAAAAAACACTATTTCTATTGGCTTTTTTCCCCCAATGAAGTTGGAATTTCAAAGGGAATTTACTTTCATTGTGATAATAGTTAAGGATTGGGCAGAAAGTTGCCTAAAGGGTTATTTTATTGTTGTCTCTCTGTAGTAAATTGATGACCAGAATACAACCACCACAGTATCCTTAGCACATACCAGCTGCTGGAAGATAGTCCTGCCCTTTCAATTTATTGAATGTATCCATATCAAACCATTCTTTTCTGGTGAAAAAATGGATGGATTTCTGATGAGAATGGTAGGATTTGTAGGAAAGCACACTCAGAAACTACTTTGAAAGGTAAAAAATGTAATTGTACTTCCTGACTTTCCAACTACAAAAATGTCTTTAAAATAAAATTTTTCCAGATTTCACATAATTTGAACTACAGTGACATTTACCACATCAATTCCTCAGCTCTTCTGAAGTCATTGCAGCAAATATTCATACCAAAAAGTGTCCTGGAAGATAATTTAACAGCTGGAAAAATAGAGGAAGAACCATTCCCCTGTGAGCAGTAAGCTCTCAGCAAAGATAATTTAAAGCAATTTGCCAGTTCTTCAGTGGTTCAGCTGCGAGCATGTTCTGGGGGAGTAATGGGATGGTTATATTCATATTATCTAAATGACAGTCATAATGCTTGAGAGTGCCAGGCTCCCCTGTGGCTGCAGGGAGCTCTGCTGGTCACTTCGTGCTGCCAGTCAGCTCTCCCTGAGGGGAACAATTCCCACCATCTTCTGGGCTTTCTCCCTAGGGAGAGAGCAGCTGGGGGACACCTTTCCCTATGGAAACCTATCTGCTCCCAAACCAGCACCAGCTATTTACTGCATAAGGTGACATGTCTGAAATATTTTTCCCTGCTTATCTGGGCTTTGTTTTATTTTTCTTGAAATAGTGTCTTAAATTTTGTTGAATAACTTTCCTTCTTCAGTCTTTTTTGTGGACTATTTGCAACCTGATTGCTGATATAGGGATTTCCAACTAGCAAAATGCTTTTTTGTTGTTGTTTTCAATTTGAAATAGAAGAAGCTGCATTTTCTGTTAATAAAGTCTTTGTATTTTCATAAATAATAGGCTTCTATTTTTGAAGTTTGAAAATGAAATTACTTCCATGTAGGTATATAAGCATGTGTTTATATTCCTTATACAAAAAAGAAAATGTTGAGTTTGGTGGTACAACACAGAGAAGGAGTTCCCAAAATTAGGAGCTTGGCAGAATTATAATCAAAAAAATATCGTTATGTAGGGTATTCTACTGCCGAAAGTGAGGAGTCAGTGATAAAGTATATTGACTAACCCATCAATTTCTGAAGTCCTTCTGAATTGCCTTGTGTTGGTGGGGAAAGCTCTATACACCTCACACTGCCCTGATTAATTACTGTCTGTGACTGAAAGTGCCCATACTACTCCAGAGGGGTTGCATTGCTGGTATGAAGTGTTAAGAGAGTAGGAATCATTATAGCCATACTATTCTACATGAAAGAATTTTATTTATTTTGGTCTGGTAATTTGGTCTGAGATACAGTTATACTGGTTTGTGAATTGTCTGTGGTTCAGGAAGTCTGCATAAAGGCACAGGTCTAAAAGAAAGGCCCCATGTTCTGCAGCAGACTTTACAGTATTTTTTGAGTTGATTGAGTTTTAGGCAGGACAGTAAGACCTATGTTAAGGCAAGTGAAGGACCAAAGGGAATGACATAACAGAAGCCCCTTCACTTAGATCCCACCCAGAGCTGAAGCTGGGGTTCCTTGCCACGTTCTCAAAGGAGGCCCCTTCTGCTCCTCTGTGCAAAACTCTCTTGGTGTAAAAAGCAGTAGGGGTCCTGGGGAGAGTGAGAAATAGAAAGATTGGGGAATGAGAGGCTCTACTACCTGTCTTGTGGAATTTTGTGTCATTTATGTCAGATAGGCATTGGGAAAACCACAGAAGCATCAGAGAGGGGAGGAGCAATTCTTGTGTGAGAGACCATTTGTCAAGATGTTAAATTATTCTTCTGCTGAGCTGTCCTCTCTGGTTTTGGGTTCCTTTGCATCCGTGTCTCTCAAGTGGTGTAGTTGCAACCAAGAGCATTAGAAGGGTGTCCCACTTTCTATTGTGTCACTGAGTAATTAGAAGATTCTCTGCAAACTGGCTGGGGGGACAGGAACTAACTCCCACTTTATGTCTGACCCCCCTTAAACATCATCTGCTGTTTCATTTACATGATGATGAGTGGGAACACTAAATCCTCTGCTTCTGCATTAGATTTCAGTATGCACCAAGCAATACTGGACATTCCAGGTACATCACTCTAAGAAACATTTAGTTTGTGAATCACAAAATGTTACATAGGAGAAAAGTTTCATCAGCCTAAGCAACAGATTCTTTTAGTATGTGCAAAAGCACAGATTCACAGACGAAAAGGAGTTTTCACTGAAAAAGGCCAATACATGTATTAATTCAAGCGTCTGAAAGAGGAAAATAGAGACTTTCTAGTTTGCTTCTCTGAATTTAAAAATTCAGGTGTAGATTAGGCACATGTAATATTTTGGATCCTGTAAGGTGTCTTTGGATTCTGTAAAAAAAAAAAAATACATTATTTATAAAGGTTATTTATCTGCTGCGAATCACTTATTCTACTCAGTTCTCTGGCTGCCTGCAAGATGAACAGTTGACAGCTCTCTATTGTCAATAAATAAGCATTCATATTATTTTTTGATGTAAGAAGGAAGTAGAAAGGAAATCATTATTGCAAAACCACCAGGAAACATAGAGATGCGTTTGTGGCATCAGCAATTGCAGGTTTTAAAATTATATCCAAAGAGGTGTGGGAGCAGGAAAAGGTTAAAAATTGAAGATTTCTGAGGAAAAAATGTTGGCTTTTGAATTGTTTTCTCTCAAGGTGACCTTGTAGCTGGAAGGTGCTAAGAACATTCAGTTTGGGAAAATTCACATTGTTTTCTGTCTGTCTGGAGAAGTCAGCTAAGAGAATGCTGTAAAGGACTTCAAAAGCATTCTTCACCGGTCTAGAAGAAAGGGGGGAAGGCAGATGAGAAGATCGGACATTGTAGAACACAGCCTTGTGAAGATTTGTGCCTGCACCAACCGGGCCTTTGATATGTAACAGGCAGGGTTCAGGCCTCTCTGCTTTTTGCCCCTGCTAAGATGAAATAAACTTAACAGTGTATTTTTGCTGAAAAAATAATGGAATAAATCTTTTCTTTGCACTTCAGCTGTGCATTGTGGCCTTCTTCGTGTTACCCACATGTGTTTGGTTCACACAAGGCAACAGCTCAGAGCGTAATTCACACGACAAATTGTATTTTGTGTCATATGCTCAGGTTTTACTTGTTTCTGAGATCTTAACAGTTAGAACTAGGCAAGAAATGATCGCGCTATTCATTTAAGGTGTTTTTATTAAGGGACAAGCATGAATAAGATGGCATTTTAAAGTTCTAGATTAAAAATAGTCAAGGGCATTTTTAATAATAATAATTTTTATGACTGCAAGTATAAACCATAATGAGGTGACAGAAATATCTTGGTTTTGATTAGATAATAGTAGCAAAATTATATTTTATTTGGCATGTACTTTAGACACCCAAAACCTATTTCTGGGAACAAAACTTTTTTTTTTTATAATCTTAAACTAATTTTAGGTTTTAAAGGTGAACAAAGTACTTTAAAAATAAACACTCATTACTACGCAGCAGCTGAGAGAGAGTAATTAGTGTCGTAATTTTGTGCTTTGTTTTGCATTAGTGTGATATGACTTGAAAGAAAAGTCATAGATTTTTTTTTGAAAGAGACAAATATGAATGGTGAAAAATATTTTAGGCATGGTATTTTAAAATTTACTTTATAAAAAACAACTCTGCATTTGGGAGACAGTTTAATGAGACCATATTCTTCCTTAAATCCACAAAGTCATATAAAAATGGTCATAGAGGAATGCTTATGTTTACATCTGTCACTATCATTGAAATTTCAGTTGGTAGTTTACTGTTCCAGAATTTCAATAACAAATATAGGGACACCTTTTACATCTTATGGAAAAGGTCATTACTAAATAAGCAGAACATTGTGGTATAAGCCTGGAGAATGAGTTCAGAAATTATTATGTTTCACTAAGATTTATAAGGTTGTAGCTTATAAAACACTAAAGGAGATGGGAAAAAAAGCCATAAAAGTCTTCGTATGTGAGCTGATGCTAAGCCTTGGATTTTAGACCACCAAGATATCTTCCTTTCATGCCTACTTCAGAGTTTTTGAAATTTTTTCCATTACTGTTAAGCAGTGAAAAATTGGGGTTATATAAAATCAAGACACTTTTGGTATTATCATAAAATAGTATTTTTGGAAACACTCATGAATCTTATGCTACAGAAGACAGCTGCTCTTATTTCTCACACAGTCTTAGTATGCAGAAAAAAAATCATCAAAATAGAATAAAATAACATATCCACAGGAAAGGTCCTGCAAAAGGAAAATGTTTGCATGCCCTTTGAACATTGGGATATATATTAAATACATAGATTAAAAATAAACCATTAATAATATATAAGAAAAGAAAACATCTCTTAAAATATACATCTAAAGAACAAACCAGAATAAAGTAAAATGGTACTGAAGAGAAAAAGAGAAAGAAGGAAAACATTCTATCTTTCCTTTTTTTTTCTTTTTTCCTCCTTCTCCTGTGGAATATACTGTATATATACTTTATGCTTCTCTCAGTTTCTCAGCTTCCTGAGAGTCATAGTTGATTCTGGAAATGGAACAAGAAATTTGTACTCAGTTTTCTGTCAATACCCTGACAGAACCCATGTCTGCCATCTAAATATCTCCAATATACGTTGGAAGTGGAAAGAAATTAATCTTTTGGATAGCACTGTATAGTTTGACTGGGCACTGGAGGGAGAGGAAATGTACCTCCCTTGCAAGAAATTTATTATTTATGTAGTACCACAAGTGCACATGATCTTATGCACTAAATCAGCAGCACTAGCCCAATGTGTCTTGTCTCAGAGAGCTGCTAAAACCATGTGTCTCCAAACAGTGACTGATTCAGGAGGGAGAAATTCATCAGTGCTGAAGGGATTGGGAAATTTCTGATCGGGGTGGCAGGGGAGGCAGGAGGGAGGGCACGGGAGATGCTGGTTAGTGAAATATGTGAAAACACAGCTCCTAGTTCTGTGTTCAAGGTACAGGATCACACGTTTCTTCTGAGATCTGGAGAAAGCTCAAGGAGAGGATATCTACTGGCATTTTCTCCCGTAGCTATTACCAGCTTGGTAGTAATTCACTTAAACCATGACAACAGCCCGGCTTGAAATGCAGGCTAAAAATGTTCATCTACAGCATAGTAAGGGAGTAGTTAAGAACTAAATAATAAACTAGGCATGCTATGGCCTTCTGAATAGGAAGGGTAAAGTCAGTGTAGTTGTGCTCAAGGGAATGAAGTTGGACTACCCATATACTTCCAGCAGATTCCCAGCCTCTGTGAGGGGTGATACATAGTTTTATGATCCTTCATATTTCGCATAGGTCCTTGTTAAGATCTGAATAGTGAAGGATGCTTCTGCCCAAATTAAGGTGAAAACACTATCATGTGCTGAAGTCAATATTATGGATTTTATTTAACAATGAATGTGAGCCAGAGAGACAGAAAGAAACAGAAAATGCAGGGAGAATTGGGGTGTGGGTAGAGAATGAACAAGCGGAAGATCGTCACCACCCATGGATCCAGTGACATCCTGCTGGTCTTTTTCCACCCTGGGATCTTGGTGGTGGGGATGCCTATGTAATTCAAACTCTTTCACTATTTATAGATCTCAGCAAGCAAAGGAATTAATGCTCATTGGCTACACAGTTCTCTTGTTCTATTGGTTAAATTATTCCCTCACTTCTAAGGCTAATTAGTCTACATGCTCAGTCTTTCTCTCAAGTTGGTGGGTTTCTTGAGTTGGTGGGTTGTGAGTCAGTGTTCACAATGTTCCCCCTGCTGGAATTACCTTTTACCCAGTTGGAGCTGATTTCTGCACAGTTCCCACAAATTGTGCATTCTTTGTGTCCATTATCAGTGGTACATTCTTCTCTCTCAGGTTTGCTAAGCTCCCCCTAGGTCTGGGATAGCACAAGACAATAGTACCACCTTTATCTTTTCTCAAGCTTGTGCTGTGGTGGCTTATCTTATAATCCAACTTCCTGGTGTCCATGGAGCCATATTTGTGGGGGCTTCAGTGGCTGTTGATGGTCACAGATACCATCTGTTCCATAACTTGGGGTCATCTTTTTTTGGTTGATGATATGTGTGTGAGCAGTTGTTTCTTTACACTCTTTTCCACAGTGGGAGTTTTTGTCCAGATGTGTTAACCAGGATGTGCTAACCAAATCTCCGCTCCACTAGGGCATGGAGCTAGTGCTATCCTGTTGCTCCATTCTTTGCTTATCTCATGGCAAAGTTCTTCTGCAGCCTTGTTTGAGACAGGCGACTGTGCTCTTTAGGTCCTTACGCTTGTCATTTAGCAGAGGTTGATCAACCATGGATTTGGCTTCTTGCATTGAATTTGGAGAATATGCCCTCCACCTGCAAATTTTTGCTAGGGCAGATGATACTGCATGGTGATGGATGTAAATAGATAGACCTAACTGGTGCAGATTGAATGGTAAATATTCCCATATTAGGATGAACTGTACAGATCTACTCTTCCTAGGTGTGCTGTAGTCCATCTGCAGTCACTCCAGTTAATCTTTCAGCTTTGTCATTTATAATTGTAAATAACATGTGTAGCCAGGAATACCTGACCTTTAAACCTGACTTAGTGGCTGATTTTCTGAAAGGTACCTGTAAAATCCCCAGACACTGCCTTTTTAGAGTTGTTGAGCAGACTAAAATTCCCAAAAGCCTAACTGCATAGTATTGAATTTGCCAAAATGGTCACTTTCTTCCAGGTGCTCTTTCCTGTACCCAGTGACTGAAATAGGCTGATATGTAGTAAGATACTGTATGGGTTGTTTTCAGACCATGGTAGAAGAACAAATGGCTTCCCCAAGAGGAACTACAAGTTCTTTATATTTCATCCATCCTCTGAAGTCAGAAGTATAAGTCTTTGCATTTGTTTTAGAAGGGCTGGTGACTAATACCTCCACTGAATTCAGGAAGGACTACAAATGCTTTTACCTTTTGAAATAGGCTTGAGATACTTTATGACAGGCAGGAAAACTCAGCTGCTCTGAAAACATATCTTTACAGATTTTTCTTTTTCATAAATACTGTCTCACACATGCACTGCAGTGATTATTAATCCACTCCACAGAAATCTCTTTGAAACCATCATACCAATGTCACTACTAGTATTTGCAGCTGTTGTTATACAGTAAATGCATTGGTCACTTAATTGGCTATAAATATCTGTAATCTGTGATATTTTAGTAGGGTGATAATAACCCCGTCCATTATTTACCATCCTGAACACCATTTGATGCTTCAGGTATGCTCAGTACATGTGGCAGCTTCCGTACTAATGACAGTTGTTACATCTTCCCATGTGCTAAGTTCTGAATTTTTCATGATTCACGATTCACTATGTACTTTGTTACACAGTTATACTTAGTTATACATTTTCTTCCCTTTTTTTTTTTTTTCTTTCTTTTCTGCGGTTACTGCTAGTGTAACTGTTTTGTTTTCAAGTTTCATAAAGTAAAGTGTTTGGGAAAGATTTAAAGACTCTTAAATTATCAATCACTGTATGAAGCTCAACTTTTATTTCCTTCACATGACAAAAATGTTAGAAAGCAAGTAATTCTTTTCCTTCAGATATATCTTTAGAAATTCCAGCATCTTGAGGTCTCAGTGGTATTATATCAAATGAACAAACATCTAGTTTGTGTTCCAATGAAGAAAGCATTTTTGTAATAGTTAGCTTTCACAGTTGAAATGTAATTAGAAGCTTGATATCCACTGCATAATGCAGAAAACTCTTATCGCTCATGTATTTACAATTCTGTAAATGGGTTGCAAAAGTCTGCTGGAAAACAAAGTGTAGTAAAGGTTATATCTTGTTGTGAGAGTTTAAGAAGACAATTAGCTTGATTCCATAGGGAGTCCTTAATAAGGCAGGATTTTGTTCAAAGGCAGAACTAAATGGAGGGCAGATAGAAGCAGCAGTGTGTTGTTTGGGACCTCAGCCCGGCACCGTGTGCTGGTGCTTCAGCTTTCCAGTACAGTCAACTGTACTCCACATGTCCAAGTCCCTGCCAACTCTTCTTGAATCTCAGTTATTTCCTGATGTCCAAAACAGCATTATGACCATACTCTGCTGTGTTTTCTTGATGGTTTTACAACTCTCAATTATTTCCACATTATGTAGTATGGGAATGAGGCTAGGGACATCAAGATTTGCAAGTAATCTGTATTTCAATAATACTTTTAAATTTACCAGTAACTAGTAAAATATGATAAAAACTTTGTGTCCAGAGGGCATGTGAAGTCTGAGTCACATCTCTTGCTTAAAGCAGAAGGGAGACACAGTGTTGGCTCCTAACAAAAAACCTCTTCCATATTCTATTTCACTGCTGGTAGTGGAGAAACCTACTGCCCAAATAGAGAGAATGTATAGCCATCAACTTTTTCTCTGAGCTCCTGCAGGAATTTGCCTTTGTGTAGGAGAGTAGCCCACTCTGAATTGCCTTAGTAGTGGTAATTTGGACATCAACTTTCATATATTCCCCCTTCACCAGAGGCTCAACAGATAGGATGCAAGGACTCCTGAATACTTGCCAACAAGGCAAGCATATCCTTTAAGGGATCTGTCTGTTTGTTTGAACATGGTGTGAGGATTTCACCATGCGCTTACATCTAGAAGTATTAAAGTAAGGAAAGGAAAATTCTTGCAGTATCAAAGAGTAGACACATACCACATCTGAGATTTTGATAAAGGGAAGAAAGCATTTGTAAGACCCAAGAGAGAATTTTGCTTAGGGGTCTACTACTACATGTGGAAGTGGCCATTAGAGATTTCAGCCTAGGGTTTATGAAACAATGCATGAAGGGCAGGAAATCAACATATATCCCATGTATACATGTAGTAGTTCAGTATTGTAGTTCACTATTACTTAAAGAGAGATATTAGTAGAAAAGAGCCCTGGTGCTATCTCTATTCCGACTGTCAAGAACACATTTACTCTTCTGGGATGAAATTTCCAAGCTGCACAAATATGCTCATCAAAGGCTGGGGCACGTTTGTTTGCCATTCCCATCAATCTGAAATCAGTTTAATGTGTTTTTGTAAAGTGAAGCTGCTCATTATCATTTCCACAGGTGAAAACTGACAGTGTGTGACAGTTTGCTGTTATTAAAAGATAGAGTTTGGAGAGAAACCAAGGCTGTGAAATATTTAAAGTCAGCACTGGAACTGTGAAAAAAGCCTTTAAATTATTTTCAAGAAATAATATTGGAGAGTCTTAAACTTTCTTCTGGATTTCAGCACCTGAAGAACTTTTCACTAAGGGGAAATACAAACTTGGGCTTACATTTTGTAGTATCACAGGTTGTGTTGCTCACTGTTTTCCTTAAAGCTGTCATTTGAAGAAAAATATTAGCAGGACCTAATGCCTTCTGCTGTAAAAGGACACAGTCTCCAAGGCTCCCAGGTTCTGCCAAATATGCTACAGGAAGGACTGAGGAAATGGGTGTAAACTTCACACTGCAGAACTGTGTAAGACCATGTGTCAGGGTCATACCGATTTACAAAACTCAATTATACTATAAAAATGATACTATAGTAATCTCATATTAAAAATACTGTTGGTTGCTTCTTTGGGATCAAGCACATGGACTTTCCTGGTTATTGTTATACAATATCTACTATTTTATTATAATTTTTATTTATATGTTAATTTTTCATTTTGTTGCAGGTTGTTGTCCTTCACTTAGCTGTTTCTTCAGCTGAAATGCTGAAAAAGCTCCCTTTCTGCTTTACTGAAGGTAAAGGACTGTTCAAGTCTTTGATCACATCTTCAGAGTTCTCCATTGCCCTGATGCTGTGCTATCTGACGTTCACCTTTGATGTGGCTCCCCTTGGCCACTCACGCTCTGGCCCACCCAGCTAGCTCCCTGGGTGAGAACACGTCAAGAGTGGGCTGTCCCCTGAATCCTGAGAATCAGGAGTACAGCTAGGGCTAGTGCCCTCCAAATAGGCAGTGGCACGTCTGAGGAGAGGTGAAGGATGAGAGAGAGTCCTTTTGTAGATCCAGGGAAGGATTTATTAGGGATCAGGAACAGGAGGCAACTGTGAGTGGTGGAAGGATACCACAAAAGGCACTCAAAACAGCGTGACAGCAACTTAAATAGGGGTCCTCCCCCATGGGAGGGTACATCCAGTTAACCAATCAATACAACTCAGGGGCATAACATAAGGCGGGATATAGCGACTTAACAGCCAATGGGGGAAAACATAGGTGGGGATTGTACAACACTGACAAATAGCCAACTGAGGAGGGGACAACTGACATAGAACTTGCTGGAACTTTGGGAGGGGTCAGGAAGGATTGACAATGATAGGGGAGTGGATAAGGGTGACTGATGGGGAACAATCTGGAAAGCTGGGAGGGGATTAGGGCTGAATGACAAGAGAAAGGCGGGGATTAGGGCAACCACAGCTGTACCAAATGGGGGGTTTCAACAAAGGGGTAAACCATTTAACATAGGGAAGAACAAAGGTAAAATAACACAATGCAACACACCTTCAAAGAAATAGTGCCAGTCTTCTGTGTCTTTGACATCAGGATTTTGTAATATGGGCCTGGAAGAGGTCAGGATTCCATTATACAGTAGAGACCACAGTCAGTTGCATTGACAGAAGATACAAAGATAGGTGCAGTCACAAGACTCAACTTTAGGTAAGTCAGAGTTCCTTTCTTAGGTGATGTACTCGTAAGTTTCCCCTAATTTCCCTCTGTCTTTCTGGGAAGTTGTGCCAGGCCCCTTGCGGAAGGTTTCCAGTTGGTTTTGTCTGCTTGATGTTGGCCATGTGTCATCATTGCTATGTGAACAGTCTACTTGGGGTAGTGAGTGCTGACAAGAAAAACCTAGTTTCATCCACATAGGCATAAAAGTATATTTAAATGAATGGCAAAACAAAAAAAACTGAAGTATATTCTCCTTGACATTCAGCTGTTTGCTTTAAGCTGGGCCCTAAATTAACTCCTGAATGTAGCACGTGGAATAGGGTTTATCCACAAAACTATTGATGCCAAGCATTCTGTGGTAATCACTTATTCATGATGGTGCTAATAATGCTTCTGTCTGCTGAATCAGGATCTGGGAAATTAACTAATAGGCTTCAACCCAGCTCCTGCAGGAGCATTTGAATTCTTTCCCAGACTCTTTGTTCAGACCCCAGTATTAAACTCTACAAAACTGAGAGATGGTGTGAAGAAAAGCATATAGAAACACTTCGGATAAAACTGTAGTATTTTAGAAAATATATAACATTAGGAATAAACTATTCAGAACCCTGCAGCTGAATCAAGTTCCCTGGAGAGTTACAGAGATAGCTGATGTCTTCAGTCCCCAGTTTATCACTAATTAATCCTACTTCATTTAACTCAGGTGGGAGCTTAGTCATCTTATGTTTTCTGCAAAGTCAGTAGAGGGAGACAGAATTTCTGAAAGTGATTCAGCCTTCCTAAATGAAACTTTGCAAATTCAGTGGACATGATCTTTTTGAAACAGAAGTTTCTAACAATAATAATGTATTATTATTACACCATTAAAATATAATTCACAACACTCATGATTTGATACAAGAGGTGACCTCAGTATTCTGTTAATACACATGGGTTTATATTTTCAAATCAACTGATTATAGGTCTACTTAAGTATGAATTAAAGACATCAGCCCACATTAATTTAAGACCAGATGTTTAAAGATGTTTAAATGTCTTACTACTGTTGGAATCAATAACTTCTGCAGTTCTGGACCCTTATGGTAAAGAAGTTCTATGAAAGTCAACCTTTATTTGATGGCCTATTGCACATTATGCTCATATAAGTTATTGTAAAAGTCTCAGTCGTATAATTTGTATCCTTCCTCTATGACTATAAATCAAATACAATCAGCACAACCGTGTTTCTTACCCTTCTGTATTCTATTAGAGACAGAGTTATTACTCTGAATTATGCCAGCTGAGCAGTCCAGTTATCATCATACAATATATGATATAACAATATCATGGTATATAACAATGTACCTTGACAAGGTTCTTGAGCAAGCCTCAGCAGGTCATTTGGATGCAGGCAAACACTATTTTTGTAGAATAATTTAGGCTGGAAAAGACCTCTAAGATTGTTGGGTCTATCTGTTAACTCAACACTGCCAAATCCACCACTAAACCATGTCCCCAGATGCACATCTACATGTCTTTTAAATTCTTCCAGGGCTGCTAACTCAACACCTCCCTGGGCAGCCTGCTCCAGTGCTTGACAACCATTTTGGAGAAGAAATTTTTCTAATAGCCAACCTAAGCCTCCTTAGGTCCAACTTGAGGCCATTTCCTCTTCTCCTGTTGCTTGTTACTTGAGAGAAGAAACTGACACCCACCTCACTGCTGAGTTCCATTTAAACAATGTGTGTGGCATATTGTTGACTTCTGCGTTGCCCTATACAGCATCAGTTTAACTTATTTATTTTTTCGACAAATGTTCCCCGCCTTTCTGGTTGAAGGGATCACCAGCCAACCTTGTGCCTGTCAGCTGCCTTACACCTGAATATCTTAAGAAAGGAGTGACACTGGGAATTTACCCGGTATATGGAGCTTTTCTGTTATAAAATCTTAGTGGGAATAGAGGAAGAACAATGGCTGTTTTCTGTAGACAAAAATCCTTGATGTATATTCCCTTACAAGGCAAAAGTAGTTCTCACCAGGCCTGGTTAAGAACAAAAGAACAAGAAAATGGAGAGGAAAAAAAAAAGGCAAGAAGAAAAGTAATCCTAATGAATCAAATAGCTATTTATCTCTTATGCCTTTCCTGTACAAGGTTAATAATGCTCTTCAAGAAGAAAATCACTCTAGAAAAGCATTGTTTTACTGGCATGGTGAAGTGGTTTATTTTTAAGCTTCACAACTCTCTGGCTCATATCATTCCTTTAAACCACCTTACACATATATTCATTGTTTTACCTCAAAGCTACTAAAATAAAGCTGATGAGGCTGCAGTTGGGAGAGATGTAAGGAAGAGTAGAAAGTAGCTGATTTTTTTTGTAATAAATTTATCAGTCCAAGAATTTGCCTGAATATGGAGGATATTCTTTTGGGTTTTGTTCAAGACTTCAAAAAGGTCTTCAGATTTACACTTGTAAAATGAGGGTCATTCACATATCTACTAAAAGCCCGATTTCCCTTTCAATCATTTATGCAACTCCAACTTAGTGTTTCTTACATATTCATTATGTTTATTGTGGTCATAGTGGTCAGTTTTTATGTCTCTTCCTGAAAGATGCTATGAACTGCTTTTATCATACCAGCTCTGTACTCAGGAAAATAATGCCTATATACTGTATTTTCTTCACATGCTCTGTCCCTATCCATGAATTATGGCTATTCGAGAAACAATTGTAAGAGGAAATAATTTAATTTATTTTTATTGATTTGTATGTCTTTCCACAAGATTTATTTCCTATTATGTTCTGGGTTGCTATGCGTTATTCAAACTCTGAGACTTATCAGTAAATCTACACTTCCCAGTGACTCTATGCTTCATTTTGTTTTGGCTGAACTGTTAACATACAAGTGCTGTCATATATGTTCAAGAGGTTTGCCAAATTAATCAAAGGCAGCTTGACTACTTAGTAGGAACTGTTCTAAATGTGTCTCATCTGGAAATCACTTGCTCTGAAAAGAGAAAATATCTGAGTTGTAATATCAAAATTTAGTAAAGATTAATAATTTAGTTTGCATTCAGTTTGATGGCAAAATCTGTTCTCGCTATTCAGAAGTTTTCTGTAAAGGAGATTTATATTTTGTAGGATCATAGCCAAAATACATTCTCAAAATGTGAAAAATGTATGTCATACAGACATGTTCTTCTTTTTCTTTTACAATGCAGTCTTTCCAATCATATTGTAAATAGTATTCAAAAGTAACTTATGTAAAAGGAGTGAATGAAATTAGCAACTCAAATCCCCTATGTGGGAGTCAGCCTGACTGGGATGCCAGGTCAGGCAACCATGACTGAAGAAGAATTGTATCCCAAGCCTAGACCACGGGAAGCTTTTGTTTAACTTGTGTTGACCCCTGAGAAAAGTTCCCAAAGAGTTATGGGATTGCCCATGTTAATACCTAATTTGCTAGTCAATTATCACCACTCCCATATCCAGAATGTTCTCCCTTCCTTGTGTTCCTATTGGCCCCCCGTTGGTACATTGTTCCACCCCACCTACCCCATTGGACCCTGCTTCCCCTTGTCCGGCCTCTGCACCACTTTCTCCTATACCCATTGGACTTTACTTCAACCCCACCTCCTCTCCTACCCCGTATTTTAACCCTGGACCTCCCTTGATCCCTGTCTTCGACCACTGGCTCCTAAAGTGACCTGACCCCTTTGGTTGTTGTATTCGGATTTTTGGGCCTCATCCCACTTTTACTTTCATTGTTATTAAACTGTTTTGTGTTACTAAGCTGTGGTCGTCGCACTGCTCTTCTTTTATTTTGCCACTTGTACCCTGAATATCTGAGAACCCTAAAAAGGATTATCGAGGACCACCCTCGACCTCGATACCCTATGTTACCCAAACAGTATAAAATGGCCTCAGAATATTTAACATTCAAATTCAATATTTTTTATTAAAACGGATGCCATTTTTATTCTTTTAGCTTTCATGTATAAGGCTGCATTTCAGCAGTTGATGGTAGTTGGAGTGATTAATATTCTAAACAGAAGCAGCTTAATTTGTCTCTTAAAATAAAAAATAATTAATTTGTCAGATGTGACTGCATAGATGGGGCAGTAGGGTATAAGATTCATCTGTTCTATTTTGTTTAAATTTTAATTTAACACATTCCCAAGACACAGAGAGAACCATAAACATGGTGAGTCCTCAGTGAAGTCAAAAACTGCAACCATTTGAATATCTTATACTTCAAAATAGAAAAATTGCTTTCTAAACTCCTCCTGATGAGAATTCTGATGGGTTTACAAAATCTCAATTTCACAGCTGAAATATTTTTTCCTCCTGAATGGCATTCGCAAAAGCTTATACTGCTCCCGTCTGAATATAATGTTTAACTAATATTCACATAGAGTGAAAATCATGCCCTACTTGAAAAGAAGAGCAGCATTGAAGACTGAAATGAGTTCAAGTAAAAGCAAAATATCTGTGGGGAGGTTGATTTGACTCATGCATAGCACCTGATTTGTAGTTATTTCATTATTTCTATTTTTTTTTTCCTGGAGACAGCGCATTGAATGAAGATCAGCAAAGTGCTTTTTAAAAATAAAATAAAATTACTTTTCTCAAAGCACACTAGCACAGCTGACACGAATCTAAACTGTCAGTATCAGAACCAAACTTGGTTCAGCCAACTGGACCTCCTCATTTCACCCCCAGAAGTGCCTGTAATAAGTGGATACAGGACCATGGATGGAAAAATAATACATTTTAGACTAAGAGAGACTGGAGGTACAGTCACTTGTGTTAGGCCATGGCTCCCATCTCTCTCATCAGGCAAAATCTTGTTAAGCTGAAGTTTGACCAGTTATATCCACCAGTACATCTATGTCATCATTAGTTACCTTCACATTATCCTCATGTCACGAGGCCAAACATCCCCAAGAGAATGGGAAGAAAACCATGTGGAGGAAACAATCAAATGAATACAGTATTATTTCTTTCTTTGTCTTTTTTTTTCAGAAAGTCTTAACAGAAATCTGAAGGTGTCCTTAGTCTGCATTTTGTCATTGTGAAGGCTGTATCCCATACTGAGATTTCATCTCATCTCTGTTGAGTGCTGAAGTACCCAGGATCTGAAGTACTCTGCATAGCAGTAATAGGATCCTTACTGAGGAATTTTTCCTGAACTCCTTATCAGGAAATGTGTTTCAGCAACCCCAGATTTCATAAATACCTAGAGGACACTCAATAAAGTAAATTCAAGTGGACTCTTCATTGTCTCACAGATATAATCCAAAGAGGAGAAACTGCTTTAAGATGTATCTAAATACACAGACATTTGTACATTTTCACCGGTTAATGTAGAACATTAATGTTAAGCATATGACATATAAAAACTTACTTCTATTGGTAGCTTTTGTTTGAAATGACACAAATATTTTCTTAATTATTTTCCTAAATAGCCATAATTCTTTTTTATGTAACTTCTTGTCATCCTAATTTAGGAAGATTTTCCTTTAATTGCATGTCTATGAACTTTCTGGATCTAAATTTCTAATCTCTTACTTCTTATTTTTATCTTCTTTCTCCCTTTAGTAAGCTTGACCCTTTTAAGCATTTGTATTGTCTCAGTCTTCAATACCGTTTAGGCTTTCTTTCTTTCCTTCTATGTATGTATTCGTGTTTCCTGTTTTAAAAGCTCTCTTAGTCTGAAACACAGCTGGACGAATTCACCACTAGGTCCATCTCTCTATAGAGGTTAAAATGACTCACAGCAGATATTGACCAGCCAAGAATGATACAGACTTTTTGCTTTGGGCAAAATTGTATTAATTGTTTAGTCATATTCTATTACTTCAGTGTTTGGTAAGCACGTCCAAACTAGATGTAAATTGCCCAATCTAAGCATGAATAACAGTAGTTCCCAGTACATCCTGTATTTAGAATCTCTTCTGAGGTGCTGGCCCCTTTGTTGTCCATTTATTTTTCTGACAACAGGCTTCCTTTTTTAGATGCCTTTTACTGAACAGGTACAGTTTTTTGATTGCTCATGGATTTCAACTTGCATGTCACTGACTGTTACAGTACTTTCCACGTATTTAAATAGTAAACTCTGCACATATTCTTGGTTTCATTTTTTCTACAATTACAACAGCATTGGTTTAGAAATAATTTTGATAAACTGCAATTGTTGCAGATCTCACACAGACTTCCCTATTGCACAGATTTACAAAAACAACAGAATGGCATCATGAGTGACCTGAAGAACAATCCACGCAGACATGGTTAGGGTATTGTTATTCTACCTTGCAATATTCCTTTAAGGAATTTTGTTACATTCCTTTGTGCCAAACAAAAATAAATTGCAAAATTATTTACAAATTAAGTCTTAAGAACTTAACGGATCAATGTTTTTTTTCTCCTGGCATGGAAAAAAAAGTTAATAAAACTATTCATGGTGTTATTACCTAGATGCATATACATATAAATTTAATGTGTTTGCATATATCTACATATATGCACATATATGTTCATGTATATGTACACATCTGTGTATATATGTGCATGGGTATTTTAAATATGTAAATTGTTTCATTTAGGGAAGGTCCATCTAAAGTGTCATTGCCCAAAGGGCATACTGATAAGAGCAAAGACTTCATAGCCTGAAGCAAATAAAACCAAGTGATGGGAAAGTAAGACAAATAATGCAGATTGGAAAGAACATCCTTGAGCCACTCTTTATTCTTGATCCTATGCTAAATGTAACCCATTAGGTAAAAAAGCCTTGAAATAATTCTGAAAATCTCTAATGACAAAAGCAAAATTCTTCAGGGTTCCCTTGTAGCACATACAAATGACCTTTTTTTATTCTTCTTTTTGAGAAATGCTAACATGTCCACTGTTTGAAGCAAGGCTTTGAAATTTTGCTGACAGGAAAAAAAAGTCTTTCTTCCAGGAAATTCTCTTTCAATTCCATGGAGCTATCACCTGTTAAACCAAATCACTGGCCCCTGCAGAATTGGCTGTACGAAGAACCTCTCAGCAGTGTGAGATCAGCAAAGGAACAGAGTCAGCCCTTTTATTGATGGTACATCTTTAGCCCACGCAACAAGGCACAGCTTTCCTCCTTATTCCAGCCCCCACTGTGCCTACATATTCTCGTACAGACGTCAGCTGCAGGATTGCCTGTTGTGTGGTTTTTTTTTCCCAAGTGACTTCCCATTCACAAAGCAAGACACGCAGAAGCTGGAGTTAAATTAGTGTTGCTCCTACATGTTATATAAAACTTTGGTTTACTCGGATTCTGAATGTCTGACTTTATAATACACATAACTTGTAATTGTTTGTTTGTGGACATATGTAAACATGAGGATGCAAGAAAATATGAAGTAAAATCTTCTGGTATCTTTATAGACTTTGCTGCAGTGATTGCATAAGGTACCAAGGATGTTCAGCTCTCATTTTTCTGTTTCAGAAACAACAAAAAGACTGCAGGACCAGAAGTTCTGCAAGGCAGCTTGCTATAGTCTGCTATTTTTCTTTTTGCTCTCAAGTCCCTGAACTAGCAGCGCGTTATTTTATATTGATATGCCCTGGAAATTCTTTTGACTTTTTTCAAATTATGAACAGTTGTCAAGGCTGGTCTCAGGACTGGAGAGACAATTGCACTTTGTAGGTTTAAGAAGTCATTTATTATGCAGCTGGATTTAAAACATGCTGACATGGCTGATTATAAAGATATAGTTTAATAGGATAATTTTTAGTATTATAACTAAACTTTGATGATAGTTAATCACATAAATCTGATGTAAATTTTAATCAGTTTAGAATTTCTGCTGTAAGCTGATTCAGAGGTCCTTGGCCATCTGCACAGTTCATTGTAATGCAGTAGGTTACACATTTGCATAGACAGGCTGCAGTATCCATGGATTTACACTCATTACTTTTCCCCTAGATATTTGAGTACTTGGGTAATACTTCTCTTGAAAAGGGGCTCAGAGGTTTTCCTTCAGAGGAGAGATGCAAGAAACTTAGAGCTATAGAGAGCTTCAGAGAACCAGGATGATACCCCAAGGGATGATAAAAGCCTGCAAAGAAATCTCTACCAATTGTCACAAAAGTAATGATATCCAGGGTGAAAACTGGTATGTCTCCTTAATTGCCTATGCATTCTGTAGCCTAAAAGACTTGAGAAAGGCATTTGAAGAACTTGTGCAGAATAATGATCCTTATAAAATCATTCTTTTAATGATGACTTTTTAATGACACAAATGATTTTGTGATTTACAGGAAGACATTGATGTGTAAAGCAAGATGTAGGTAAACTATAGGCACCTGAATCCTAAACTGGCAGCCAAACACACTCCAGCCTTCCATCCAACTGCAGTCTTATGAGGGAAACATCTGGTATTCTGTGTGAGCATCCCACATCTCACATGCTGTCCCAGCCTGAATGCCTTGGGGATTTCTCTGAAGTGTCATTTGATATACTCAGTCTCAAGGAGTGAAACAGATCCTTTCCTACTGAGAGGTAAAATACCCTAAGAATCAGATCCTGCAGAAAGGGATTTATAACATCAGTTGAAATGGGGAACACCATGTGCCCATCACTAGAAAAAGCTTGTCTGTTTTCTAGGTTTAAACATTAATCCATAAATATATTCTGGACTTAAGTACCAAGTGTTCCAGTAAAAGCAGAGCTGGTGCAGAAAATTTAAAGTGCACATCCTTGGCTTTCATGCATAAACAAGTAGCCATGCTTGAACTACTAAAGATTTTCAATTCCTCTTTCTCACTCAAATTCAACTTGAGTAGACTCAGATTTGACAGATTATTTGTAACAAATCAAGCCATTTTGTGTTTGGCAGTTCTGGGTTTGAGGAGATGGTGTCTAATTATGTCTGTAGGGCTTATACCTGCCCACACCGTAGCTCTCCATGGTTTTATAGCATAAACAAAAGGAAAGCCTGAGGTTACAGGACAGGATTTCCAATCTGACCTTACCATTCTTGGTGTTCTTTCTTCTGAGTTTATGGTGAATGTGTATACGTTTCACCATATGCTTGATCTCACTAGCTTTGATAGGAATAAACAGTGGCAAATTTAATTTATCACCTTATAAAATTGGGGTTGCAGTCAGGAGCATTTCTATTAATTTCCACTGTCTTCCTTCTATCCAATATTAGAAAAGTACATAGGTTTTCTTCACAGTCTTGCCCTGCCTTGCCTACCTTCTGCTTAAGCAAATAACCTCAATTTATTTTTTGTCTAATCCCAACATAAGAGAGGGGAGAAATTATCTTTTCAAGAGAGCTGAGATCCATTGGTTTGCCAGCCTTCACATCTCTGGAAAGCAGATTGTTACTGGAGATTCACTGCAAGAGGATTATTCTTTAGAAACATTTTTCATCCAGCTGCAAAAGCATTCACTTTTTGTTTCCTTAGATAAGAAAGAGGTTGTCTGAGGTTAAAAAATACGAGTGTAATAAAATAAACCCTATATGGCACATAAATTCTTTCCCTGTTGGAGAAAGAGGGAGATTGCAGAATGTATGCACCCAAATTTCAGCACTTACAAACTCTCTAGACCCATCTGGCACTTTCCACTTTGTTTATGTTTACAAAGCTTGGGCAGTTATAATGGAAAGTTTTAAGATTGATTTTTTCAAAATTATGAGCATTTGGAAGTTCAGGCAATGTCAGTGGAAGGTGATTGGTTCACAACAAACTTCAAATCAGCTCTGCAATGAACAAATTCTTTCCTGCTGATTTTTTTCTGTTAGCAATGTGTCCTTACGAGGCTATGTGAATGGGATTCTGGGCTTACTTTCTCATTTATGTCAATCTCACAACAGTGCGAATCCCTTTACTTTCACTAGGTTGCTCTTGACTTATATCAGTGTGATGGAACATTAAATTTACAATGTGCCTGTTACCTGCACAAGGCCTTCAAAAGTGATGTTTGTCTATTCTGCTATATTAGTTGATATGCAGGAAGCAAATAAAAAAACATTTGTACTATTAGTTATTCCATGGTAATTGTCCTTGATCTTGATCAGAATTATATTCATGTTATAAGGGGAAAACAGCATTGAAAATATTCTGTAAAATTACATGTTTGTGTTAAATTGACAAAGAGCAAATTCAATAGCAGTCATAAATAAATATAGGTCTGATTTTTAGGTGCCTTTTACAATGATTTAAATTAAGTACAGAGCACACAGAAGCATCTCCTCTATAGGCAAATAATACATACACTTTCCACCTAGCAACATTAATTATTAATAAGAAAAACACTATGGAGTTTTATGCTGTATCTTTTCTTTCACTTGATAGTCACCTATACCATGCTCATTTTATTTATTTCTAAGAGATTGATAAAAGTTAACACTGGCATTGTAATTTAAGTGCTTCTTGCACTCAAGCATAATTAATATACAGTATTGCAATCACATGGAAGAAAAGTAACATATCCCAAAAACTCTTGACCATGGAACTAATTGGAACTTAGGTTCTTGCACTGAGAAAGAGTAAAAGAGGGAAAACTTGTGGAAATCAAAAGATCCGACAGCCTTCTGGGAAAACTTCCAGTCATGTGGAGAAAAATATGGTTATTAACACTGAATGCTGAGCCAGGATGAAGTTGCTTATAGTGCTCTCACTCAGCAGTGTACAAGCACTTCCCCTGGTTGACCTTAAGAGAGTTGCTGGGACAAAAAGCATTTCATGATCTTTCAGCTCCAGTTATTTGTAATGATACTCAGGGAAGGGTGATATCACAATCATCTGTCACAAAGACTTATATTCCAAATTAGAGTTAACTACGATATATGTATGATTTAACAGATTGTTTTTACTATATTATAAAGTCAATGCTGGACATTCCATGCTTCATTTGTCTCTAGTGGGAAGATTTAAGGAGTAATAGTGGCTGTAGAGGTCTATAAATCATGCATTTTTTTAATTGGCATTTTTTTTCCACCCTGAGGTAAAACAGAGTTGGGAAATGTGGCTGACCTGGCCTGACTTCATTCCCCTGTTTAAGGGCATATACTTCTCTTCCCTTACTATGGTCTGTATCAAGTGAAAAATATAGCTGTACATTATGAAACTAATATATTAAATGGTCATGGAACCAAAATCTTTCAGTGGTGATTTCCCTCACTTTTTAATGTTATTATAAGGAGAATACATCAATAACTGTTATTGGTGGTTATTTAAAAATACATTAATAACCCAAGTGATCATTCTCTTCTGGTAAATATGATTTTGCTTGAAAGATATTCAGAAACTGTATCATGTCTGGCACAAAATAGGCTGTTCTACTAAGGAACTTAAAACTATATCTCACTTCTGTGTGACACACCAATCCCATCAGTCTTGCTCTTTGCTCAGCTGGTTTTCATTGCTTCCATCTGAACCATTCCATAAAAAACAGGTATCTTAAGTTAGCAGTTGTCTATCTAGAAAATAGACTAATTCTCCTGAGGCTGAGAGAGAAAGGGGTTACTGAAAATGCTTTATCTGGAAAAAAAGTACAGTGTCTATTAAGAATGTAAAATCTGCACCATGTCTGCACACCAGTAAAATCTTCACTGAAAAATTAATTTGTACAGGTTTTGGTAGAAGCATTGACTTCCAGGCAAAGTCTGTCTTGGGATACATGTGGCAGGTAAAGATCACCCCTTTCAGGTGTGGAAGGTCGTAAGAGATTGGGTTATGCCAGGATTCATGTAAACATTTTTTCATGATCTGGTAGACTCAATTAATTCAGTAATTGTATCAACGTTACATGGACCCTCAGGTCCATAAACTGTCTAATGGCGCATGCAAAAGTCATTGCCACAAGCCATTGGTGAATTTCCAAGATTTTAGGAAGAATGGAGCCAGGGAATTGTCCAACATTTTTGGGACACTGACCATCTATTTTAGAAAGAACTTTTTCCAAGGGAAGTATTCTTTATCATTGTTCAGGCTGAAATTTTTCATACTTAAGCCAGAGGCTTTCATCAGTGTGCTGGAGAGAGGAAAATATCCAAGACAAACCACAAGTCTTCTTACATGTGCAGGCTAATTTGGGCTATGGGCAGGGAATAAAAAAACAAAATCTATTTTGCTTGGGGAAAGTTTTCTCAAAGTATTTATTCTACTGTAGAAAATAATTTGGAAAGGCACTAGGGTAGGCATATTATTATTGTCCAGAAATCTGTTTTCTACAATAAGGGCATGTCATCCAGAATAGGCATATTACATTGCAATGCCTTTCAGATATTCAAATTCTTGGTTATCCACTCATTTTCAAGGTCCAGAGCTACATTTAGAAAGTCAGGTTGTGCAGTTACTCCAAAACATGAACACTCAGAACAAATCAAAATTATTCAATACTCAGGCAGGTGTAATAGCACATATTTCACAGAAAATGAAGTGAAAACATTGAACTTAGTCTAACCACAAAATGCTTGGTGGAATCCAGTTACCCAGTGGAAATAAACAGCCTCTTTTAAAATTAAAATTTCCCATTTCTAATATAGAAAAATATGACTCACTGGATACTTCCTAAGCTTTCACAGTAAAGAACGTAGTATTCAACCCCCCAGTAAATTCAATTATCATAAACCAGTAGCATTTTTTAAGTGCTATCTCACTCTTCAAATAACTAGTGTTAAAATCTCTAACCTGCAGCACATAGATAAGATGTAGAGTAAATTGATAAAAGCCTTCACATGGTGGTAATATCTAGGTGAAAGTGCTCATAAATGAAAATTCAATCCAAATTAATTCCCATACCTGTGACTAGGCTAGGATAATGGCATGTGTCGTATTAGGTAAGCTGGTCCTTGGCCAAGGCTGTCGAGGTTTGGCACTGTTATCAGATCTTTGTATTCATTTCCATAGGGTGAGGTTTCTAATTATGATCTGTAATGATAAGAAAATTATCATTGACAGTATCTCCAGTGAAGTGCTTTGATTTTTATGTTCAGGGAGGTATAACGCCGGTCTCCATTTATAAAGAAATAAGACATACAGAAGTCTAAGAAAAGATGCTGCTTTCTGCAGTCTTGCCTGTATTGCTTCTGCAAAAAACAACTGCAACATTCAGATGGCAAATAAATCATGTTTTGGTCTAGTGGATGTGTGATAGATAGATTCAAATTTGCAGCTTAATAGCTAGGAAGCAAAAAAATGCAATTAATTCACTAAGTTCTCTAGAATGAAAGATTCCTAATTATTTTTTGTTTAGTTGAAGTATTGAGCTACGCTGTTTCCAATACTCACTATCCATTTGTTTTTTGTACAGTTGAAGTCTGAACAGCAACAGTAACTCTGTTAACACTAAACTCTCAAATGGAGTAATTTACTCAAGTGAAACAATGTTCCACTGGTTTTGTTACAAATTAAATGTTGACTCGAGACAGAGATCCTAAAATGTGTGCATTTTCTTTGTCTCTTTGTTTTTTCTCTCAAGATCCTGTTTTTCATTTCAAAGATACCTGTGAAATAGAAATTGCACTAGAACATGCTAACAGCTGTTCTCACAAAATTGCAGCTGAGGCCTGGAGTCAGGGAGAGCCCATGTGGGGATGAGGAGGCAGCTGTATGCTTTAGATCTGCTAGATGCATCCCTATGGAATCTACTGCTTTAGTTGTTTTTTTTTAAGTACCTCAACACACTGACTCCCCAAATGGATGTTTTGCTGTGCTCACGAGAGGCTATGCCTTTTCTCTGCTGTGCTCTGTCTCTCCATTCAAGATGTGCCAAAATGAATTCACTTCTCTCAAAGAGCTTGGGAGACTCTTCTGTGGTCAATGAAGGCTGGGTGGCAGCTGGAAAGTGATGCCACAGCCTGGGTTTAGTGCTTAAAATAAGACTAGGTGCATTTGAGCATACATAAACAAAGCTGAGAAATAAATCTGATCTTATTAAAAGGAATGAGCCTGAGCCTTATCAATGAGGTTGTGGTACCTAATTTTCCAGACACTTCAGGAGTCCTTTCTCCATCGGTTCTAAGAGATTTCTCTGTGAGATCCTATTCCTCATGTTCCCTTGCTGGAAATTGCTACGGTGCCCAAAGCACACAACTGCAGAAAGGAATGGCATTACAATAGAGTGTCATCTGGAGGCCAGGTTTGCCTGAATGTTAGTAATGGGATGAGAAATTAACACAGTAGTTTTCTCATCTTCAGAGCTCCCATTAAGCACAATTCTGAGGGCAGAGACAATTAGTTTTAATAGCAAAAAAGACAAGTGAACACTACAAGTCTTCAGTATTATTGGTGTAGAACTCCTTGCAGCATCTAAAATCCTTATTTTCTCATAGGAAAATGCTGATATTTTGTTTCTAAAATATGCAGCACTGACTTCAGCTCCTCAACAATTTACCATGTAAATTTTTTTATTTTGCATGCCAGATGCTTAAGAAGCCCAGTAGAAGCTTGCTGGTTATGGTTTTGGTCCACAACTATGTCACTCAACTTTCTTTCAAATTACTTTGTGTAATGGAGCAGTGTGTTAACACATAGGTCAGAATTCAAGTCTGGATAATGGGCTTTTGATGGTTAGTCAAGAATTAAAGAAGCACCAGTCTTTTTAACAAAATTATTTACTGGCTGCTTCCACAACGCTAGTGTATTTTCTGCTGTTGGAGAATGTTTTGGGTCTTTGGGCACATTGGACTGCTCAGACACTAAGTATGGCCTCAAATTCATCTTTAAATCTGTATTGTGTAAACACAGTGAAAACATTTTTTTTTCGAAGTAGTCAGACGGAAAGTCTCTGAAAAAATATTTCTATCTGCTGTGCCTGAAACTATATTTTAAGGTCATACAGAATTCTTAACAATGGCATATTTAGTTTATTTCCAGAAACAATTTAAGATTTCAGTTTCAATTAATAAATTTTTTATGGCTAGCTGCTAACTTTTGAGATGTCACTGTTTGATTTTGTGTCATGCCAGTAAACTCAGGAGTGCCAGAACCTGAGCTGCTAGTCACCTCTTTAACATGGGAAATATTTGTTCTAAATATTTCCCTCAGCTTTTTGTTCTACACCTTACTCTCACTCTGGTTACACACACATGATCATTGATGTGAAAGTAAATCACAAGGCTTATTCTTTTCAAGGTGATATTTTTTTCAGAGGAATATCAATATAGTAACATTTTGAAATGGGCCAAGAGATATTTAAGAATTAAATGCCCATTGGCTTTAAATGCACTCTTGAACATAAGATCCTAGTTAATTTTAGTGATTTGGTAAATCTTACCATAGGTTCTGGGTTCATGCGTACCCTTTATCACATTTGACAGACCTGGACAGACTGTTCACAGTGCTGGCACTTGCATGTATTTGCATGAGGCAGTTTTCTGAGGCTCCTCTTCCCTACAAATAAATACCTGCAGAGAGTGATTCAGAGCAGCAGCCTAACTGTACATGCTCTGATTCATCTGCTGGAGGAGTGCATCTATCTCAGGTGACTCCAGATGGAACTCATGGATCTGCCTCCCCAGTCTAAAGTTAGCCTGCATGGATCTTACCTGCTTACTTTTCTTGTGAGTTCAGTTCTTCTGGGTTCATAAAATATTTAAAACTTTTTTTCAGAGTATTTCTGGTAAATTCAGTAATGATGTTTCTCTCCTTTTATTGCAGAAAACACAGTAGTCGCATCCCAGACTCGGGCATGCAAAAGAAAAAATTAAGATTATTGTGTGAAGGCAATGAAACTGTCATACCCAGCTCTACAAGAAAGTAAAATATTATACAGACTTGACAAGAAAACATACCTTTATTTTCGAACAAATTAAAATTTTGAAGGAAGATGATAAAATAGTATTAGAGAAAGAAGGGGAAAACAACCTTACAAATCACCAAAATAGGATTTAGCTCTTCAGATTCCTTAATTAGCATGCCTTGCTGGTTTTGTTTTCAGTTCTCTTGTTTCTTGTTCCATGATACATCTTCACTACTGGTAGCAAGGAAATTAATTGCTCCTGAAGCTTATAAAGCAAAAGTTAGAGACAAGCCATTAAAATTTAATGAATCCATCACTCAGTTGCTTTCTCTTTTTCACTCATAATTTTTAACAAATATTTACTCTCCCCATGGTTTATCTGTGCTTTTTTGGTATGTTGTCTTCCCTGAAATAACAAACTGTTCAAAATAAAATTTTAGTCTAAAATATTCGGCTTCCTAATTGGTATCTTTTATTGTGTTTTGTCCAACAACTTCATTGTTCTCAGTGAACCAGTCTGAACTGTTTTGAAGGGTACACTGTGAAGAACAGGCTTCATTTAGGAAAAAAAAACCCAAATGGTATGTGAGAAATGATTGTGGCTTATCTAAAAGGATCTCTAATTGTATGTTCTCAAGATAAATGGAAGTCCTAGGAAATTATGGTACGAAGAAAAATAAAGGCCAGAACAACAGGTGAAGCTGTCACATTCTATCGCCTGCAGTACTAAAATATTAACTATGCCTGCCAGGGTACTTCTCATGTGTTAATAAATCATTATGATTGACTCTGGTGAAGTATTCCTGTGTAACAAAACAGACCATATCCACAGAGGATGACGTCATTCTCTTTCAGATCAATGTATAATCATAACTCCTTGGTTTGTCTTAAATATTTTTTGTACAGAACACTTTGCTATTGTCAGGTATTGGATAGAAATTAATTACTCTGACAGTTCAGTGACAGAAGCCTCCAATACTGTTACACTGAATTCAATTGACTTTCCACAAGATAAGTTGTTTCCTGCATTGTTCTTCTCAGTACCACATGTTCCAAAGATCAAATTGCCATCTAAAATTGCCAGTTTACTAATCTGATTTTCTTTCCTTTTGCTGCTAAGATAATTGATCTCTTCATTGTTAGATCATTTCCTTCCTGAGCTCAAATTAATGATAATTAGATGCAAGAACTATAGAGAAAAGACCAGCTTTAGAGGAAAATCAATTGCAAGTGTATGGGTGGATGATAATTTTAGTTACATTAGCACTATAATATGTACCTATTCAAAAGCTCTTTCTAGATGCAGAAACAATTTGAAAAAGGGACACTGTAGAGAAAACTGAGGTATTGGGGTTTTGTGGAGTATCTGCTAGAAGAAAACAATCCAAATAGAGAACAACTTTTTCCAGAACAACTCCATTTCAAATTTTTGTTTAGCATCCATAAGACCATTTCCATGTGGTCACTTCTATACCACCACTAAAATTTTGACAACTGCCCCTAACTCCTCAGAGTTGCTAGGGTTGTGCCCCATTTTAGAAAGCAGAAGATTCCCAGATTCCATTGTCAAGTCTTGCATGCTGAATGTGAGACTCAGCCTGATTTACCTCTTTTCACACTCCTCAGCATGCAGGTCACAGATCAAGCATGTTTTTCATGCAGGTCCTGGTATCTGCTGCTCCCCAGGACCTCACAGATCAGACAGGAATATTCAGCATGTCCCTGTCTGCCAGACCCCGATGCCCAAATGAGAGTGATTGAACAGGGCTGTGCTATAACCAGGACAAAATACTGGTAGAAAGCACCTACCCACAAGAAGTCAGGTGCTGAAAAACTACTCCCTACACTGTGCCTCAAGCCCTTCCCATGATTGCTATATTTAGTAGTCATTCAAAAATTGAAAAATTGATGACATATCCTTCCCATGGTCTTGTGGCAAGTGAGTTTCCTGCATCAGGATCTTTTTCAGCTGAGAAGTCTGAATTGACAGTGTTCATCTGCTTGAAACCTCTTTTACTTGTACAAGCTGACTAGAAAGAGCTAGGTCTAAACTGAGTTTGAGAGGAAAATCAACGTTTTGTCATTCTTCATCTTACGGAGCAGGTGAAATAGCTCTTCAGATCCTTATAACGTGATATTTTAGAGAGAAATAGTTTTAATCGTATTTCTGAAAAATAGAGCCACTTTAGGACATTTAAAAATAGGCCAAGTTAGCTTCAGATGAAGTGCCTATATCTAAGAACTTTAAGGACAGACTGGGAAAGACCCTCTTTTCTTAGTGCCTTTTCTGAAGTATCTGTGCCTAGTTAATCTCAGAAGGATGTGGGACTAGATGGTTCTTTTATTTGACACAGTGTAGCAGTTCTTGTGCACCCAAGATGGGATGGGATTCACTGTACTTAGTGAAAATTTTCCCTAGTCCTTCTGACATTCCCTGGTTAAACTTCTAGGAATGGCATTATGCCCCAAGATCTTGAAATAGATGAACACTAGCCCTAAGGAAGGTGCAGCAGAGAATCAGCCATTTTCATACACACAATGAAACACCTCCTTTCTCCTAAGAGTTTGGAATGGGAATGACTCAAGGAGTTACATAAATATCACATTCTGTCTTTCTGCGGGTAATGGTAAATTCAGTCAATGGCCTTACTTATTTCTCAGGTCTTTCCTGTTAATTTTAATTATAATTATAGGTCCTCAAAGGAAGAACAACTGCTTAATAACCTCCAGAGCTACACCAATTGCAATGAAAGCATAGCAAACTAGCAGCATGGCATATTAAGAAGGGGATTCCAAAATTCTGACTTTTGATACCTTGCACTGTTAGTGGTAACAAATTTTAGAGTCAATGTAAAAGTTACCTCCTTGCTGCATTAATCCTTTTCTCCCTATGGTAAATGACAAGGTTTCTCATTCTCTTTGTGAATAAAAAATACTGATATGGATCTTATTTGGAGGCATCTCCTTTGGCTCAGTTTATTATCAGTGTCCTCACCATTGTCAGCACAACATTGCACATCAGGACTGATAAAATGCATTCCTTCTTCTGGCTGACATACCGTGTCCTGAAAATGGAACCAAATAGATCACAAATTCATATTTTTTACACTAGAATTTATTATAATGCATATTTATACAACTAAGAATATGTGATTTAGGCTAATTCTGAGTATTCTTCTTGTGCTTTTTTTCTATGAAAGATAACTGAACATGATATTTTGATATGAAGTATTTCCTTCTCATTCTTTCAGGCAAAGAATATTGTATTAAATAGCTGGCACACTCTTGTAACGGCAGCCCTACCATGATACCCTGTAATTTCAGCTTTGATGTATTTTTTAATTAAGAAAGCACCTTTGTTTTTAAAAAGATCCCAAAACCTTCTAAAAACTGTTACATATTAAAATCCAAATTAGATATAAAAATATCAATTCTCACATGGAAACATCTTTCTGTGGATGAGGAGATGGGGGGAATTAGAAACTACCTGTTTTAAAAGAAGATTGCAAAAGGAAGAAGGATAGTGAAGGATATGAGGATTTTAGGGAGCTTTAAGTAGCAAGCTGGAATCTCAACATAATTGTGTTTGGCACTTTACCAAACCAAAGAGGAATGGGAGTTCATGTTATAGAAAGAATCAGAGTGAACAGCTGTCAGCAGGTCCTTACATGAAAAGATAAGCCAAAGCTATATATCTTCTAGGTAGTTCTCAAATGCTCCCTTGAAATTACACTGTCACCATAGTAACCTTATCATGGCTAAATGGTGCCAAAGTGTTCCATATTACCAGAGCATCTTCTTGATCCCACAACTTTGACTTTCTCAGTCATTGAGTTTCTGGGCTTAAGGGGAATTTGATTATTCTCCGAAATGAGCATATATGAGTAAACGTTAGAAAACAGAAACAATCAAGCTAAAGTAAAAGGTTTTACATAACTGATTAGAATAAACTGTTCAGAAAATGTACAGGTATGGACAGGTCTATAAATTTCAGCCACAATTTACCAGAACAATTTCTAGTACATTCAAAGGGAATTTGGATTTGTGGATCCGAAGGGTCTTATGGTGAAGTACATGACATGGTTACCTGCCAGAATGGTAATTTCCCTCCTCCTTGTCCAAGGTTATCAAGCACAGTGCACATGCTGCAAAATGAAGGCTTGCAGCAGAAAAACAAAATTAAATTAATTCTGGGTGTTATTTCTCAGAAATCTCTTGGGACGTTCAGAGTACAAGCCCTATAAACCCAGCAGGCAAATTTCTCCTACCAGTTTTTATAAAGGACTTGACAGCTGCTGCTGCTGCTGCCTTGCTGGAAATGTCTGGACAACACTCCATCAAAATGCAAGCCTTGTGTAGATGGATGCATGGCCCTGCTCTGGCACGCACATGCACACGTGTGCCAGCACACATGCACACAAGAGGTCATGCAAGGAGACATCGCAGCCGAAGGTCCAGCATGTGCACATGGATGCAGATTCAGGTGGAAATCACAGCCTGATAACACACATGCAGTCCCCTGAGGGACTGGATACATTTTTCAGGTCATGTGCCAGTGCTCATTTCATAATGTTCATGTAGCTGGTTCATGCACAAGCTGGCCGACGAGAAGGGGGAATGAAGAATATGTCTCTGTCCTGACCCATTTTCTTGTGCGACACGTCTCTGCAGGTCTTTGGTACTTGCAAGGCTTCATGTACTGTGAGCGCTGCTACTTGCAGCTGAGAAGGACCGTGTAGCTAGCACAGAATTCCGAGAGCGCCGCGCATGTCGTCAAGGAAAGAGATCTGCTCCTGCAGTGTGGTGCTACTAGAAGCTTCCTGGCGTCGGGGGCAAGCTCCGGCTAAGAATCTTCTCATGCTGGCACAGTTCTCAGTGCAGGGCGTCCACGAAAAGCTTTCCTTGTCGATTGCCACTGTGAGAGAGGCAGAATGTTGCGCGGAGTGCTAAGAAGAGACGTGCACGCCCCAGCCATACTTCGGCAGAAGCAGCGCTCTCGAGCGCTTCGCTGCCGGCACCCTGCTCTGTGCGGCCGCTTCAGCAATGCTCGCCGCCGCCAAATGAACGTACAGCNCTGGTAGCAATATGTGGAAGTCCGCAAGGGAGGTGCGAGAATGCAAACTGGAGGGTAGCGAGATGCAGTGTGTTGTGCGCACTTTCAGGGCTGCTGACAGAAGGGCTACTTAACAACGCCTTCTGCTTCGTCGCCTCCTTCTCGCTTCGCTCCAGCAGCGTGGACTGCACCACACTGAAGGTGTGAGGAAGCGCATTGCCCCAGGTTTTGCCATGGCCTGCTGTGGAACGGCTGTGCCTTACTTTTGCAAGCAGCAAGAGCATTGAGAGGTGAAAGTGATTGTGAAGGAGCTTTTTGGCTGCTCGTCCGCTCTTGGCTGCACTGCGCTCGCAAGCCTGCTGCGCTGCAGTTTCGTTCTTCGCCTTCCACGCTCCGGACAGAGCTGATCTCCAGCGAGGAGGTTCAGCTTTGCGGCACTTCTGTGCTCGCCTTTGCCTCAGTTCTACGTGCAAGCACGCCCTCTCACTGCTGCTCAGAGTCCAAAGGCCCTAGCAAGCTCTCACTCAGCTCAGTGCGCTGGGTGTGAGGTGCTTGCTCGTCTTTCGAGAAAGGATTTCCTCCTCACAGCAGCACAAGCTGGCCCACGAGAAGGGGGAATGACGAACATGTCTCTGTCCTGACCCATTTTCGTGTGCGACACTTCTCTGCAGGTCTTTGGTACTTGCGAGGCTTCATGTACTGTGAGCGCTGCTTCTTCCAGCTGAGAAGGACCGTGTAGCTAGCACAGAATTCAGAGAGCACCGCGCACATCGTCAAGGAAAGAGATCTGCTCCTGCAGTGTGGTGCTACTAGAAGCTTCCTGGAGTCGGGGGCAAGCTCCGGCTAAGAAGCTTCTTGTGCTGGCACAGTTCTCAGTGCAGGGCGTCCACGAAAAGCTTTCCTTGTCGATTGCCACTGCGAGAGAGGCAGAATGCTGCACGGAGTGCTGAGAAGAGACGTGCACGCCCCAGCCGTTCTTCGGCAGAAGCCGCCCTCTCCGGTGTTTCGCTGCTGGCACCCTGCTCTGTGCGGCCGCTTCAGCAATGCTCGCCGCCGCCAAATGAACGTACAGCCGTACGTCCGCAAGGGCGATGAACGAAGCCGCACAAGTACGGTGCTCGTGCAGTGAAGGGACGAGGAGGTAGCCAAAACACTGAATGCCTCTTTCAGTTGCCATATTTGCAACGCATCTTGCTTTAGTATTTCTGTCTCCAGCAAATAAACACTCAAAAGGATACTGAATTTTTTTTCCTTCCCCTTCAATCAGAATAAGGAGATATTTCACTACATTTTGAGAGTTTCATCAAGACTTTGAACAAAATTGAGCCTAGACTGGATGGTATTTCAAAATTTAAAATGCAGAAGAAGGCCCTTTGAAATTTTGCTGATCAAAAACATTAAAACGTCACAAAACCTCTTAAAATTTTTATTTACCGGTCACATTTAATTCAGGCTATTAGGGGAAGTTATAGATTAGTATACCCTTCTCTTATAATATATTTATTTATAAGGTTTAGATGAATAATTTACAGAACCTATATACTCCTCTGCTCCTGAAAAATATTTGCAATCATATCATGTTTTGAAGGTTTTCTTTGTTACTTGAGATTGCTCAAACAATGTATTAGTGATTAAAATTTTTGTTCTGTGGCTTGCCTGTGACTGGTTCTCAGAATATTTGATATTCTAGTTGTAGTGATAGGTCAGAAGGTGATGTGCTGCTATTTCCTTGCTCTGATTTGACTGATAAAAGAACTTTTCTAAAATAAATTGCCGTGTAGTTTCTGTGAATGCTTGAGCACGTGATTTTGAAAAACATTTCTACCAGAGTGATTTGATAGTATGAATATCTGAACAAAAGAAATATAAGCAAATACTAAACATGCCAAAGCAAAATATGAACAAATATTTTTGAAAAAGTTTTTTTCCTTTATATTATTTCAATTTGAAATAATTAGAAAGAAACTAGAGAATTTTTTGTGTCCTTTTCTACGTAATGAGACTAGAAACCAGTTTCTATTCTGCTCTGACAGACCTATCTGCTAGTCTTTATTTCTTTGGAAAGCTAATTAAAGTGTTTGCATCTGTATGCACCTCACTTCAGAAAAATTAGCACATTTTTCTTTGCTGTACTTAGGATGGGTTCAAGAGTATGACTTACCCCAATCATTTCACAAGGAGGAAAAGGCTCATTAATAGCATCTCTTCCAAATTAATAGTCAAGCCAGGTCTGCAAATAATTTTTTTACCTCTCATTGCTGAAACTTAGGGAATAAGCTTCCATTGATTATAATTGACAAGATTAACAATATTTCTTCAATTTTATTGCTGAAAGGATTATTTTCTGAGTTTGAGAGTGTTGTTCTGCAGGTCCTGCTCTGTCTTTTCTGTTTCTGCCTTTTTTTTCCCCTGGTTGTGAGCTCTGCAGCTGGTTACAGACCATTGGAAGATGGTACACTCAGCTTTCCAAAGAGTGGAACATCATTCTAAGATGGAGAATGGATGTCCAGCAGATGAGAGACTGAGACAGGGCCCAGCTTCTCTGATTTCTGTCCATGGTCCTACCTCAAATCTTTATGTTAATTTAGAAATATCAATTTCTCTACTTTTGCTTGTCTATAAAACAATCAAAATAATGTTTCCTTATTTTTTGCAAGAACAACATCATGTTAATGTGGTGGTTTTCTGTGTGATACAAAAGGGACTGTAGAATGGATCCAGATGATAAAGACAAACAAAACCTTCTGTGCAGATGTCATTGACTGACTCAGAGAATCAGTCATACCATCAACCTCTAAATGTCAAACTGTCAGTATTGCATGAAACAAGAATTTGAGGGTGTTGTAGAGTGCAATACACTTTTCTAGCACATAAAAATATTTCTATTAAATCCTCCTCTATACTAGCTGACATTCTAATAAAAGCCACTTAAACGTGAAGTGTTGTGCTCTAGTCATGTAACAAAGACAGGTAGTACAAAGAATCATTTCTCTCTTTTGTGACTCTTTGTTACAAATTGTTCTTCTGTCTTTGAATGATAAACATCCATTGTGAACTTTCAGGAGGAAGATCAGCCTTCCTCAAGCAACCTAGGCTTGGAGTACTGCAGAGAACTCTCTACAGATGAGAAGACACACTGAAAATTTTTGCAAAGGGCAGAAGAGTGGTTGTCCTCCTCAAGTCTCTGCAAATTTCTGTGGGAAAAATGAGAAGGAGGCTCTTTGTGGCACCCCCTGTGTACAATGCCATTTTCTGTGACAGTCACCTAGTTAAGAAAATTAGATGGAACATGATGAGCTTGATCTGTCATGTGAAGCTGCATAAAGTCCCAGGCTATCTTCATGAAAACTGGCTTCAGCTGCTTAGCTGAAAGAAATTGACAGAATGAGAGCATTAAAAATGGACATATTTTAGAAAAGATAATGATAGTAAGAGCCTTATATTTTATATTGGACTATGAAGGTGGCAATAACATTAACTGATGGAAGGTAACATTTTTCATAATGGTAATGAGATAGTTTTCTACTGGAAATCACCGCTATATTCAAAATCAAGTGTATGCATGTCTTTAACCTTATGACTTTGATCACTTTAGAGAAATACATTGATGTGTATATACACACACACACACATATATATGTATATCATATGCATGTATATGTCTATATATGTGACGATGACATGCATATTTGGTGAATAAAGCAGAAATGTAGAAGCCCTGATGTATGTTGATTTTCATCCATTTCCTCTTTAGAAAAGAGCCAGTATATATCTGGGAGGTAAATAGAGTGTAGTGGTCTATTTTTGCATGTGTGCGTGTGTGAGATACATAAAAATAATCATCCTGAGACTCACTTCTATGTATGTGTGGGAACATAACCCAGATGTTCACCTCTTAAGCCTTTAGACTGACTGTTCCCACTCCATGGGAGAAAGGATGATGGAATATGTATGAGCTTTTTCCTCGATTATGTTCATTACAATGTCAAAGTATTGGCAGCTATCCTAGTGGAGATAGAAGTAAATCTGGCAGACCATAGTCTAAAATTAGTTCTCCCTACACGTAATTGTCCTATCTAGTTGTTGGTTTTTTTTTCAAATATTGTTTTGCATTCATCTTAGCTGCACCGAGCTTTTACATGTATCATGTAACCACCACAGCTTTGTAGGCTGCTGAACTTATTTTCTGTGGTGAGGTGGACAATTAGAAGTCCACAGTTTTGGGGTTTTTAATTTTATAGATGTTCCTAGGCAAGTACTCCTATTTTTTAATAAGTTTAAGGAAATTTATCATATTAGCACAAAAAGTGTCTTCAATGAACTCTGAAATTTTGCTTCTGTATTTAGTGACTTAGAACGAAGGCTGTGAGGGATGTTGGCTCTCAGTTCATCAATGGTACAACAGAAGGATTCAGGTCAGACTCTTGCATTGTACATGATAAATCGTTCTTCAATCAGCCCATCTCTACTTCTGGGCTTCTACCTGTTATTTCTCTACCTGAAAAAGATACCTTCAAATTGAAATTATTACAGTTCTTCCAGTAACTGTAAACCTTGCTGTTTTCAGACTGTTTGGTACCTTAAAAAAGTCTGCTTTTTTTTCTGTATATTCTCTACTACTTTGCAGAGACTACCTGCTCAAAAATCTTGGATCAGACTTAAAAACTATTGTATTTCAGAGGGGAAAAGAAAAGACCACATTGGTTTTCTTTTGCCATGACTTTATATGATTTCTCAGGGTAAACTCATTATTTGCAAGAGCATCCAGCCCATCATTAGCTGCATGTGCGCACACTCACACCTACACATATCACAAGCCTACCACTTATGTAGGTGGTGGAGGTTCCAGTGAGACAGCAGTAAGGCTGCCCGCTGTCTTGCACATTTAAGACTTGAAACTACTTAATTAAATTTGGTCTTGTAAGTGAATCTTAAAAGAAAAATAGGAGGAACTGAATAAGTAGCTTTCCTAGTGCCTATACAATGAGAAGTTAGTACCTCCCATCTAGTAGTTATGCTTGCAGTCCCTAAAAGAGCACCTGAGACTCCATTTCTGTAGAGCACTGCTTGCCAGAGAAATGACCATAGCTTTTTGGCTTCTGTGCACAATATCTAGGGAACCTCCAGACAGTCCACATATCTAGTGGGTAGCTGTCTACTGAACTTCAAGAGAAGCTTGGTTTTTCTTTGCTCATCTGTTACAATTTGTATGGAACTTCAAGTGGTGTTCACAGCTTTCAGAGTCAATGAAGTATCCTGAAGCCCTGTAAAGCTGATGGAATAATCAAAGGTAAAACAAGGCAAATAACTCTCTTCCCCAGTCAAATTTTCAGGAAAAACCATTAAAATCTAATAAATGTTGTTTAGATAGTATTACAATAATGAAAGAATAATATAGAAACACAAACTGTTTTCATTAATGATAGATTTTAGAGTTAATTGGAAACTCAGATCACCTGGATTTATGGTCAGCTAGCTTTAACAAGTAACATGAAAACAAATTAGCAAGGAAATGTGTAGCTAATAAGATTGGTGGGTCATATTTGCACATGCACTTTTCCCACGTGTTATCCAGCTGAAATTTATTTATAGAGAACCTGTGAGTTCTATGCCATTTACTCATTTATCCTTTTGCTCAGTGTAAACTTAACTATTTAAAGTAGCTACACCAATATATCCTTATTCTCCAAACAGCTTAAGTGTGTGCTAGTTTAATGAGGTTCAGAATGTACTTAATTACTTTAGTGTATAGCAAGGGTTGTACCTCATGCTAATGTTTAAAACCATGCAAATTTTTCATTGCACTAAGGAATTGGGTACCAAAAGGCCATTTGTCATTGTGGTACTTCCTTTCCTTAATACCAAATTTCTGTTGTTATTTAGTTGTTCACTATGAAAAAACAAATCATCACTGTGAGAAAGTAATCAGCCTCATTTTTCTACAATTCAGAAAGAATAACTGTGTGGGCTGGCTTAATTTGTAAGCAGGTGAATTATTAAGAGCGTGATACTCAGATTTTTGTCTTTATGCTTTCCATACTCAGAAACTGAGCTTCTCTAGTCTATTTCTACTTCTGAGCAGCTCTCATTTCACACAAGATCTTCCCACACTTTTAACACATTCTGCATTAGGATTTAAGTCCAAAATATTGCAGAATGTCAGCAAATAAGAAGATTGCTGTCTGTCTGTTTGATATATATGAATATAACAAATTCCATTAGGAAGAGTTGCTACTGTCTAGCCAGGTAAAATTTTCGAGCTCTGTTTTATTTTATCTGGGCACTAACTGGAAAGTTACACCATACATGGTTGATTCAGAAGATAAGCTTTGCACAATGATTCAATTTTTTTATCTGTATGATAATATAACAATACAGGCTGAGATTTCCTTATATGTATGCAGAGGTGCCTTAAGGTTCTGCCTCCCCTGGACCTAGGGGTACTAAAGGATCACAAAATTATTTTAACTGTCAAACATTTAAAGGTGATCTCATTATTACTATTTACCTCTCTGTCAGGTCTCTTTTCAGGTGGCTTATGAGTTCAAAAGGCACAAACAGCTGCATTTTTTTCCCTCACAGGTGGTGACCATACAGTTGGTTTTGACTCTTGGTTTTTTCCCTGTTCTTTTTCTTTTTTCTTCTTCTTCTTCTTTTTTTTTTTTTTAATTTACCCTGTGAACTATTAAATATATACCGCTATGCACAGCCTACTTGGCTCAGCATTCAGTCCAGTGGCTGATGGATGCTTGGGTGGTTTGCTTAAAGCAAAAACAGAAACAAGGATTGATTACGAGCTAAGCAAAACTAACCCGCCTGCCTCACACTGTGCAGCCCATTCCAGCCCCTCACCCTCCGGTGTAAATTGCTCGGCTTTGCGGAGGGGAGTGAGCGGGGACTCTGATTTTGAGGCTCCCCGTAGCCGGGGAGGTGACGGCAGCGAGGATCTTCAGCACCACGGACAGCCCCATGCCCCGGCTCCGCCCGCCGGGCCTCTGCTGGCCAGTGACCGGCGGGATCTGAACCTGAAGGAGGCGTCCTTTTCCCTCACTGATGGCTCTGATCAACACTATCCGCTCTAATTCATGGTTTTGACCAATAAAACACACCTGGAGGGCCGAGAAGAATCTCCTGTCTCTCTAAGTCTCTTTGATAAAGGCTTTATGTTTGTTTTCAAAATTAGGTTAAAAATTTGAGGTTGAGGGACACTGGACACCCCGACCTTAAAGTTTGCCTGAAGATTCCATTTTTTCAAAGTAATATTAGTCTTTTATAAGTTTCATGGCACTGTCAGCAAGGACTGTTCCTTGTTGTGATAGTAGGAAAATAATTAGGCATTGCAAGGGATTATACACTTGCATCTCAAAATAACGTGGAAAAATTTGGCCTTACAGTGTTTTTCCTGAGATATTGCCAGTGTTGAGTGCATAGCTCAAAGGAATCAGCTTATGGTCTCACAGTGTTTTAAACAAGAGATCTGGGTATATTTTATGTATAATGCAAACCTATAAGACTATACAGTACAGGCTACCTAACCTTTATGTCTTTTTGGGGTTTGAGACGGTTTGGGGTTTTGAGGTTTTTTTTGTGGGTTTTTTTTTTGTTGTTGTTGTTGTTTTGGTTTTTGGGGGGGGGATGTTTTGGTTCGGTTTGGGTATTTTTGGTTGTTTTTGTTGTTTTGGGGGTTGGGTTTGTTTGTTTGTTTTGGTTTTTTGTTTTTGTTTTTGTTTTGTTTTGTTTTTGTTTTGTTTTGTTTTGTTTTTTGTTTTTTGTTTTTTTGTTTTATTTTCGGTTTTGGTTTTTTTTTGTTAAAGCCCCCTGTTCCATTAAACCCATCTAGTAATTACAGATGTGCATCAAACTGGATGTGGTACCATTCGAAGAGGATAAGCATACTTCTTAAGTAAGAAAGCTCTCCTTTGGTAGCTCTAGAATCCAGGTTTCATTTTCGCATCCTCCACTTCCACCCCTTCAGACTTTGATGCTGCCAATAGCAGACTCTCTTCCTGGCCATTTCTAACAGGAGAAGGTGGAGGAGAAGGAATGCTTCCAGCACACTCTTTCCTCTCATGGCAGCAGAAGTTTCTCATTGATTTAGCTGTTAAATAATTCAGAGGCAACAACCATCTGTTTAAGTGAATGTCCTGTTTCATGTCTCCTCAGGGAAAAGGCAGCAATCTGGAAGGAAACATCAAATGTGACTTGCTGACTTTCTTACATAAAGGTTAACAATTAAGTTATTTTGCTCCAACATTTTCTTTCCCTTGAGCTGGAACTTGCTAAATAAGACTTTGGTACACCAGAGACTAATTATAAATTAGGAGACAGTGGTCTTTCCAGGAATCAACTTCTAGAAAAAAGAACTGTAAAGATCAAAAAGGTTCAGTTCCATAAACATTCTTGAGAGTTTAAAGAAAAAAAGCAGACAAGAGAGGTTTGGTTTCAGGGACTTTGATATACCCACTGCATTCATGCACTTTGGATTTTACACGTCTACTGGTTTATTTCTTCTGTATCTGTGTCAAATTTAAATGACTTGGGCATCTGATTCACTCTCACAATTAGAAAACAACTTTTTAAACTAATTAATTATTAATGATCCAAAATTTCTCTTACAATAATAGCAATCCGAGTCCACACTTAGATTAATTACTCAGTTTAGTAATTCTGCATTCTTTACAACAGAGGACTGTGTGAAGGAATGACTTAATGCGTTTTTTAGGGCTGATAATAGACATCTGTATAATCTGATAAGCAAAACCGTAAAATGTGTCTGCACCTCTGATATTCAAGTTACTTTCTATTTGGTTTTGGCAGAATCATTCCTTGATTATCAGATGGATTCATGTCAGGGCTGTCCTCTCTTTCTGCCGCTCCAAAATCAGAATAGATATTTCAGATAATTTTTACCCTGCTGGTGTAGGGAGTTTCTCTATGTCAAAACAATTTTGAAAATATTAGGAGGCAGAAAAAACTTTGCCTGTGCTCAAATACATTTTTCAATAATGAGAAGAGAGAGACAAGGAGAAGCATGTGTGAGAAATGTAATCAGAAGACAAATAACAAAACATTACCACCATTATGATAATGTTTTATAGTTTATAGTGTAGGTAAAGTACTCTTTCCTCACTGGACTTTTAGTCAGAGGACTGTGGGTCACACATGGGGAACTGCTGCTTTTTCAACTTCTCCAAGTGTCAGCAATCCCAAAATACTGCATTTCAGTCTAGGATTCACCTCACCTAAATAAATTTGTTTAATTGGAAGGTATTAAACCTTATCTAGTTGCTTGCCATCAGTAGTTAATGAGGAGAGACAGACTCTTTCAGTAGGCGACCCATCACATCCTACACCCAAGGGCCCCGTAGAAGAGTTAAATTTCATTCAAGAGTTGCCTGTCTCTCTAAATGGGAGACTTTCCAGAACATGTATGACTGTCATAACCTAGACCACTCAATTTTAGAACTATAATATTATATACGGTTCATGTTTGGCATGCAAGTCAACAGTCTGAAAAGGGTGGCACTGGAATTATTGAGGCATTAAACTTCAAACTGATTCCTTCAATTTTCCTCATAGCTTAAACTTGGATTTTCTCAGAGCTTTGGTGTTATGGGTTATACATGGTTAAACACATACAAGCAAATTTGCGTGTCAGCACCTTCTTCTTTTTTTATAGAACTGGTCCTCCTGGCATGTGCTACTGTCCATTCAGGTTTCTAAACCATTTGAGTGTCTTCCCTCATGGCAACTACTTTGAAAGCTGAACTGTTATCACCCTATCTTTCAAGCAGCTTGTTTGAACTTTGTCCCATGTTCTAACAGAATATCTCTATTTTGGAAAGTTTTCAGATTTGTTTCCCACTTTTGTGTGGGGTTGTCTCCATGGGCTGCATTTTCCTTTAGTGTATATCTGCCTGCTGCAGTGTAGGGTCCTCCACAGGCTGCAGTGGGGATGTCAGCTACACTGTTGCCTTCCATGGGCTGCAGGGAGACAGCCTGCATCACCCATAGTCTTCTCCATGGGCTGCAGGGGAAGCTCTGCTCTGGCACCTGCAGCACCTTCTTCTTCGCTGACCTTGGTGCCTGCAGGGTTGTTTCTCTTGCATTTTCTCACTCCTCTCTCTCACAACTGCTGCATAGCAATTTTAGCCTTTCTTAAATATGTTATCCCAGAGGTGCCACCAACATTATTGATGGGCTCAGCTTTGGCCAGCAGTGGGCCCGTCTTGGAGATGCCTGGAACTGGCTCTGTCTGACATGGGGAAGCCACTTGTCTGTCTTCACCAAACTCACTTCTGCTGTTCTCCTCCACCCTCTTCCCCTGCCAACACCAGGACAAGTAAAGCCAATGTAACTTCTAGTATTATAAGTCTCTTGTGCTGGAAGATAACAGGACCTGGGTATCTCTAAGATCTTAGATAGAAGTACTTTTCTGCATTAGAATTATACAAGGATTGATTGTACCAGTTCTCACACTCTATGCTGAAGAATGTAGGCAAGCATTTGGTATCTGCTTTGAGAAACTTTAATGTTAACATTGTCCACTGTTTATTTTACATGTAGAAAATTGTTTCCAACAGTTCTGAATAAGTATTGTAAAATGATTGCCTTCTCACTGCACAAAAACCAAATTATCTTTCTTCTCTGAAAATCATCCCAGTTTTGTTCATTGGCAGAAAGTTTCACAAATAAACTTTGAGAAGGTGATAAGTGTTATTCCTAAGCAGGTAATGATCTGGACTGCCATACAGTAGTATTGGTAGATATGAGTTGATGTCCATGTGTATCCCTATATTTACCATCCCTCAATGATAACAACTTTCAGTTTAGTTGTAACAAATCTTAGAGTTCAAAGTAGGTGTCATCAGTTTATTCTATAGTTTATCTAAGCATGAGCTTGAACATATTCTATAGTTTATCTAAGCATGAGCTTGAACAAAGATGTAACTCGGGTCAAACTGATATTAAGATCCTTTACAAGACAAATTTGTCTTTTACATTTATTTGATCTAAAAAAATATGAATTTTAAATGCATGCTGGATTATAACATAACTAATGAGTATCAGTGCTAGTAATGCTCATTAGCTATGCAACATTTTCTGGCTTACTCATAGTTTTGGCATTCCTTGTCTGTCTGCAGATACCAATTACTTAATGTAATCTCTTATTTTGGTGGTCAAGTGAAAATTGCAGATTAGTGATTTGAATATAAGGAAAAGCTAAGTGGTTTTGGTTTCCATGAGAATGTTTTTAGTCAAACTTGTCATCTGGCAGTTCATTGTGTGTAGTTAAAAAGTTCTGTCTTCCTTGATTGAACAATACGATAACAATTGACAACCAAAAATCAACTAAATAAACAAATAAAGAAATAAATGTTTCCAGCAATTCATTTGTGCACTTTTCTTCCCCTTGGATATGCCTGCCTACATCCTTATCACTCAAATAAAGTCCCATATGTTAAATACCCTTTTGTATAACAAAAAATAAATATTTACTGCTTCCTCAAGTTGGCACTCTAGTAGTGATTTGTTGTAAACCAAGATGACACATTTTACAGTATGATGCTCTGTAAACTCATTGAAAAGAAGTGCATATGAGGTTAGCCCAGAATTTTGTTTATCTTCTTTCTGCAACATGTTGCATGATTCCCACACTTGCAAATACTTTCATTGGTAATAAAATAATCAGAATTTCTTTTGCACAATTCATTCCTGTTAATTCCACTCTTTTTAAAAATCTCGAACTTCAATTACAATTTACAGCTAAATCTAACTATATAAAATTATCTTTATTCCCTCTCTTTCCTGCTGTGTGAGTTTTGATGTATTATATAGCTTAATCTCCTTCTGGGAGGCTTTGCTTACTCTCAGCATGTCAGAGGTAGAAAGAACCTGTGAGTCAGTGCAAGACACCTATATAGAGAGAAGGAGTGTTCAGTATAAGAAAAGGTAGCAAAACTTGCCTTATTATTAGCAAAAACTAGGAAAAAACACAAATAACTTGAAGTTTTATTCTTCAAGAATAAAAGAGGCTTCTCAGCTTCCATAGAATTGAAATAAGGCTCTATTAGAAATTACTCTGAAACAAAAGGACTCATGGAGAAAACATTTTCTTTATGTGGGATTTATAATCACTTTAGAGAATGTTGCAATAGGAATTTCCTGTGATTTGCTATCATTCACTAGGTCCAATTTAGGTCTGGTACCAACATGATTTTAACAGAAAGAAGATATAGTGTATGAATGAAAGTTTGCATTTGCTGGCCAGAATAATAAAATCAAAATACTGGGAGAAAGGAAATGCCAAACACCTCTTGTAGAGAATATTCACCTTACAGCCTAATGAGAATCTAGGTTAATCTGAAATTTATGTAGTTTAGTTTCTACTGTCTATGGAGTTTGATGGATATAATTGGAAAATACAGGCTGTTAGATTTACATGTAAGGCTACTGTGGATGAGGACATGGAATGAGGTACCTTAGGTGAAAAGTTCTCTCAGAAGATGGCATGATTACAAATGATGTATTGAAAGTTAAAAAGAGGACTCAAGAAGAAAAAAAAACTTCAGGAAGAAGGAAAGAGATGCATAAAAGCTAAAAATAATGCACCATCAATTTAACTTTTTCTGTTTCTTAAATCTAAAATTGAAGGTACACTGCTACTCTATCAATCCTGCGAAGCATCTGCTTTTATATTCTTCACAGGAAGTTTTCTGATCAGAACTGAATTATTTCAGCTGCACCTGAAATTTCAGTTCCCAAGCAAATTTTTTTGGAGAGAGCTGAAGTTTCGTTCCTAGATTTATTCCTTTTCCACAAGATGTGTCAATCTGTGCTAAGGAAACTAAGCTATTCCCCATGTGCTGAAAGGTTATACAGTTATCTCTTTTTAATTAATATAGGAAGCTCTGAAAGACCTTTCAGAAAGTCTCTGATTGACCACAGCACAACATTTTCTATGCCACAGCTACTTTCTCTGACTGAAAGCAACCAGTATGTAATTACCGGTACTGGTTCTAGATAAGGCTGTGGAATTAGATGGACGAATTAATCTAGTTTAATCTAATGCAGTTTGTAAAACTACAGTTGATGTACATTAAAATTGCTTTAAAATGATGGCTTAATTACAAAGATATGGGATATTTTACTTCTTTATGGAATTTCCTAGAAATACATGATTTTTAGTGAATTCAAAGGTATAGCTGAAAAATTATTTTCTAATGTAAAGCTGTATAGGATGTTTTCATAATCTGTGACAAATGAAATACATTTTCCAGGTCACTCAGACATAATACTGTGTAAAAGTCAGAATATATTATCCTTTATTACTGCATGTCTGGATAAGCTGTGTATTCAAAGATGCTGAGTATATACTTAGACTGAGCTCCTCTATCACTTAAATGTAAGTGAAAGACATGCATGCAGTTTTGTTTTGTCATGTGATGTCTTTGTAATTACTAATAAAAGTGGGGTTTTTTTAGATTTGAATGAATAAACATTTATATTCAGGTTTCTGTATTTCACTGATATGCCACTAAAATGCATCATGCATATACAGTATGAATTATCATCTGTATTTGAGTGGGAGATGTTTTATGATATTAATCTACTTTCTCTGAGTAAGAAGCCTTGCAGTGCATAATCAGGCAACTGTTTATCCAGCTGTGCATATCATCAGGAGTTTTAAAAGTTGCCAGTCAAGAGGGTTTTCATTTGCCTCAAATATTTTATCTGTCTATGTAGCCAGGAAACAAGAGGAAAGGAGCATCTCCCTGTGTTTCTCTGTTCTTCTCACCCCACTTTTCAGCATATGGATGGAAGGAAACTATTCTTTGTCTAGTTATATTGTAGAAGAAGGCAAGACAGACTTGGGACTGGGCTGAGGGAGCCATGACCTTGCTAGCATTGCACTTGTGAATGGATTATGGTGGTAGGGAATAGGAAAATATTAGCATTCCCATCCATATTGTTCACAGCTCTCAAAACTGTCCATAACGTGTGGATGCTTGCAGCTCCAGATTCAAAATATTAGGGTTTTTTTTTTTAAATCTAGATGGTTCCATACATCTAGATGATATTTCATTTGCATGAAAATTCTAAAGAACCATCTAAATGATTTGTTATCAAATATTTCCAGTTGCGCACTGCCAACCTGAATTTTGTGCTGTCGCTCCAAGGTGAAGTCACCAGCCTCAGCACCCCTGCAGCCAAGCATTCTTGCAAAGATCACCAGCTACTGTTTTCTACCAGGAGGCCAGGAGTGCACATGGACACAGCACACCACACCACTGAGGCACTGACTCTTATGATGAATCTGTCGGTAAGTGTTACTGAGTCAGATCATGTACCAGAAGACAATAGCACTTTGTGCTTCAGAATTCAGAGGATCAGCACATGGCTGGATGATGTTTCTGTCCTGGATATCTGAATACTTCTTTGGTATGTAAGAATTGCAGTATTTTTGTTTTGTATCCACTTAGTGCATACTTATCATAATTAAAATTACTGTGAATAAGTGATTTGCCTTTAATAGAAATGAATGTTGGAGTTGAGGCATTTAGGAGTTCTGCCAGGAGTGTAGCTGCATGAAAAACACAGTATGTATATTTGTGATAATTACGGTTTTGGTCCTACAATCTTATATCATGTAATTCTCCATGGAAAGTTCTTGATGAAATATTATCAGTTTAAATATCACTCATTTCTTGAAAAGAAAAAAATCTTTCCCATTTTTGAAGAAAAATCCCCATTTTCTTCCCATTTGAGAAGATTTTGAATTTCTGCAGATGTGAAATAAATCCCAAACTGTTTATAACAGTAAGCCTTTATTTTGTATTCCTCAAGAGCACCAGCACTTTCTGTCACCTTTTAAAGTTAATGTTTAAAATGGTACTAATTTTTCTTTTCTTTAGATGTTTTTTTTCAGCCTGGATGTAGATAAACAGGTTTTACAATATCTTCTTTACCAGTACCTACATATCCTGGTGGATTTGACCCTTCTGCCAAGTGTGTTCCCTGGTGTAGAAAATTCTCATTATTTGTACCATTACAATAGCCAGGAAATTAGTGGAATTTGGATCTCCTATGTTCATCTTCTAAGCCTACAATACTAACTGTACCATACTCAATAATAATACAAAAAAGACAACCTATTTATCATCCTCTGAGATTTCTTTATAGCAACCAAGTTCCTAAAATTCATTTGTTTCATGCCAACGCTTCCATAATATAATTTTCCATAATATAGTTTTTCTGAGCACAGTGCAACTTGCACCCTGACTGGGCCTTAGGTTCCTATTGTATTCCTTGTCTGTCCTCATTGTTATCCAGTGCTGAGCTCTATAGACAAAAATGCTGTTTCCTCCAAAGGAAAAAAGCTCTAAGGACTTAAATGGTAAACCAAAGTTTGCTGTAAAATTATTTCTTCATACTCCATCTCTATTATAGTTTTACATGGTGAAGATTCAGTCTTAGCTCTGATTGCCCTGTAGTCCTAGTGTTGGTCCAAGTGCCTGTTCAGGGAGCAGGTCACTCTGATCAGGTTGCTTACAAGTGGAGAAAAGCATGCACAGATTTATCCTGGAGCACCTGTCCTGTCCTGGGGTTTTCCTAAGCCAAATACACTGAAAATCAATTCCAGCAAACATGTAGTAATAGAGATGGAAAATTACTGGGAGTTAGTGTTACACTCTCGTGACTGTTTTTAATTTTGTGCAGACAAGGCTGACTTGTGAGTGCAGTCAGTGCTTCAAAACATGATAGAATATAAAATTCTTGATATTCAGTGCTCGTCTCTCTATCACGACAAGACATGGGAATTTTGCACATCAAGGTCTTACATTCAGACAATGATTTTCATTCTTTTTAAAGAACTACAGGTTTGAATCATCTGCTTGGAAAGCTCTCATGAGCTCTCATGATAATTTTGATGATTCTACTGAAGGTAAATAGTTCATGAAGACTGTTAAACTGATCTTTCTTATTAAGAAGAGGTGTGCAGGGGAGTCCCCACTGATTGCTGAGTAGTGTTATAATGAGATTCTCTCTGAGAAAGTGAGTACATTTAGGGCCGGCTGAAGTTTTTGGAAGGTTAGAATACCCACTCTCAAATTCAATAAACTTCAGTAATTTCAGTGTCTATCACGGTATGCCAATTTGGAAAAAAATTATGGCTGGTCCATTATGCAAACAAAACTAATTTTTTGAAAGGTGAAAAAGCATTCATAATTAATACCCTACAAAATGAACCATTGAAAACCTGTCATGACAAAAAGCAGCCTTCGCTTTTTCTACCAGCTACTCTAACAAGGGGTAAAGGCTATGTTTAATGATGTGGAAAGTAGTTCTTAGTATCTCAGCATCACTGCCTTGGCTGTCAAAATAACCATTCATTTCTGTGGCTTGAAATGGACTCTATACAGCTTTTTATGAAAATGCTTTGAAAGCCAAGCATTGTTGCCTTGTGAGTTTATGGAATTGACATGGTAGCTTCAAAGAAGAATTATATTAATTTGAACTGCATGAAGCCCTAACTGGAACGAACATGGTGATTCAAGTAAGTCCTGATGATGCTTTCCTATAGAAAATTGGACATTGCATACATTCTTGTACAACAAAACCACCCAGTTACTTCTATTCTTCGAGCATTAATCTGCAGCAGAGCAGTTTTTGCTTTAAGCACTCCTGTACTCTAGGGCTGACAATTTCGAAGTGATTACAATGTACGGGTCTTTAACGCTATAATTGTCATATGCTACTTTGTGCTCCTGCAGCAGACCTGCATGATACTGGCAGTGAACAGAGACAATGGATAGCCCATGGAAACTGAGTAACCCGCCTATGTTATGCTGCTCCTACTGAATTCAGTGGCAGTGTTTTCAATTATATCACTGTGAGCAGTATTGTGTCTGTCAGTGTGGGAATAGAAACGAGAGGCAAAGAAGAAAAGAGCTGCATGAATCACAGGCAAATTAGTTCCTCAGTGTTTGATTTTAATAAAGGGTTGTTGGAAAAAGGGAAGAAAGGTAAGACTAGGAATGTAATTTAACTGTGGTTAAACTGTTCTTGTCAATATAATTTATCACATGAACTTCCTTTTGTGTTAAAACATTAATGATTGTCCTGCCTGAGGTCTGCCTTCCCCTCCCTCTGGAGCATCTGGCTCATCATCTTATGGATTGTGGCCTTTAGTGTCTGGCTTTGTGAAAAGCTACCTGGTGCTTCTATGTTTGTTATTGCTGCTGTTTGAGCAGAGAAATGCCATTACCATTACCAGACATCTGCCAGGCCAGCCTTTTCTCATTAGGATACATCCCTTTCTTCCCCATTCTGTTCAAACTTTCCTCTCCTCGGATTTACAAATCCGTATGGTCTCTCACACAGGCAATTTTTAAATGTTTTCATATTTTGGTCCTATTCTTTTACTGCAGTGATCTGCTGTCTGCTTTTGGCATCTGCCTTCCATCTGGGTGAACTGCTATTTTTAATGAAGTACCTTTCAGGAATACAGAAGAGCTTGCATGTAGGACAGAACCATATGTAAACCTATAGTTTTCCATACTTATGATAAGCTGCTCTATGTAATATGTGTCAAATTCTTATCTTATGCTAAACTAATGCAAAATGTAACTAAAAAGTAGAAATCAAGTCAGTGTTAGCATTCAAGCTGCAGTCATGTTTTTGCATCTTTACTTTCAAATTTCCTTAGTAGCAAAATATCATTAAGGGAAGTTCAAAAGTCAGAGATGGCAGAAGTACACGGATGCGGGAACTCAGAACAGATGAGATTTTAAAGAAGAAAAATATGCAATTCAAATGTGATTCTAATTAATCAAAATGGAAATTGCAACTCAAAAAGAATAGGCCAAAAGATCAGAAATGCATGGAGTTTGCATTCTTACCTTCCTAGCTGTTGAGGTGTAGCACTTTAGAAATTTCTAGAACTTTTGGATATGAAGTATTATAAAAGTACAAAACAAGAATTTAATTTAATTAACTTTGAAGTGTTGATAGGGTACTGTAGACTCAAGAACTTACTGAATATGAAATATGGGAAAATATTTTTAAAAGACAATATAATAGGTGTATTTATTTTATTTTATTTCATAATAGCTTCCTAAATTTTATTATAAATTTTATATAGCCTACTAAGTAATTCAAATGTTTGACTATCAAACTGAAAAAAGGAAGAAAAAAGAAAGGGAGAAATGGGAATGATTTATTTTATCTGAACTCTGGGAAATTTCCATTTTAAAATACTAATTATAATTAAAATGTGACTTTAGAGGTTTTTTTTGTAATCATTAAAAATACAGATTAAGGCAACTTCAGTAAACTCACTATGTTCAAACCAAAGTCATGCACAGACAAAGGATTTTCCTTCATACTTGTTTGTGGAGGGTTTTGCCTTTTTTAGGAGTATTTCTTTATTAATTATTACAGTTACATAATTTAACTCCGGGGTTAAATTATTTTTAATGCTTTTTTCTGAATTCCCTGAGATAGCCTTTTCTGTTGAAGACAAGCAGAAATGCCAACAAAGGCGTGTTTGCAGTAGTAGAAGTAAAATGAGAGTTTGGAGAAGGATGAACAGTGGTGAACAAAGAGCTGTGTAAATCCTGTAGGTGATGCTGTGATGTAGAGAACAATGCAAAATGAAACACAAGACAAGAAGGGCAGAGAGCTGCTAATAAATGAAAAAAACAGGAGTGTGAGGTCTGAGGCCTCAGACAGGGGTGTCATGAGTGATACTCAGCAAAACACATCTGAGAACACCCACTTGTCCTAGAAGGCATCCATGGAACTGGGGACATAGTACTGCTTGAAGGCATGACTACCAAGGGAGAAGAATTTGTTTTACAAAACACCCTTCCACATTGTGTTTCCTCCTCCAGGTGGCAGGAATGGACAGCACAGACAGATCCAGGGTGAGAAGATGGATTGTGTTTGTTGGGCCTCTGACAGAGGAAAAAAGAGAAGACATGCAGCCAAAGTCTCAGCAAGAGGATCTGGAGCAGCTGAAAGAGTGACAGTGACCTGAACCACTTGGAATACAAGTCTGTCATGGTCTTCCTTTTGCCACAGAAGGCTCATGAGCCCGTGGAGAGGGGGATGTGCCCATGCCCACCCACCTATGAAGGAAATTCCTGTATGTGCCCCACATGCCCTGAGGTGTAAGTAGAGGACAGCTCTAATGGGTTCAACGCCACGACTCTCCTGTCCTCCTCAGATGACATGTCCCATCTCTCGGTGACTGGCAAAATGTAATTGTGAGTAAATGGAAGGACTGGAGGACAGACATGAACAAATGATTATGGAGCCCAGTTTTGGGATGGTTGGGCTCTAAGTGAGACTGACAAATCGAGGGATATGCAGGGACAGTGCACTGAGGAGAAGGTTTCAGAATAGAGGCTGGATGGGCAGGGGCTGCCCTATGGCAGGGCACGCAGGACAGGGGGAAGCACAGGAGGCTCTACGGGAGCAAACGAGGTGGGCGGGCTGCTGTGTGCACCAGTGGGAGAGAGAGAAAGCAAATGCACTCTTTACCAAGATGAAAGAAGAAATGAGGTCATTAGGAAGACAAGGCTGCCAAAGCTATCCAAAAAAAGTAAGTTAGAAAGAAACAGAAACTCAGGACAAGTCTAGTGGGGATCTTTCAAGTTTCACAACTTTCATCCTGACCAAGGGTTGTGACTGAGGAGGACTTGGCTTGTTTTTGTTGTGAGAGAAAACCAGCTGAGCCCAGTGATGTACCCTGAGATCAAAACAGTCAGATAAGCCTTCAGCTCTTACAGATGGGTTGCCTTTGTTCCAGTTTTTTGCCTGAACATGAAACAAAATTAAAATTCAAATTAAGCAGAGTCCCAAAATCCTGCAGGGCTAATCCCCGGCTTTGACAATGTCCAGAGCATATTTTCCCCAGACAATTCTTGTTACCTCTCTGATTTAGTGACAAGACATGTTTAGCAGGATCCCCTCTGCTCCAAAATTAAACACAAACAGTGAAAAGATCATTCTTCCATCCTCTGCAAGGATCAGAGAATTGGCTGATGGCAAAATCCCTTTGAAGCAGGAGATGGATGCAGCTACACTGTGGACAGAAAAAGGGAAATTGCAGTGATACAGCATGTTCATAAGCTTGTGAAAGAAAACGTAGGCCATGTTCTGAAACACTGTGGTAAAGTTCACGTATTCTCCATATTGGGGTTTCAAATTTTCAGACCTACTCATGATTCACTGATGTAGCACTGCCAGATAGGTGCTTCTAGAAAGAGGATGCATCTCCATCTATTCTCTCTCCCATGAATACATCTAGCAGCCACCACATGCTTCCTGCATTAACTTTTCATATTTCTTTATTATACTGAGAACATAAAATAATACAGAGCATAATCTGTCAGTGAAAAGTGCTTTTCAGCCTTCAATTGACAAAACTTGACATATATTTCCCATAAAAAACACTCTTGCGTAATAACAAGTGGACTTGGAAACTGCAACATTTTTTGTGATTATTGGTGGAACTGCAGTATTTCAAGAAGACCCTGGTAACATGGTGCGCCTGGCACTTACTCTAGTGCACTGAACTGGACCTTCCATGGGAATCGGTTTTAGGTGGCATGTAAAACTGGATGGAAACTGGGTGCCTCATTTGCTCGGTGGGAGCTGTTATACCCTCAAAATGCTCAGTGAGTTTCTGGGTGCAAGGAGAGGTTCCCAGTGCCTCTAGGCAGGACACTGAGGACTGTTGTTTTCAATCTAGAATCTGAGATGGGATTGTAATTTTGGAGCTGATATCCAAGTTGTGATAAACTCTACCTTAACTTTAGCCATTTAAAAGTTAACTGTTTAGTCTAATATTTCTTAAGACTCACTTTTACTGAGCCCAGCTCTTCATGTGTGGCACACACTGTGTAATGCAGTTTAACTGCTTGGCTACAGCTCTGCTACGTCTAGATCTAAATTATTCTATGTTTCCCTGGCTGTTATTTCTCTGTGGTCAGATCCTGCACAATCTGGAATTAAAATGCCCTGCAGAGAAGGATCAAGCTAACATCAAAAAATGTCCTGAAAAGTCTCACATACAAACTAGATAGGACTCTTGCAATGATTTTTAAAGAATATATTGACAACCATTCTTTGGCCCCTGATTTTATCTGTGTCGTAGCTCAAGGAATCTGGAAACCTCACTTCAGGCTCCAGATGATGAAAGATGTTATATTTCTGTTCATGTGGATTAATTTCATTGATTTACAGCATTATTTTTCATCTCAAAGTTAATGTTCAAACAATTCCTCCTGCTCCCTTAATATCTAGAGTCTGAGTACAGCAATAATGAAAGTTTGATAGGGTCTTAATGAACTAAATTGACCAAGGCTGCTTCTTGATGAGATAGCTGTGCAACCCATTTTATCTTCAGTTTGCAGAAGCTTATTAAACTAGCTTGAAGACAGAGAAGACAGCTCCAAAATGCAGAGACAGATATGATTGTTCCCAGAGGAGAAGAGAGAAAATTCACGATATCTTCAGCCAAAATTTGGTGATGTGCAGAGCTAGGCTCTGATTTAGACTCACCTAGTTATTTCCAGAAAGTCTTTTCTGGAATACTGATGAAGGTATTCCTTTGTAAAAGCACAGTATTTTCCACTTAATTCCTTAGCAGTTGATTAGCATTGTAGAAACTGTACACATAGTAACAATGCTTTCACAGAAGGGTAATTTGTTTTATTGTGCATTACTTCCTTGAATAAAATGTTCCAGTTGAGTGGGCCACATCAGGCTAACAATACCTCCATTTTCTGAATTCAGTTTTTTTTTATTTACCATAATTGCTTTAGAAGTAATTGATTTCTGTCAAGAACAGACATCAGCTTCAGAAATTCTCCAGTTGTCATTGGTAGCCATTTCCTCAAAGCAGTCATTAGCTTAGCAATAATGATGCTTAGCTCTTGGAGGAAAATGGAAATCTTTCTATGCATGTAAGTAAACTCATCAGACTGCTTTGTGAGTGATGAACAGTGTAGCTATTAAATCAGCATTTTTGCATAATATTGAAGCTTTCACATGTCAACATAACAATTAACACCTCCTCCTAAAAATTACTTTTGAGGAAATTACCTCAGCACATTCAGTTACATAAGAAGGAAAGAACATTTTGATGACTCCAGAAGTGTTTCTGTTTGGCACATATGTGAAACCATATGCAGACAGTGATGGATTCCTTTGCTTTCTGTCTGTTAGAGATCATTAAAATGATAACTTAATATGTGTTTATTCTGTGCTCCTATGTACAGCACACAGTAAACTTAAATGCTGAGTAGGTGGGAAGGGAAGTTGTTAGTTTGGATCCACCTCAAGCAGTCTTCCATGACTAACACAAACTCCTGTGATTAGCCTAAATAAGAAAATTCACTAGCACTTTTGTCCTTACAAAACGTAACCGCAGCTCTCTCCAGTGAGAAAATGCACTCTGAATTTGTGCATGTCTTGCTTGCTGAGTCTCTTTGCACACAACTGTTTAGCTGGCTCCTTCAGGATCCTTTGAGCCTGAGCAAAGCTACCCAAGAGAGGGTTCCAGAGGTGCAAAGTGAAACCTTGAGCTAAGTCCATCAAATCTAGCTCATCACTTGAAAGGATGTATACAAAGAGAAGACAAACATTTTTGGGATAATAGGTTGGTTCAGGTTTCTCCCATTACTCCTTACCTCCTCTTTCTTATGATTGACTGCTCCTCAAAAGTGTTTAGTTCAAACAGTTTTCTCTCCCCAGATGTGCATCAGGAGGAATTAAGCTATGAAACCTGGTAATGGAGTAATTTACATTGGAGAACTAGAAACTCTTGTGAATGTAGTTCAGGTGTAAAAATGCTGCAGGACAAAATGTCAAGTCAGAGCTTGCTACCATTTTGCCTGGGTCTTAGAGACTTCAGTCTCCTCCTGATCATCCATCTAATTCTTACACAAGAGGCACTTGCCAGTATAAGCTTTATGAAGCACAAAAATCCTGATATACAAAGACATGACAAAATGGATTTCAGAAACACAGAGGCAGTAAAGCAACTATCTTCTCCTCTCTTTCTCTTCAGGAGTACTCCTAGGTATTTGCACAGCACCAACACAGAAGACAAGGCAAAATCTGCAAGCAAAGACATGCTATTTTCCAATTATTGAAAATATTCATGGCTTTAAATTTCATTTTTTAAAGTACGATTAAGAACATGACAGTCACATCCAATAAGTCTCTTGATAATTATTCACATTTTTTGCCATTCCAATTAAATAAATTAAATGCATGACATGACAAAGTCATGTATTTGGAAGGTCTTTCAAATTAAGTATTGTTAGCAATGGGAGCTTGTTGATTATATTTCCACAGCTCAGTTATGTCTAATTAGAGGGTTCTTCTATTATGGTATTCAGTCATATGTCATTTGGTCAACTTCTGCTATATCTTGAACATTTCTCAACTTCCACTAGCTGAAGATTTTCTGATTTTTCACTTACTATTTATAAATTTCTATGAGATTACAAATGACATTCAATGGCAATTTGAAGTTCATGGATCAAAAATGATGACAAATGTAGACAAATTAGAAATTGTGTAGAGTTTTAAAACTAAAACTACCGGTATTAGTCTAGTCAATATTGTTTATAGAAAAATTACTTGAATGCTATGAAAACCCCAACTTACAGTAAGAGATGTTTTCCTCGGGCAAACGTGTTCTATATAAATAGACAAAATAATCGCATATGAAATATGTCACCAAACAGCATTTTTAACATGTGAGAATAATTCAAGAGCAAACAATTCTCACAGAAGTCTAACAGCAGTGGTTCATTGTAATCAGTAAGTGAATCACTCTATTAGTATCACTGATGCTGAAAAGTAGCCTTTTGTCTTTTTTGCATCTGGTGCTTTTAGCAAGATTCACTTAATCAAGAAGTTTATCTAGATACCAATTTATTTACCCTCTTGCTTTATTTTGTGACTTGCATTCATGGTCAAAAGATCCTAATTCTTTAATTTTTAAGGAACTCTAATTAAGACTGTATGATTTTAAAAAGTACATGGATATGTTAAAAATATACATAAATAAAAATTATATGTTTCTTCACACTTACTTTAAAGTAGGTGATATTAGGAATATATTCCAGGACTTGATTTTTTATTATTTTTGCCACAGATCTGAGTAAAATTCAATGAAGATTTGCATCAAACAAAACAAGGCAGGTCTTGATTAAGTACCAGCTGTTGCTCTCCTTCATTATTCTGGGAAATAGCACGACTATGGGTGACAGACTTAGGCTCATTATCAGTCCCAGTATTGTACAATTTTATTTTTGTTTCAATCAATGGCAAAACAGAAGAACAATCCTTTAACATAAAGAGGTTTCTTCTCTTTTGCTTATAAGTTATCTTTTCTCCCTGCTCCTTGAAAAATAATGATCACTTTGAAAATGAGTTGTCCATGGTAGATTAATCAAAATATCTTTTGTATTTTTCGTGGTTGTATCTAATTATTTTTAATTAAATATTATTTTTAAATGCAGTATCAAAAACATTGAATAAAATGTTTTGACTAATTTTTTCTTATGGATTAAGAGAACTCAAATTTTGATGTCAATTGTATTGTACCAAGCAAACTGTTTGTCCAGTACATTTTGCCAGTTCACAATCTGCAAAATTTTTCAAAATAGCTGATTCTCACATCTGTTATTCTTCTAGAAGTGTTCTCTCAGTGCCACATGCCATCACCTCTTCATTAAGGCTGTAAAAACATTTTCTGCACTTGGCCAAATTTCTTACAGAAGATGTTCTAACAATGGTCGTAACCTCTCAAAATGTAACTTCTGAGTTTATATTGATCTTCACACAAATACCTACCTCTCATGATTGTTGGGGGTTGAATTGTTCCCTTTTCTTTCTGTGGAATTTTCTCCATTTATTATGCTAAGTATTTGTGGCTACACCTTAGTAGCAATAGTTTTTCCCTCCCAGGGGGTGGGGGATAAGGGGAGACCGGAAAAGGAAAGGTGGGACAGGGGCCTGGGCTCTGGCTCTCTCGCTCGCTCGCTGGCTCGTGGGGTGGAAGGAAGACGGCCGGGGCTCCTACCCAGCATCTTCCCTGCCATCCCAACGCCGGGAGCCACGTTCCCTGCTGTTGGACATCGCACTGCTGCCTTCCCGCTTCATCCTACTACCTCCGGAGACTCTGCCAAGCACCACGACTGACACCGTGAGGAGGGAGTCTCCCCTCCATCCCCCTCTCACCCCTGGGCCGCCGCCGCTGCCATCACCCAGCCCCCTTCAGCTGCACGGGACCCGCCCTGCCCACACAGCACCGGGAACTGAGCGCAGAGAGAGAGGGCCTGTGGCCAGAGGGACTCGAACTGAGCTCTACTGTTCTGTTTTGTTGTCAATCTTTATAGCTGTTGTTGTTTCTGCTGTTTGCCTTGTTAGATATATTAGTAAAGAACTGTTATTCCTATCCCTGTATCTTCTGCCTGAAAGCCTCTGATTTGCAACTATAATAATTAGAAGGGAGGGGGGTTGCATTCTCCATCTCAGAAAAAAGGGGTCCTTGCCTTTCTTTAGCAAATACCTGTCTTTCAAACCAAGACAATGATCAAAAGTGTAGTGGTTTCTTTTGTAAGAAAGAAGTTTATGCAATTCAAGGAGCTCAAGTAAAAATGGGCTTCTTTTAGAAAAAACATATTGTTTGTAGGCCACAAGAGAAATAGAAATTGAAAGTCAATCTTCTTTTTTGTATGAAATATCCTTGATGCTTTTTTTGCTAGGAACTTGAATTGTGGACTGAGATAGGAAATAAAAAGTGGAGAGAAATAGTTTCTAAATAAGCCATGTCTCTCCAAATCCTATTGTTTCTGTGGCGGCAGAAATAACTTTTCCAGGAACACCCCATCCTTCTCCCGCTGTGTGATTCTTATGCATATTGGAGAAGATAGGTGATATTTTGTCACAAGATAAGACTCATTTGCAGAAATACATTAGCATAGAAGACAAAGAGGTCTGACAACATGTCTTGCTGTCATTTTCCCGCCCTATCACCTAGTAGAATTCCCAGTAAGATGCTATGCTGGTTTCAGACAGCAGGGCTCGAATTACCATGGGAAGAGCTTAGGGCCCGCCCTGTAGCTTGGGTGTGTAGGACTACACCTATAAACCTGCTTTAGTAAAATACTAAAACAAGGAGGAAGTGCTGTTAGACAGTGCTCCTGGTGGTTTTGGTATAGACATGGTGACTTATATTGTCCCAGGACAGCATCAAATGGAGCTGGCAATGGCAGTCTGCCAGTAGCCAGGCTACTGGGGTGGAAGCGAATTTAGCTGTCACATTCCAGTATAATCTGGCTGCATGGCAAACAAGAGTCTCCAGACTCTACTGTCACAACTTAATCTTCCACCCCGGTATGCACCTGTAGTCCTAAACTGATAATGTTGCCCAGCCCATTCAAGCTTCTGAATTCTACTCAATATAAACGGACACTTCTTATCCTTCACCAACACTCAAACACAGCAAAGGGAATTTTGTTTTATTTTCACCTGAAGAGGTATACAGTTGTCAAAGGACCGAACAAAACCCATAAAGGGAAAAACAAATGAACAAAAAACAACCCAAAACCAAATAAACAAAAACCAACCAACCAAAAAACTTTAACATAAACTGCCCCCCCCAAAAAAACTAAAATAAAAAACCCCACACCAAACCAAACCACCAACAACAAAACTAAGACACCCCCCCCCAAAAAAAAAAAAAGTAAAAACCAAACCAACCCACTTTGGAAATGCTGTACTTGATTACACTCCTCAGCCATGAAGAAAGGTAGATGGAAAGCACGTTTCTTTCCCTTTAATGCTAGAAGTCCCCCTATTGGGAGTCCTAACAACAGAACCATTATCGTGAAACCGGCTTATATAGCAACTGCTATTTTTAAGGATCCAGAAGATAGAGCCTTGTCTCTTTTCTTAAAAAGATTTTTAAAAGGGAAAATAATATTAGTTTTGTACTGACTAGCAGCTGTCAGCTCAAACATAACTTCTCATTACTAGCTAATGTAACTTACTCTTTCAAAAAAATAGTGTAGCCAGCAAATTTTTGGGTCTGTGAAATTTGCATTTGATATTTCATGGCATTCTTTTCTCAGGCATGTTTTTTATGGCAAGGAGGAAATACCTTATGTATGTCGTGGCTATGGAAATGTGTGTTATTTCTTAGTCATGTTTAGACATATCCCACATTAAAAATTTAATTCTCCCAACATTGGCATAAACAAATGTGGGAAATGTATTCTGGGTGATATGAGGAGATATTCTTTTCAGGATTATTCCCTTAAGAAGCTAATATGTGTTGCATGAGACGGAAGAGGGTGTTTGAAATGACTCATTTTCAGAGTTTGAAGGTTTAAAAATAAAATTACCTGAGTATCTGCAGGCTTCATGAAAAAAGACAAGCCTTATAAAGTGGCAAAGTTTCAGAAGAGTGACTCCATTACTTTAAAGAGTTCAGTGAAGTGCAATAAACTGACTTCATAATAAATAGACTTTGTAAATTGTAACCTGACAAATGCACTTATAGAAGATAGAGGAAGATTTAAATATCACCTAATGAAATAATGTCTATGTTACAATATCTCATATTGTATGAAAGCAATAGCCCAACATTTACAATTTTTTAGGTAATGACAGCTTATTAGGGGGAAAACTGGCATTCTTTTTATCTTCACTTGCTCCAACAGTGTTAAACAAGGAGCTTGTTTAATACTGAGACAAAGCAGCTAAAATAAATCAGAGGAGATGAGCATGTCTTTGGCTGGATTGGACTGGGATTTTGAATGATCTTATCTTGAATAGCTGATACACATTGTGGGAGTACAAGAATTAATAACCAGAATTTTAGACAAAGAATCTTCCATTAGATCAATCCCTCTATTATGTAATGGGTCTTGACTGCTTTTTTCAGTAGTGTATTCATTATATACCAGAATAAATGCAGCCCAACCTGAATGCTGATTTAACTCACTGTAGGAGCAACCAGCAAATTGCACCAAGGTGATGGAGGTTTTCCTCCTCCTCTGCTGCCACCAGGTCTACCATGGTGCCAGGCATTTCCTACCAGATGGGAAATAACAAGGGATCTCTCTGCTATTTTTCTTTTTCCCTTCACTCTGTGAGTGTGGGTGGTGATTTGCACATACTCAAGCAGGTTAAAATGATATGGCTTGTGTGCTGTGCTCACCAGCCCCTCTCATGGCCATGCCACCTCTATGGCAACAAGTGAACTGTGTGTGTAGCTCCTGACTGTCAGCCCACACAACCAAAGCAAAGCTTCTTTTGGGCTGTGTGAACATGCCATTCTGTAGGCTGAAGAGCTCCAGGAGCTGCTCTGCATATGATGAGATGCTTCTGCTGAAAGATAACAGTCTAATAGTTCCTGGACAGCTCGAAGCCTCCCAGCCTCATCAGAAGTATTTTAGAACTAAGCTCTCCATCCTATAGATACTCACAGGGATATCACAAAAGTTGGTGACATGTGTTTAACAGTTCGACAGATCTGGTGATCCAACTGGAAGAAGTTTGGTAGCACATATAAATTTTCTGGCTTCATTTCTCCCATTTTGCAAGACTGACATCCAAATATATTTTGTGTTGGCACAGCAATACATTACTTGAGAGCAAAGCTGCTCCCACTGAGACAATTAAAAATTTGAAGTTGTGGGGAATAACTCAGGAATGACATTTACTCCTTCAATAGTATGCTAAAGAAATTGTAATATGAGGATTGAAAAGACAACTTTCAAAAAGTCAAAGAAATGGCTATGGAATTGCTTAGGTATTTTTGGCCAATGTTGCAGATTCTCCATCTAGAAAAAATATTGATCTTGCAAATAGTTTAAGGAAGTAAGATTTCAGTTTTAACAGCATAATATTTCAGAATAATTTCTGCAAGGCTCCCTTCACAATTTATTTTTGCAAAAATTAATTTTGACTATGCAGAAAAGGTGTCTCTGATATGTTTTGGGAGCTGTTTATTGCTGCTCATGAAGTGATCTCATAGCATCACATATAACAGAAATGCAAAAGCACTTCAAACACATAGTTTATGTGTTGGTGAAGGGTAAGAGGTAAAAAATCAGGTCTGGTGACAAATATGAACCTACTCTCTTGTTTTGTGGTCTGGTTTCTTTTTATACCATTTGATCTGTGTCTGCTCTTCCAAATTATGTTATTTTAATTAAGCAGAGCTGTTCTGTCAGAAAGCAGAGTGTTCTTAGCCTGTCTCACAATCCTCAGATCTAAAATAACTGAGGATAGCATGAGGACACCAGGATGCTCTTCTAAAAATACCCTTATGAATGACTTTCCTTTAGTGAAATTTTTTAATAATTACTATATTACAGCACTAAGCATATGGAGATGTCTTAGTGAGAAATTAGCTCTTGTGAAGAAGACTTGAACAAATATATTCAGTTTCAGGTCTTGTTGGGGTGTAATGAATCATCTGACTGGAGAAGAGCTCCAGCTAGGGTGGGAAGTATGTAAAGATGTAAAGATGACATTTTTTTTTCTTTTTTTTTTTTTTTTACTCAATTGCTCTGAAGTGAGAGGAGTCACACATCACAAGAAATCTCTAGACTACTCCCTGTTTCTTCTGAGGAAATTCAGTTTCCATATCTCATCTGATCACTGAACTATGGAACCATCCTCAGAAAAAGGGCAGAGAAGGAGGTTCCTCATCTCTTTTGTTAACTGCATCTCATTTCAAACAGAATATTTGAAGCTTTATTAAATGAAAGGAGGAGAGAACAGTTAGACAACAAGTAGGATATTGACCTGGAAATTGTGAGAAATTACTTTCAATCCCTAACTTCCAGGCCAGAGGAAAGATTTTAGCTTCTTCTCTACACTCCAGCCATAGAAGATTGTGGGTTTGTCTTAGGCATGCCTGTGGGAAAACTGCTGTAGGCATCCAAATCTGAATGAGGCTCATGGCGAGGAAACCAAACCTTCAAATGGAGGAGGAGGGGTGAGAACAGAAAAGTTTTCTTGGTCTTTTCTTTGGTTCCTTGTGGCCATGGGCCCAGAAAAACCTCTTGTGAGAGTTTTCCCAGTCTGAGTTTCTCAGGCTTAGCCAGGCTTCTTTCCCAAATCTAGCCACTTTATCTAATGTAAACATAACAGAAGAATTAATAACAAAGATATACACCTGTTGGGTACGTGCGAGAAGCATGGGAAAGAGGTGTCACTCTCCCTGCACCGATCAGCTCTATTCTGCTCTTGTAGTTGCGAGTCACTGTACTTAAGCAAGTGTGTTTCTGAATAAAGTTGTCTCTCTTTCCTATCCTGAGAGGGACCATGTAGCTGTGTCTTATTTCCGTCACATCTAAAGGGTTCAATACCCTAACCGAGCAGCTACAGTTCCTGAGGATCCCTACTAACCCTTGGAAAGGCACTGAACAACAAACCCTGATTGAAAAAATACTGTATTTTTTTCTGATGCTAGCAGAGAACCCCATAAAGTACTGTCTTTTTCTGGTTTGGTTCATGGCACTTGCATGTCATTTAATTGAAACAGAATGTGTGTGTCTTTCCAGTACTATTTTCTAAAAGAGAGACTGAAGACAAAACTTTTTGCTATACTGCTTGTTTTATGGATAGGCTGTTAGGGTTACCAGATCCATGCCTGGAGTGTGTCATTTTTGTGCCACACTCAGTTTCCAAAAGATTAAGGAGACTGCCAAGGAGGAACAGAGATATGTAAACACACTGGCTTTTGCAGTGCCCCTAAGAAAGATACAGAAAGGAGCCAAACACGTCAAGGGTGGTAATGGATTGCTTGTAACAACTTCCACTTGCCAAGAGCACTCCAAACTATGCTCTTGCCTGAGCATAGCTGCTGCTAGGGACCATCTCCTGAATCAGGAGCAGCTATTCAGAAACACCCCAGCCAGCCCCATCCCAGCTCAACACATCCACATCCACATCCACGTCCACGTCCACGTCCACGTCCACATCCAAATCCACATTCACATTCACACCCACACCCACACCCACACTGGTGTGGCACTATGCAGTCAGATAGATTTCATGTGCCCATGCCAGCTGGCTGTTCTTGCCAGTGAAGATGATGGTCTGGGATGCAGAGCCAGCATTACACATTTTTGGTGTTTGCCTGGTCTCTGCTAACATAGGGTCTGCTGTCCTGCCCTGCAACTTTGTGTGGGCAAGGACACCAAGAGATGGTGCTGGGAGCTAACCCCATCTGAAGAGACACAGTGATGGCTCAGTGTGGAGACGAGCTCAACAGTTTAAACTAAAGGCACACTCTCCCATGATATATGTCAGCTCAAGTATTACACTGCTATACATGGTGTGAAAAGATAGGCCTTACACTAGTCCTGAGGCTTTTAAGATTGAATACGATCAAATATGCTTTAAATTTTATACCTGACTTAATTTCTCATCTTATATTCTCATACAATAAACTCAATTATCTCAATGGTAATTTTCAGTCTAAATTATTCTGTGATTCTATGCTTCCTGACAAGTAAATCTGTATGTTAAATATCAAAATATGGTGAAAAAAGTGCTGTATGGAAACACTATTGAATGCTGTGAAGCTCACCAAACTTGCCAAGATACTTTAAAAATCATCAATAAGCACTTTGGGGAGATGAAAATAAGAGGCGCTTAAGAGTTCATTAACCTAACCTAATCAAAACTAATATCTGGAAATTAAGCTGTATTCCAGCTAGAGCTTAAGTACTGGTACAACTTAGGAAGTCATTTCAATAGTGAACTGGAATTCAGAAACCACAACCAAAGAGCAGGTAGTTCTCCCTCTCCTGCCATCTGCAGATCACATCCAGATGCTGTCATCTGCTCTGTCTGAATGTAATTATTGGTCTTGATACAGAGACAGGAAAGATAAATAAAGTTTCATGTATATGAGATGTCTCATGGGGTGATAGAAAAAAACAAGAGCAGTCCTGAGGCACACAGCTGCAGCGTCAGTGGCTGAGAGTTACTGGAATGACGTGCAGCCATGGGAGGAAACCGTGAGAACCATCTCCAGCCAGGTATGATGATGGGCATGGTTATGTAATGGTGCACAACACAGAGACAGACACTCAAGCCTGCAAACAGACTTGCTGAGAGAAATTTGGCAGCTGCCTCCGACTCCCTGGGTCAGAGTGCTGTACTTGCACAGCTTCAGGAGTCAAGGTAGCACGTCTGGAAAATACTCATGTACCTGGTGACTGGCTTCTCTAAAAATGTCTTCAAATTCCCCTTATAGTGCAAAAAATAGATAAAATTAATCTTGAATTCATATTGTTTATCACACGTAAACAGAGATTAAAAAACCAATTTAGCAGTAAGTGAAAGTCCTTTGCTTATTTTTCACACTCACTTGAAGACTAAATTTCACACACAATCCCATATGTATTTTTAGAGGTGTGACAAGTAATGGTGGGCAAGGGGAGAAAGAGGCTGGATGTTTTTGCTACTGGTGCAGTTTAGAACCATTCTCCTCTCTTCACAATGGGTTACAACCGATGGATGCACACATGCATTTTAAGTAGAAGGGATATATTCTCGCATAAGTATATTTGTATGTGATTCTTTTAAATTGCGAACTGCAGTGTATGCCTAAGAGATTAATCTAGAAGATGAAGTAATTTTAGTATCCATTCTGGAAATGCTACACTAATCACAAATTTTTATTTACATTACAAAAAGAAATTGCCTGAGACCTGACTTCAGGCAGTCAGAATTTCACATATTTGCTTCCAATAGTCTAATAAAAAGATCAAAATTGGTTCTTTTTTTTATGATGTTCCACACCAGTTTATTTCCTCAAGGCAGTACCTGGTTCATATACTTAATACTTCATATTTAAATAAATATTTTTTGTTCCACTTACATTTGAAATCAAATATTCAAAGATTTGACCTATTCTGAGCAAAATGACTGCTTCAGATGTCTCTATTAAAATATTAATGAAAATATAACATTTTCTTGTAACTATGACTTTTGTCTGAACTTTTCGTTCTAATTAAAAACAGTAAATCTGTCAGAAAAATCTTATTGTATAACTCTAGGATTGTCATAAAATGGGAATATTTCATACCTCGATATTGTTTTCCAGAAATTCAGCTTTAAAATAGGAAATAATATAGTTTTAAAAGACACAGTCATAAAGAATTCATTTTAGTCCTGTTCTTAAGAGTTCATTAGTAGTAGTTTTGTGTACTAAATCACCCACGGGTTTTATTTGAAACATTTTCCTTAAAGTTTGTCTATCCAAGAGTCTAATGAATTGAGGCAAAGTGGAAAAAGCCCAATGTGTCCACAGTAGCCATATTCAGTGAGGTTTTAGATAATATTTTCAACAAAACTTGAAGTAAACCATTCATTTAAAACAACTTCTACAATGTTTGAGAGGAAAGGTGCTAGGAGGGATTAAACATCATAGTTGCTTCTCCTGCTACCTTGTTTTGTTGCTGCTGTGTATTGATCATCTCTGACTCTGGAGATCTTTCAAAGCCAGAGAGGTAGATGTGAAGCAATACTTTCCAGAAACTTGATATAGAATCATACAATCATAGAATTATTATTGTTGGAAAAGAACTCCAAGGTGATCAAGTCCAACCTTTGACAGAGCACCACCCATAGCACTAAGTGCCATGTCCAGTCATTTCTTGCATACCTCCAGGGATGGTCACTTCACCACTTCCATGGGCATCCTTTTCCAATGCTTAATGACCCTTCCAGTGAAAAAATTCTTCCTGATGAGTTCAAGTGAGTTATATCTACTTTTGAGGCACATCCCATTTTTGAGGCACATCCATTTATTGCAGTCTTACCATGCATACTACATCTCCTGAGTTTGGCTACAAGGAATTTTGCATTCTCCACGTAAGGAAATCTGGCTTCAAGAAGAGAAATGGAAATTTAATCTTCCCTCCATAAATTTCTTCTGTTTCTTTTTGTCTTTACTGCAGATCTCTTACTGTAGGTGAGTGTTGTAGCCTTGTAGTTTGATATAAAAGGGACAGGCAACATAGATTTTTGCTATAATTTTTGAATGAAAGAGACTGTGATTCTCTGCTGTTGCTGTAAATCCAGGGAGGTTTAAGTACACTTATGATAGTAAAGACATCTGCTCACTGTTATATTTGAGCTATATTGAGGCTCTCCCACGCATTGCACATGGCTTTGATGCTGAGGTATTTTCTCTCTCTGATAATTTATATCTATGCATAGATTCCTACAGTGCCTTCAAACGCATTGGACAACCCATACACTTTATCTCCAGCATGTTTCAGTTTTTCATCAACCCTCTTCCTTCACTTTTGCCAGCAATAGATGGGAGAATCTGCCCTGGGAATGTAGATTCTGTGCCACAATGTAAGTAAGTAGAGACCTCAGTGATTTCCGTAAGAAAATTATTTAACAGGTATTCCAGCAGAGGACCACCACACCTAGTAATTTGGGATCTGACCATCCAGACTGGAAGTCTGCCTGGAACCTACTGCATGTTCCTGAATCTGGGCTTTATTTCCACAGTAGGAAGGAGTGAGATGAAAGGGAAAGATTGTGATACACATCCAAGTCAAAAGGCCAGTATGCACACCAAAACTGACTGCTACAAGTGCAACTAATGTTAAGGCAAGTGAATGTTCTGCAGATAACACTATGTTTCATTTTCCTCGGTTTTAGCATGGGACTTTACACAAGGTATGTGGCCCACCCACTGGATATTGCTCCTGTAGCAATCAATCCAGTGTTTATGCAGTTATAAACTAGTTATGAAACTTGTTCCCAGCAGCTGAAGAGAAGTCAAGTTTTGTATCTTTGTATTCTACCATATCCTTTCACATTTATTTCAAAGCAGACAATTATCCAATGATCTAATCAGGTCATTCAAAGTTGAATTTTTAGAGGCATTTAGGACCCACTGCCCAGGATATTCTAGGGCACTGGCTTGTCCTATAAGGATGAGAAAAGTATTTGAACCAGGATTTTTCCCTCTGATGTTCATCCACTGTAATCTTAGGAAGTGTAGGGGCACCAAATTTCCTCTTGAGGTCTGGTTAAACCAAAGGATTAAGCCCTGTTGGTGGGGAAGATGTACCCCAAACTGGTTTCAGTGTCTGCTAAGGGTGGTGCAGCTCTATCCTCTCTGGGTTTGGTGGTCGGCACTGTGGTGGTTGGTTCCACTGTGAGGAATTTAAGCTGACTGTGAAAATTCAGTAGTGAAATTGATGTGCTGAAGACATTTTACCTCATAGGTTGGAAGAGAAGATCTGCTACAGTAATTTGGGTCCCAAATCCTTTATGTGCTGTTGAACCTCCAAAAAGCTCTCTTCCCATCATAATTTTACATGGAGAAGCCAACAAGACTGAAGACTGTTTATATTTCTTCTACTGCTGAGAATATAGGTATATTGTACCCCTCAAATCTCCAACATGCTGCAGGACTTGCTGAATGTAAATTGCAATAATTTCAATAATTAAACCACAGAATTATTAAACAACTTGAGAGACTCCAGCAGGAATATTGTAATTTTAATGCCTCAGGATAAAAAGCCCTCTTAAATAAGAATGTGAAATAGCAAGAGTTGTGCTCATTTATGCAAGATGTACAACTCAAGAGTGTAGAACAGTCTGAAAAGGAAAAAGCCAGAGTTTATTTTTACCTTATTTTGCATCCAATGTCTGGGCTTTTGGGCACACTGTACTGTGCTCAGCCTGTTTTATTGGTTTTATTGCTGTTTTCATTATGCCAGTTTTTCTGCTGGTGCTTTTTTCTTTTTTTTCCCCAAGATTAGTTTTTATTTGAAATTTTTATTTATTCTATTTATTTTTTATATATTTCTTGAAGAAGATTTAGAAAAAAGTTTACAGGCTACCAACGTAATTATGAGGCTGGCAGTCAGGTTGCTCCAACTGGTTATTCCTCTCTGTGTGTTTATTTTCTACACCATGTTTAATATTGGCTTTTCTAGCACAGCGTAACAACCAAATAGAAAGTCACAGTGTACGTGGTGTGATCACACATGCTGAATGTCATCTTCCTCTTTTAATTTCCCTTTGGTGGAAGCTTTTCTATAAACCTGTTCATTGCTTTGCTATTCTTCCATTAATGTTCACACATAAAAGAGCATTATGAGAAAAAATCAGTGTTGCTCTAACCTTGTTTTTCTTTGTGTCGTGAACAAGACTGTAGTGTGAAGTCCAAAGAAGCACCAAAGAATCATGAAAGATTCATATTTGTTATGTTTTCACATGGTGTCTTTAACTGAGGGAAAGTGATGCTAAAGCCAGGTGGAAAATATGTGTCTTGCATAGGCTATTGGAAACTCTCAGCTGGTGAGGGGAATGGGTGACACAGCTCTATGTGAAACCCTGAAAGCAGAGTTTTCATTCAGTGTTTAACAAAGTTGCCTTTGCACAGGAAGAATTGCTATGACTTCAGCAAGTAGTGGGGTGTAGAAAAGGTCAGACACTGGTCTGACAGCCAAAGAGAGGGATCCTTTTTTATCCCCCACCATCCCTCGCCTTCCATCCTTGCTGCTGCATGGCACAAGAGATGTTCTCTCACAGAAGAGCAAGCATAACCTGAGAAGTGCTGTTTATGGCTTTCTTCCAGGCTGTTCCACAGACAATGTGCAAGAAGTGCAGAAATTTAGGAAAGGCATTTTTCAGCCCCACGCAGCTTCATTCTTGCAGCTTTCCATCAACCTTTGCCTATTTTACATAACATTCATTCTTGTGGCATTTCTGGTCTAAATGAAATGCACAATAGCCCAAGCCAGTTGAAGAAAACTCCTTCTGCATTTGCTTCATTTGCCTTGAATGAAAAGCAGGGACTTCTGCAAATCAAACATCCATTGTTTTTGTCTCTGCTACATAATGACTCACAACAACAATTTCATTTGGTATTATATTAAAAGATTTTAATTTCTCCAAATGGAGGTCCATTTCTATTCTTTCTTTCCCATTACTTTTATGTTAACACTGTAAAGAGTTCAACATGAGATCTTTCATTGAAAATGCATAAAAAATACAGAAATACTGTGATATTTCTTCACAGTGCTCTCTTTTGCCTATTGTGTTGCAGAACATAAAAGCACTGAAGAGCTATTTTGTTTTTATATCTGCTTGAAAAAGAAGGGATGGAGATACAGATGGATCTCATTTTCTGTTATTGTAGAGGCATTAAATCAACCCATTTCTCCCATTTTGCCTTTTCCCAAAAAGGACTGATCCTTCCTCTCCATTTACAGTGTCTTTCCTGTGCAGCTGCTCCCATGCACCTCCAATTACACTAGCTCCACATCTTCCTGCTGAGCTGGCTCTTCTCTGAAATGTTTTCCCTTTACTCTGTCCTCAGACATTTTTTCTTAAATGTGGTGAGTTTTTAGGGGAGTTTGGAGGACCATGTCACAAGTCAGAGCAGGCACAGCTTCAGGAGGCCCCTTTCCTCCTGGCACATTCTCCCCTGTGTTTCTCCTAGCAAGGTACTCACCCGTGGCTGCCGTGTCTGAGCACCACTGCTCTTGCTGCTTCCAGGCTTGATTTTAATTGCACAGCTCTGGCAACTCTCCAAAGGGCTACTCAATGGAGCTGCTCTCAACCTGACTGACATGAGGAGATGTGCTGCGTTTGGCTCAGCTGGAAGTGTTTTTTTCCATGTCTTCTAAGGCACTTTCACAAGGCTTAAGGCTTGTTCATTAGGAGAGCATTATGGCTCATAGGCACAGTTAGTTAGTACTTATAAATAAAAGTAGGAAGTAAAATTAGAGCAGTAAGAACAACAAAAACAAAATTTAAAAAACCCCAATGAAGGTCTATTGGAGCAAGGCACTCAAAAATTAATAAAAAATATATTGATGTTGTACATTTTACCGTGATTTTTAATTCCCAGTCTAACATAATGCAAATACACGTTGGCATGTGGTGCAGCTGAACCGGCACACACACATAAGTGTGTGCATGTCTGTCTGTCAAATGGGTGATTCTCTCATGCCAAACAGCCAGGAAACAGAGGAGTACTTCAAGAGGGAGAACAGTGTGACTGTGCACGGCTGTCACCAATACTATCAAGAAACTTTTAAAACCCAGCTGAGGAAGGACCACTAGTTTCATTTTACTTTGCTCCCTGTGGCTGCAACTCAGCTAGATGTTTTTGAACAACTGTATTATGAAAAGCTTAAAATCATGAATCATGCGGCAGAGAGGCTGCCCTCTTGATGGCTAAATGCAGGCACCTTCCTGGAAAAAAGCTAGTGTTTCAAACAAACCATCCATGTTTGGAAATTAAATACATTCCAAGCATGGCTGCTAGAAGGTAAGAAATTTGGTGAAGCATGTAATTAAAGATTATACCATCACATGAAAAATACACAAATGGACTGAATAAAGTATCATTTCAGGCATTACTGTCAATTTGAACCTTTTGAGTGCTTGACTTTGCCATTCCACTTCTATTCTTTTAAGAAGCAGCATTGCTTCCCTGTGTTCAAACATGATCAGTAGGCTCAGTACAGCAAACGTATCCTATTTATCCATAAATCAACACACTTTACATTGAGAGAATGAATCAGCGACCAGAAGAAATCTGTATCAGCTAGTGTGGCATCTTGAGGATTCTGGGATAAATCAGGGCAGAAAGAACAAGGAGCTGTGGCAAACTTTGCTCTTTCTGTCAGAGCAGAAAGCTGTGGCTCTCTACTGACGTTTTTATTGCCTTTGAATAGAGACAGTGAGTCATTTCAGGGAAGAAAACGTTCCCTTGAGCCAATAGTTGGCCACTCCTGTATCTTTCTATCTGTTTATCATGGCATTCACACCCTCCCTACACACCCAACCCTCTTGTGCTACTCTTTAATACCAATAGCTATGTCCCAAGAATTTCCAGTTTGTGCCCTAGGTATCAGCTTCCCCTGATACTGGATTTTAGGCAATTCTGTGAAGTTTCAAAATTTACTGTCACAATATGTCTTGCTGGTAGGCTGTTGAGCAAGGAGGGAAGTCAAGATTCTCATTTTTAGCATTAGATAGAAGAGAAAAAACAACTATGATCCTACATGACAAGTCACATGATCCAGGACTGGGTGATAGGAAACAAACGCCAGGATGGGACTGAAATAATTGAAGAACCAAAGGTTTTCTTTGCTGCCAAAAATAATTCAGTGAAGATAAAGGCCATGTGGTCTCTTTCCCTCATAGCATTTCCTTTCTCCCAAGATGGGTCAGATTCAGAGCTTGTCAAATAAATTAAACAAATCAAATATAGTTCATAGCTTTCCCTTCACAAAACTCACTTCATAAATAGTCCACGGATTTTCTTGAATCATTCATGCCAGCTATATAATTAGGAAGGAAAATGGGTATTGTATGTAAATTTCATCAAATACAATCTTCAGTGAGTAGCCCTCAGCTGTAACATGAGCCCAAAAGTTGCTCTAAGGTTTTTCCTTCTAATTCTCAGTTTCCATCTGGCTCCTACCAGAATCCTCCCCCACTGAGAAGCTCAGTGTACCTCCCTTCGCTCTGAGTCTCCTGCAGACCCAGAGCTGCCTTCCCCATCAGAAAGAAAACATTTTTACCTTCTCCTGCCAGTGAGGAGAACCTCACCTCTACAGCTGGGCAACAGTCTCGTAATTATATCTGGAAGCCTCAGATGTTCCACCTGAGTTGGTCAGAGCATGATGCTAATAACACCAGGGTCTTGAGCTCAATCCCCATATTGGCCATCTGCTTAAGAGCTGACTTCATGATCCTTCTGGGTCCCTTCCAACTCAGACTATTCTTATAATATATGTATATATAATTATATTATAAATTTCACAGGTGACAATCTGCTTCTAATGCAGCAGTGATAGCACACAAGCACAGGTATGGTGACAAAAAATATCCAAATCTTGAACTTAGAGGAACTTGCCTGAGACATGAGGCAATGCACAAAAGTGAGACAATTCTGAACATGAGGCAATTCCCTAAAATCATGGAATATAATGATGGATGGCTGGTCTCATCACCCACGTCATTGCCCAGTTTCCCTTCTTTTCCCAAGGATGGATTAGTCCAAGTGTACCTGTGGCCTGTAATAAAACTGTAAAACTGGATGTAGCACTGCTCCTGTAGGCTCCATAATGCATCTGGGTTTTTTCTGAGTTTTAGAGGCACATGGACATTTAATTGTCCTGTCTTTGGCAATGTCGCAACAGATGCTCATCAGTTTGGAAATATCTTGTTAAATTTTGAAATTTGTCAGTGTGCATTACTGTACGTAGGGGAATCTTGTACACAAGGATATTGAATATACTGAGGTGCCTGAAAATACTCTTTGGTCTATTATTCTGATTTAATTCCACCCATTCAAAACATCCTCCTTGCTCTGACAAACACATATTGTATTCAGTCAGGAACAGGCAATGACAGAGAGCACAGGCAGGCTGAAGGATGGCAAATTATCAGCACGGAGAGTTAGCAGGGGAAAGTAATGAAGATTAGAACAAACTGTTTTATGCACTAGGCAACTGGGAATGATAAACTTCCTTTACCAACCTCTTTAAACTTCAGATCTGAAGATGAAGAGCCATATATTGTAACCTCAGGTAGCTGAACAGGAACAAACAAGCCCCCTCATCAGCCTCTGAGCACAGCAGCTGATCCCTGTGATATTTTGCACTGGCATTACTGCAGTTGGAGGAAGGAGCCTTTTGAAAGGAGTTGACTGGAGCTCTGGCTGTGTGGTACCATGGCTTCCCATCTCTACCAGCACAAACCAGGTAGGAATACAGTCAAAGCTTGCCTGTTTCATATGCAGCACGTGGGCATTCTTATTGAGCCAAACTTCTTTGTGTCTGAAGCAGCAGAACTGTCCTGTTAAAGTCCAGTAATGGGAGCACCGACCGCAGGAATCCGTCCTCAGTACAGATGCTGCCTTCACATAAACCCAGTATGTGACAGGCACAAGCACAAAAGGACAAAGACTAGGACAAAATGTAATTCTGACAGGAAAGCTAGAGGAAATTACTAAAAAAAGGTTAGTGGAGTTTGTTCTCCTGTTCATAGCTTCTGCTAATCCTATGGTAAAAACATTAATCAGTTTTTAGATTTTACTGAAGTAGAGAAAAATGTTGAGACTGAAATTCTGAAAAATTATGCTGATCTTGAGTCTTCTAGAAGTGAAATTCACTTCTCCTTCAGCTGCCAGTCACTGAGTTCTTGGATTACATGGGGCACTCTACATCTACATCCCAGATGATGTGATGTGTCAGATTATGCACCTGCCTCCAAGAGAGCTCAGAGAGATGTCCATCATCTCACCCTCTCAGCTCAGGGGGGCATGCTGTATAATGTTTTCACCCATCTTTAAAAAAAAAAACACATACACTTTCACTTAAATACTGCATTTAGTATGATGTAACCCAGTAATAATGTGGCTAATTTTTACAACCACCAGAACCTAATAACGAAAACCGAAGAAATCTGAACACTAAGGACAGAATTGGACTCCTCAAGGCTCACATGCCACATGGTGTTACACACAGCCTCCAGTGTACAGCAGTAGCTAGTTACTTTTTATTTCAAACATCTGAACTTCAGGCTATTTTAGGAAGAGTTAGCAGCTTTTTCACTTTCCAATGAAGGCTCTGGACTACATTTTTCTCAGGTCAGCAAGGTGTTACTGATTCTTCCATAAGCGATAGTAATTCATTATAAACCACTCTCTGTTTCAACACTGTAGATCATCCTCTGGTAGAAGGCCCCAGAAATGTGTCTGGGGGCACTTCAGTGGTCTTTGATGGTTTATCACAACTTATAGGACATGACAGCTGCCTCTCACATCACTGTAGTTGAGCCAGCTATGCCCAGTCAGAAGGGATGAATACCTTCAGGGGAGTTTTATACCTGAGCCAGCTGTGTAAAGGACATTGGCAGGATAAAAAGCATTACCCCACTTTCACAGGATCTGTTTCTCATCAGTCTTCTCCCTTATCTGGCTCAAAATCCAGCTTGTTGCTGAACAAAAGTTAGTTTGCCCTGGTCATTCTCTGAAATATGGATAGCACTTTCTCAGTCTTTGTAGGTCAGAGGTTTTCCCATCACACACAAAACCCTCTCATCCTCCTCTTTGGTTGGGGGTGCAAAGCACCCTTGCAATTAGCCAATTGTTTGAGCCATTAACCAGTAACATTTCAGTCTCTCACAGGCATTTTTGTGTTTTGTCTCCTCATTTAGACTGATCTGATGATCAACTCATTGTGGAAGATCTGTCTAAATAAGGGGTCACAGAACAGGAGTTAAATAGTTTATGCAGAGCATTAGTCTATCTTATCAGGCATCAGGACAAGGAAGACTTTTGTATGTTCAATTGGTGGTTAATGTAACACTATTCATGCTTCATGGTACATTTCTTAAAAAACAGGTAGACTCACTTGGGACAAGGAACCAAGTCTATCTTTTATGCTGTCATCTTAAACTTTATTAATGCAACAACTGCCAGAAGAGAGACTGGAAGGTCTGAAGTTTGAAGAAAACACCACTTTCTGCTATTAATAAGAAAGCAAAAGACTTTGAAGAATTCAACCACAACTGAACTCAGCAGTCACTTGAATAGAAAGCAAAAGAAAAAAGGAATTTGCTTGTGTTTCGCGCAGTATTTGCTTCAGTTTATAAAGTCAGACTTTAGAGGGGAATATTTCTACAAAATGGAGCCTGAAGAAGCAAGGTTATTAGAAGGAGCTTACAGAAACAAAGCTTTAAGCAGAAATATTTAAAAACTAGGAGGAGCCTTCAAACACTTTCAGAAGCTGAGTTGCTTGCAACTAATATGAGAGGAAAGGCAGTGAAGAATTCAACGTTTTGAACAGGAAGGGCATAGTGGAAATAAAGACATTCAGAGAGGGAATCACTACATAGTGACAGATATAACAAGAAAGATCTGATACAAATGGTTTATGTGAAATGGTACAAAGGAAAAGTGACAGATGCGTAAAACACATAAAATTTTACTATTTCAATCAGTCTGAACTGCATGCTTAAGAGAAGACAACAGTGAAAAATACCCTTCCACCTTTTATCCCAAAAGCTGTACCTTCTCTAAGCTTAACCAGCAAAGAAAATAAAGTCAGATCAATCACTAATGCAATTCCAGGTCTTTGGCAGATTTGCATGAAGACTGGATTCCAGCTTAGAACATGTTCCTTAGAGGTCAGGCCAGTTTCCTGCTCACTCAAGGATTTTGTACGGCAATAGTGTCCTCTGAATAATACAACCCTTAGAAATTCACCTTAAGGAAGTTAAAAAAGCATCACGCAAAAATAGCAAAGATAGAATGCAATTCAAAACACTAATTGCCCTCTAAGACATGAGAAAGAGTGGCTTGACACCTGCTCCAAAAGAAAAGTTACAGGGTGAATCTCACCTGGGGAGAAGTAAGTCAATAAATGTGCAGCCCTATGCTATTATTAAGGTCCTTTTTGCTATTCCTAGAAAAGCACTGATTCACTGAAAACAAACAAAACCTAGAGGCAGAAGAGACTGGCAGACTCCTTGGCTCACAGCTACCCCTACATGGGACACAGGTGAAGGAGAGAAAAGAAGATGTATATTTAATGTTCCACACTCTTGGATTCTAATACTGACAGCAGAGCAATCTCAAGCTGCCTAGACACCACAGCACCTAAACACAACTTTAAAAGCTTAATTTACTTCATCTTCTCTCTACTTCCTCTATTGTAACACTGCTCACTAAGGTTTCATGGGAGGAAAATAAAAGGGCTGAGAAGGGTACACCAGAGTCAGTAGTTACCAAATAATATCAAGATAACAAGCTCAAGTTATGGCAATGGAAAGAAAGGATAGCAAGTGTGAAAAGGGACCAACCTGAACAACAGAGAGCTCTTCAATGATCTCAAAAGAGAAAAGCAGGTAAGTAACAGAAATGAAGACAGATTGTTTAATTATTAAGTAGCAGTAACAAGAAAATACAGAACCATGAGCAGAAAACATGTAAGTAGTTGACAGGAGTAAGAAGAGACTGCATTGTTAAGTGCACCAGCATTGAAACAAAAAAACCACCCTGAACAATGGAAATATTAGTCATGCAAGATGGAAGAAAACAACCGACAGCTGATGACACTGGTAATGAACTCCATTTCAGTACTCCCTAGTCATGGCACCTACAAATAAATGTATTCACATCACTGACAAAGAAAGATCTCTGCCTAGTAAAGGAGAAGAATGAGCTAGAACCTAAGTTTCCTGAAACTGATGTTCACAGGTTCTCTGGACCCCAAAGACTTATACTCTAAATATAAAAAAATTGGTATGTTAATCTTATACTAACATTAAAGTTATTAAATTATATACAAATTTATATAAATAAAATTGTTTTAGAAGTAGCTTCAAAAGCAGCAGCAGTTGTTGATGTGAGAATTGGCAAGCTGAAATGTGTATTTCTAAATAAAACAACAAGGAAGAAGAAAAGCAGCAAGAACTTCTTGAGCAGTGTCACAACCATTAATTTTCAGTCCTAAGAAGTCTCTTGGAACAAGTACTCACACTATATTAATTTATACTTTCCACAGTAATTGACACAAGTATTGCCAAGCACAAGTTATGCTAAACCCATGTTTTTGACAGTGGTGTAATGAAAAAGCAGTAAATCAAGTGTCTTTATCTTGATATGTGATTGTCACCAGACATCCTTATTAGCAAGACAAACACAGCTCAGATTAAACAATTACTTTATGAATGCAGAGCTACCCAGAACTGCTGGAAAGCAAAAAAAAAAAAAAAAAAAAAAAAAATCAAAGTCCACTGTCAAAAGGGAAAGCTGTAAGGATGTTCTGCAGATGTCCTAAGATAAGTTCCCTCAGTATTTTAACAACTCGGGTTACGGAATCAATAGACAATATGGAGCTAGACTGTCTTGGAGATTTACTGAAGGACAATCAAATTTTAAAAATTATCTCGATGAATTAAAAAGCTATCTAGAAAAACACAAACACTGGTAAGTAAAAGAATCATCCAAAACTCAACCTGAATCCATCAATGCAGCAAATGCGATCTCATTTTTGACACCTTGAACACATTAACATAGCAAAGGGCTATGAAGTATTTCACAGTTTAACTGCTTCACACTATTTATGTAACCCTTTTTTTCTCCAGCACAATAGGGTTATAACCACAGTAGAGCGTGTTGGATTAAAAAAAAACAAACGCACTTCTCTCCCCAAAAAGGATGTTTTACTTGATTCACATCTATGAATCTTCTCCATGTTTTATCAAACCCTACAATTCAGAAATTTGGCAGTCTGTAACAATTTAAAAGGGAAAAACACTGCCATCTCCTGGAGCAACTGGAGCTAGGAGTTTTCAAAATACCTGCATTCTGCTCTCCATCTTGCACTGTTTTCTATGCACTGAAAAGTAACTTCAGATTTCGCAGGTAAATATAAAATCAAAAGTCTACAGTAGCATATCATCTGCAAAATTAATCTCGGTGGCCTAAGTTCAGTAGCAACATCAAATCAGGTCTACTCATCCACCTCACCAAGTTCTACACGCTTGAAAAACTTTATCAGACCTCCTCAACATGCACAAATCCTGAACAAAAATCCCTATAGAAGTAGCAGTTTGGACAAAACCCAGCCATAACAGATTATTTTCACTAAAAGCACAGCACAGTGGAGTTGTAGGCGACTCTTGGAATACAGTTTCAGATCTTTCTGCTATGATCTTGCTTTTACTTTTGAAGGTCCCTACTCCAATCACCTGTTTTCATAAAATAGCTTTCAAAAACCAGCCTTTGAGAATGTACCAAATAGTTTATTAGTATAACCTAGTCAAGCAAACACCTTTGCTCTACACCAAACAACTTGTAACAGTCCATAGGAAGGTACACTGTATCCACAAAATCTGTACCTATAAAATCATCAGATAACTACTCCATCCCTTACCATTTATTAGTTACAGCAGTATCCCAAATACCTTATCTAAAGTGCTTTACAATAAGGGGAATAAACAGCCCGCTATCAGTAACTTGGGACACACCTAGTAGTAACAATTCTTACTGTAGGTAGCCTGCAAGCAGGGCTATATAAAGGCTCTTCCATTCCCCCAGTAGTCTGCTCTGGTGCGGGTGTAATAGAGACTCTCCCCTAGCCCCCGACTAGCTCAGATACTAAGAGAAAGCCTGTATCCCCCGCATGGACAGAATAAAAGATAACCAAAAGAAGCTCTGCCCCCCCCGAGGAGAATCCGAGGTTTATTTCTTGTAGGGTCCCAGGAGCGGAAAGAGGGCAAAGTCAGGGCACATAGGTCTTTTCTAGGGTCTGGGAAGTGGGCGGGGAGAAATTGGATCTCTGCCAGCTAAGCAGACCAGAGGGGAGAAGGGTCAAACTACATGACATTCCAGGGGTGAGGGTTTTACCATTTCCAATACATTCAGGGTACTGAGTTGCAACACTCTGGTGTTCAGGTCCAGGACTAATTTGAAGCTACCTTAGGGGTCGAGTGCTGATGCCATTCCTGTCAATTGCTACCAGGCCTGAGGATGCAGCTCAGTTGACTTTTTTTCAAACTGGATTATATTGTACTAGGACAAAACATAGCTGCAAATGTTTTAAAATTAGTTTTCTAATACTGACTACATAGAAGACAACATTTACACCTCTTCCTACTAATCCATGTTGGGAGTTGGAAGTATTTTAGAATGCTATAGCTATTTAATCATTCCTCTGAAAAACAGCGCAACTACCAACCCAAAATTTTCAGAGAGGCACCAGTACAGCACAAGGCCTGAATCAGGATGAAAGCAAACTGGCAGGATATTAGCATGTGCAGGATGGAAGAGCCAGCAGGTAAGGTCACACCACCACCCGGATATTAAGAGTTAGAGTATACTTGACAAGTGCTGTTATTTCCTCCTGGTCATGTGAGCAGTACAAGTAATTTATTATGCCTCATTCTCACTCTTATCTAAGAATTTCAGTTAATTTCATGCTTTTGCCTTCTACTGTTTAGGTATTTTGCTTAGCCTCCTGAGTCATCTTAAGGGGTTTACCCAGTTAGGAACAAGTGATCCACAAGGATTAAGTCTCACCAGATCGTTTTAAAAGTACTCTTAAAAGAAGACAGAAAGTGTTTTTCTTTAAACTTTTACTTTAATTCTACAGTATTTGTCTTCCTTCTATACTGCAATTACAGTTAGAGGTTCGCAGGAATAGGTTCAGAGGTTCTCAGCAACCAATGCTAAAACTCCACTTTCAGATAAACTCAAATAAAAATTCTGGAATTTTCTTGCCATTATACTTCAGGCTCACTTTGCACAGTACAAGTTCTGATGTGATGGATCTTCAGAGAAGAGTGTTTTAGGCACTTTAATAAAAAAAATCCTTAAAAATATAATATCTTCAATTCCACATTCAGTTTATTTTCTAAAATAAAAAGCCCATGCATAATTCTAATATACAGTGTTTGATTCTTACCAAAGACATGTTTATAAATATTTTTTTCCTTTTAATAAAGATCTCTATCTACAGTCCACATCCTGAATGTCAATCTGCCCAATTGTTTTTCAGGCAAACAGATTCCACTGAAGAAAACGTAGATCCATATTGTTTCAGATACTGGAAAACGAGTGTACTGCAGAACTAAATAATGATCTCTTCAGGCACTTGCCATTTGGCTAACCCAAGTTTAAGAGTTTCATTACTAATAAAAAGCAACAAAATTGCAGTCCTTATAGCCTTCTTAGCTAATTTCCACATGAAAAAAGGTGCAAATCCAGACATTTACATCAGCCATCTTGCTAAGAGAAAATGCCGTACTTCTTCTCCAATTCTTCAACAGAAGCATCTTTTAATCCCATGTGGTTCACATGATTGAACAATACCTGTGTAACTGAAAAGCAAATCCCAACATGAACTGTTATTTTTGCGATTCACACTTTTAAGGTAAATTATTCAATTCTTTCCTTGAAGAGAGTAAGGAGCATATGGATTATACAGTTGAAATACAAATACATTTTTAAACTACTGGGAGGATGAACAAGAGTAGCAAAGCGAAACTTTCGCTTTGTTTCAATGCCCAGGAGCTGCCTAATACCACTTTCTCAAACAGGTGTATAATCCAGGCAACAGACAGGTTTTAGTTTCTTTACTATCTTGACACTATGCCACTACATGCAGAAGACAAACGTTAATGCCTATGGCAGATAAAGGTTACAAAGGTTACAACAGGTAAAGGCATGAATGCCATTCATAAGAGGCATTGCACTTTGGCAAGTCAAGTTATTTTATTTTAAGGAGATTCATATTTCAAAATTTTTAAGTATAATGGTTATTAGTGAAACTCAGCTGTAGACAGTAAATTTAAATTTACATGGTCCCAGAGAAATGTTTTGCTTGTAAGTGCCTCACTATTACATAGTCTGTCTGGTGTGCTAAATAAAGAAAGTTTGAGACAAAACCCACTTTTATAAATGATGAATGCAAGCCAGTGTCAACACAAACTGCAAACTAATGTGAGTGATGCCTCCAGAACAGGACAGACAACCAGCTGAGTGCTTTGGAGTTGTTTGTATTCTTTTGCCAACAGAAAAGTCAAGAATTGTCACAGCTGTAAATTGTGGAAACTGTATAATCTGGATACCTTGGATCTTAGATGTATGATTTAATAAAAATTCATAAATTTGTAACATTACCAGCTACAAACTGACAAGCTGGCAAAGCTTATTTTATCAAAACAAAATGCAGTGGTATTAGTGATTAAAATAAGAGGATTTAGCTGTAGTTTTCTAGTCTAAGCAATAAATAAGGAGTCAAAGGATTAACAAAAATTACATGACATTCATATTAACTTCTAAAACAATAAAAAGCTAGATGACTAAAGTGATTATTACACGGAATAAACAATAGCACTAAGATTTACATATTTTTTGCAAGTTGTATAGTATCACAAAGTAAGTTTACAAAGACACTACCAAATTACTTACTTTTTTTTTCTGAACCTGACATAAACATTACTGCCATACCAAATCTTTTTAATTCAGAGAGCCTCCGGAGGATTTCAAGGATGAGCAACGGGTCCTCTTTCCTGAAGAAGATTATTACAAATATAAAAATAACCACTGTTGATTAGAAATATTCAGTAGCTGCAAGCGATATTGAAGAATTCAGGAACAAGAAATTAAAGGACCAATAGAATTCCCTTCTCTTTCATATTCCCTGTCTTTCCTGTTCATTTGTCCATTCACAAAGCAAAAAGTCAATATCCAGAAACCTTTATGTAGGTATTATTGCTCTACTGAGCAAGAGTGAAGAAATACAAAACCTGGACTGATGCAAACTGACTACTGGACATGTACAAAATACTTATAACATGATTTAATGCCTACACCTGGCTGTAACATCGCTATTCTTATATGTACCAGGTAGTGTGAAAGGAAGCAGCACTTGTGGCCATAGGAAGCTCAATTAAAAGCTGAGCCAATTACAGCTGCCTTCATCCATACAGAAAATTCCTAGATTGTGTTTATTTTACATTTTTCTGGTCAACATTAAACAGGCACTGACCTTGTTACAAACACTAACAAATAGTATTTTCTCTCTTAATTTCACATTTCTTTTGGAGGGAGTCAGGACTCTTACCTTACAGCAAACAATTTCAGCTTCGAGCCTTTTTATGTTGCATCAACAAATGCAGGACTATCTCTAAGACAGCATTTTTCAACCATGTGATGGATATCTTAGTTTTTAAGGAAACCAAGGGAAAGGCAAACATTGATTTATGCTTGCTTATCTCCATAAAACAACACTGAAAAACATCAAGTGTGTGCTTCTCAGACTGTGTAATTCAGAAAATTGCCTCTGACAGGCAAAATGAACTTTAGGACTCAAATGATAGCATAGATAAAAATTTCAAAAATAATTTGTCAGGTCCTGTCTTATCAGAACCTCAGTCTCCATACACATTTGCTACAGGCAATTGTAAAATGCTAGCAGATAACTAAGTCTGAATGCATCACAATAAGCATGGCATAAAACTAAAATCCTCTGAATTTCTCACCTTTAGAAAGCTAAAATAGAGGACAATGTGCAATTCTATGTGCTCTCGGAATACCCACACAGTAATATGAACAAAAGTTATTTCATACAGACTAATGCAAGTTTCTGGTGCTCTTTAGCAAAGCGCAATTCAACAACACTCAGTAAAAGTACTTTTTCACTTCTTTTCTACCTGATTTTTCATGATGAGTTTCACTTCTTAAGAAGCAACTATTGAGTAATTCCAGTGATTTCATTATGCTTATGTGTGATGGAAACAATTTTGTAAGCCCGAGGTTCTGAGTAGAGAGAACATAAAAAACCCTCAAACAAAAACAAAAACACAACCTCCCCCTACCAAAAAACCTCCAAACACTTTAGAACAGCAATAAGCAATGTAAAACAAAGAAACAGTTATACTTACTCAATATAGAAGTCATGTAGAATTTTCAGGATCTGGTTAAACAAGTCGGGATCTAAGGATTTCTGAAACATCTTTGCATAAAGCGAGGGCTCTATTTGCTATGGAAAAATTTAAAAAGTTAATTTTAGACAAAAAATACAACTGAGACATGAGACTTACATATCTGTTTTTAGAAGGTCATAGACAATGCTGAAGTGCATGAAAGCAAAAAAACCAAATTACACAATTTGACATCAAACAATTTTTGGTTGCTTGTTTGTGTTTTTTTGGTAATAGTAATTTCTAACTTCTCTTTAAAAAAAATTAAGTGACTTTTTTTTCAAAATATATGTAAGTAAAAGTACACACTAAGTAGATTGCTGTGTTTCGAGCATCTGCCCAGTTTAAAAATGTCGCTATGTCTAATTACCTTAGAAGCAGTCATTTGAAAAATTAGAATTTAACAGTTACTAATTTAAGTCTTTAAGTCTTTAAAGTCTTTAAAGAACAAGGGCCTATATTTAAAAAAAAATGCTGAGACTGTACTTAAAGCAAATAAAAAGGCATGAAAGAAGAAAATCTCAAATGCACATGAGAATACTTATTGTTATGTGAAGACAGTTAAGAAAAGGGACTATTGTACACCTGAAACACTCTAAACATAGCTATCCCTTCCACCCAAGGCTACTGTTTCTTCAACTGATGATGAAGAAACTGTCCAAACACTGTTGATACTCTATGTTTCATACCTTCAGGTACAAGTACATGTTTTCAGGGCAGTCTTTCAACTTCCTGAAGTCAGATTCAAGCTGGAAAGAATTTGCAGGAATGGGAGGAACTGGAGAAGCAGACATAAATGACCTTCTAATTTCTTTTTCTCTCTGTTTGCTTGCAGGAAAAGATGGATGCATTGCTGATGAAATTCCTTTCACATTTACAGGCAGCCTGCAAAGGTATTTTGAAACACATAATCAAATCAACTTTTAAGGAAATTCTACACTGAGACCTAATTAGAGATCCTTCTATTCATTAAAAGCTAAAATACTGAAAACTTCTTTAAAAGTAATGTTTTAGTTTAAGCAGATATTTTAAAATTCCTTCAAATTATACAAGTTTTATATTCGGTTCACCTTTTCTAAAAAAACCACATCTGCAAATACTTAAATTTACTCAGCCTCTCTCTACTTTGTTTCTGGAAATAACTGCATTTTATAGCAAGTTTCTCCCATATATACCTATAGCAAGTTTCTCCCATATATACCTGTCAAAAAAAAAAATCATATCTTCTGCAATTTCATAATGCAAAACAGTAATAATGTCAAATGGATAAACTATTTTCAACACTGACAGCAGTAGATCTATTTTTTGTCCTATAATTTGTCATTTAAGTCAATTGATTTTTTAGAAATTAAGAAATGGCTAAGAATATACTTTTTTCTTCAACACTTCACAGTAAATCCATCTAAGTGAGCTAGAAAAGGTGGGTGAGGCCAGTGTTTCTCACAGAAATTCTTTGATAAGGATTCTTTATATTAACAGAATGACAAAGTGTCGATGCAGTGGACAACAAGTTCTAAGTCTGAGCAAGGATAAAGCTTCTGTACTTCAGTCTAGTTTCAGCAAGACAGACTTGTGTTTGCCTAACTAGCATAGTGTGCTTAGAAACTGAGCACATTTGAAGCTACCACCTGCCTCAGCAGAGGAAAGGGTGGTGACACTCATCTGTCACACAACTGGCGTACAAAGAATGCTTGAACTCTGTTCATCTCTTCTAAACAACTACATATAGAAGTTGTAAAAACAGCTAGGGAAGATGGAGTGCCCAAGCTAGAAAGATTACAGCATGCAAGAAAATATGAATTCCTTTATATTTGCAATGTAAGACTGAGCTTTCCATCTGACATTAAATAGACCACATTTGTCTCAACCACTGTGTGGTCAAAGCGGCAGATGAGCAAGAACTGCAATTTCCTTTTTAATTCAGATTCTCCAAAATACCTTCAACACCTCACCAGATGAAATGAAAATCACCGCATGAAATGAAGATTACATTTCAACCACATTTATCTTTTTAAAAGAGGATCAGAATTATTATACTTACTGTAATAGTGACGTATCACTGATTTCTTCTATTTTCAACTGCTTTGCTTTTGGAGTATCAACTGTGGTCATCAGATCATCCTGATCTACACTTTCTGTTGCTTCAACACTCACTGAATTCCTCCAGTTATTGACTAAAGTAGTGCTGGGTAAGTCATCATCTGATGTATTATCATCAACTTCTTCAATATCTATTCTTCGCAATGGCTTCTAAACAGAGCAGAGACCTCATGTCACACGTGGACTCAATTTAAGTTTAAATGGACTCCAGACACAGTTGTGTGTAACTTAAAATAATCATATGATAACCAGTTACCTCTGTACTGGTACATTTCGCACTTTCCTGGCAAAACTATGAAACCATAAAATTCTACATGCAGCCTGATATGATAATTTTATTGCTTTACCCTCATAAACCAGTATATCCTTACCGTAGAGGATCTCCATATTCTGTCTGCTTTCCCAGTAATAATTAAAAATGTATACTTTTTTCCCCACTAAGGTTGAGTAGGCAAGCTCTATCATATACTTTGTCCCATTATGTGGTCAAGCTTTGTAATTTAGCAAAACAAAACAAATATCCAACAACATAAGACGTTGGCTCACAACTTAAAATTTTGATATAATAAATATCTGAAAGTTAGCCCTGCTGATTGACCAAATTACATACATCCTAATTAATTAGGTAATTAATTCCACCACATGCTAAAATGCTTCAGCTAATTTATCTCTGCATGATCCCCATTATTTTTTACCATCACCTAGTGCCACCATCACAGGTGTTAGAAAAAAGCTCTCATCACTTCTTACTTTACAACTTCATATCCTGAACATGAACATAGTATGTATTGCTCTAGAAACATACATGATTAAACATACTCAACAATTTAGACTTCTAGGAAATGGCAGTACTAAAAGCACAGATGTTTGATCTATACTTATACTATCTTAACGGAATAACAAGAGGAATACAACCAACCTAGCATCTTCACTTAATTTAGCAGCCAAAGTGAACACTTAATAAATTTAACTGTCTACAATATTTCAGCTACTTCACAATAAATTAATTTAGGTTTAAGGATCAAAATAATCACACATTTTTTACTAAAACTATGCAGCTGAATTATATTATTTATGAGGGTAAACAAAGGTTTTCAAATAGCATGAGTGCATACACATACAAAGTATGAGCACTCTGTATTTACACAACTCATTCCTGAGTGTATAAAGATTAAATATACTAAAAGAGGAAGCCCAATACATAGATACCTGGTATTGCATTTTTTCATCTACAAGTCATTCATCTGACTATAACCACTAATAATTCATAGATCAAATACATTGCTTACTGAAAACCAATATCCAGCTGTCCTACAGTTCACAGGGATTAAATTGCATGCTCAAAGCTCTCTGGAAAGCAGCCCTACGTGACAGCAGCATATGACACAAGTAGGCAACATGTCTTATAACCACTATGGCTGCTGTAAAAACTATAAACAGCAGTAGAAATGAAGGAAAGCTTACCCAGAGCTTCTGAACTCACCTCCATTTACTCTCAACTGCAGTGTTACCTATGGGCATAAGACACGGTTTTGAGGCTGCCTGCCTATTCCACATTATAAATGTATGAATACACCATGTTTGCTGAGGGTGGTACTGCAGGCTGAATGCTTACACCACCACTGCTATGAACTTCACCATTTCCATGTGTGTGTATATGTTCTTGAAAAATATCAAAAGAGTAAACTTATACATTTTTGGCTTTCCACAGGGAAGGCTATATAAATGGTTAGCCTACAATATAGAAAGTAGATTTTAACTCCAAACTCTTTTCCCATCATTTTAGAAAGCAATTCACATAACAACTTACTGTTGATTTAATCTGTAATGGATTATCAATCACTTTCACTATATTTTTAATTTCCGCTTCTTTTATCAATACTGCAGGACATTTTTGCTGAGTCCGCTGCTCTTTCTCAGCTAATTCCTGAAAGAAATGGCAAGTTGTCCAAAAGATCAGGTGTTCCATGAATAAATACAAGGTATGTTAAAAATAACGGTGTTCCATGAATAAATACAAGGTATGTTAAAAATAACGTAATAATGAATAAAAATATTCTAGTACTATAGCCTTACAAAAATCTCCCAAACAAACAAAATCGCACTGTACCAGAATAAGCATACATACATTCCTTATTTTTGTGAGTTCGTTTATTGCTTGTTTATTTCCAGGTTCCAGCTTCAGAACAGCTTCAAAATCTGAGTGAAAAGCAACACAAAAACTGTAGATATTTCAAGTTACAATGTTCACGTGGCAGATTTTAAAACCCTCAATTTTCCTTTCATAGCTCTAAAAATAATTCAAGGCAGGTAAGTGACAGAATGGGAAAGGTTGGAAGGGACCACGAGTGGGTCATCTGCTCAAGCAGGGTCATCTTGGAGTGCAATGCACAGGTATCCAGTCAGTTCTTGAATATCTCCAATGAGAGAGACTCCACAACCTCTCTGGGCAATCTGTTCCAGTGCTTGATGACCTGCACAGTAAAGAAGCTGTTCCTCATATTCAGGTGGAACTTCTGTGCATCAGTTTCTGCCCTTTGCCTCTTGTCCTACTGCTTGGCACCACCAAGCAGAACCTGGCTCCATCCTTTCGACACCCTCCCTTCAGATACTGATAGACATTGGTGAGGTCACCCCTCAGTCATCTCAAGACTGAACAGGCACAGCTCTCTCAGCCTTTCCTCACTAGAGAGATGCTCCGTTCCCCTGATCATACTTGTCAGCCTCTGTGAGACCCAGTCCAGGAGCTCCATGTCTCTCTGGTGCTGAGGAGCCCAGAACTGGACACAGTGCTCCAGATGTGGCCTCAGCAGGGCTGAGTGGAGGGGCAGGATCACCTCCCTGGACCTGCCAGCAATGCTCTTACCAATGCACGTCAGGATTCCACTGGCCTTCCTGGCCACAAGGGCACTGCTGGCAAATGGAGAGCTTGCTGTCTACCAGGTCCTTCTCCCAGCAGGTCAGCCCTGAGCCTGTGCTGGTGCAGGGTTTATTCTTCCCCAGGTGCAGGACTCTGAATTTGCCTTTTGGATTTCTGAGGGTACCTCTCTGCCCATCTCTCCAATCTGTCAAGGTCCTTCTGGAAGCCTCACAGCCCTCTGGGGCATCGGCCACTCCTCCAAGCTTGTGTCATCACTTAACTTTCAGAGCAGGCATCTGCTCCTTCATCAAGTCACCAATGAAGAAGTCAAACCACAATGGGCCCAGTACTGAACCTTGAGGGACAACACTAATTAATTCCTCCAACTAGACCCTGTGTCACTGATTAAGACCCTCNCTGTCTACCAGGTCCTTCTCCCAGCAGGTCAGCCCTGAGCCTGTGCTGGTGCAGGGTTTATTCTTCCCCAGGTGCAGGACTCTGAATTTGCCTTTTGGATTTCTGAGGGTACCTCTCTGCCCATCTCTCCAATCTGTCAAGGTCCTTCTGGAAGCCTCACAGCCCTCTGGGGCATCGGCCACTCCTCCAAGCTTGTGTCATCACTTAACTTTCAGAGCAGGCATCTGCTCCTTCATCAAGTCACCAATGAAGAAGTCAAACCACAATGGGCCCAGTACTGAACCTTGAGGGACAACACTAATTAATTCCTCCAACTAGACCCTGTGTCACTGATTAAGACCCTCTGGGATCTGTTGTTCAGCCAGTTCTCCATCTACCTCACTGTCCCCTTATAAGTCATCCTAATGCCTATATCATGACCTACTTTTTAAACAAACTTTTCAAACTATTTCTTACTACTTATCATAACAGCAACAGCTGTAATTTCACACAAAACTGTCTTCCCATTACGTGGGCACCAACACAAGTGTTTTATACATATTCAGTGAAATCCAACAGAAACCGCTTAATTCTGAACTTTCACGTTGATAATCTCAGTAAGTCAGAAAAAAAAAAAAAAGATCAGGATGTCCTTACACTGATCTCTCACTTACCACATCTAGGCTAATTCAAAATCATACCTTGAATAGCTTCCTTTAGTTTTCCAAGAGCAACTCTGGCAGCTCCTCTTCTGGCAAAAGCTTTAGAATAGGAAGCATCTAAGAGCAGAGCTTGTGTGCAGTCATCTTCTGCCTCTTTGTACCTCAGCAAAAGTGTAGTACAAAATTAATCATCAGTTTCAAGAGGCATTGTTAACTGAAGACAGAGCTGCCCAAACCAATTAAAATATAAAGGCAGATCTTCACTACCTACCTACATAAACACATCATTGAGCTAAAATGCAAATGAAAAAACTCCCATAAAATATGGTTTCTCAGCACCTTGAAATTTAAGATTTATCTTTTGGTATCTCATAATAAAGTGCTGACTCTTTTTAGCATTAAATTCACAAAATAAAATTAATAAGCTCAAAATTCACATCCTCTGTAAAGAAAAAAAACCAACACTTCAAGCTTGTCAGAACAGAGTCTACTTTAAAAATTCAACAACAGCCTTAAAATCAAAGTTAGTACCATGGCTTTGTACTTCTGAAAGCCAGAAATACCGTTACAAACAAAAAAAACATACCAGAGAGGAGAAGCAAGTATGCGTGAGAATAAATTTCTCTACATTTGGAATTCTGTGACTTGTCATTAACTATTTCAGAATGAGAATTCAGAATATCCTTGCATTAATGTAATTTGCTTCATTTTAAGATTAGATTTCTTCATCCCATTTACATTGTTACATTAGATCACGATTCCACTATGTTCTCATTAACACATTTTCATTCCTCTTCTCAATGTTCAAACTATCATTAAATTTATGCAAATTAATTTTTATTTGCTGTTCTCATCAGAATTAGCAGTTTGTAGGAATACCAGTGGGCTTTTGTTGCATTTTATGTTTGGTCCTCTTTCAAATGTAAAGACCCATGATACAAGATTTATCATAGGGAATCAATTTTCTTGCTTGGTCATTCAATTAAAGCATCACTTCCTCTGAATCTCACAGAAGATTATTTGCATTATGTCTTTTAAATTACAAGTGTTGTGTCAGAAATACTATCCATGCAACCCATCTTATCATAATTTGAGATCAATCTACTATCTCTACAGATACTCAGCCATGTCACGTTAAAACAGATAACCAACACAACCCCCTGCTCTCTGCTTCTCATGCTACCAGCTTACAAGTTTTAAACTACCACACCATCACAGAGTCAAAAGAAGTTCACATGTAAAAATTGGCCATATGGAACTTATCTAATTTCCTGGAAAGCAGGCTGGGTTTCATAGTCAAAGACAAAGCTTTGGGCAGGTCCTTTCAGAAAGGTGAATATCTGAATTTTGCACACATAAAAGAATGAAAATCCAACTTCAGAAATCATTATTTCATACTGATGTTATTTTATTCTCTCAGAACTTGCTTCCTACAAATTCCATTTCAAGATCACACATACAAATTTGTTTCCTCTCCTTTACTTCTTTCAATGTGATCTATTCTATACTGAATTAAAGCAAAAATGAGAAAGAGTGACAATAACTCAACTTGAATAAAAATCTGCTAGATCATTATTCCTCCTGATTTACAACAAACAGTACAGCATATGCAATTCTACCTACTTCTCAATCTTCAGGTAGGCCATGGCTCTGTTAGCTGGCAGTAGTGCATTGGTGCCATCTGCTGCGATACCACGAGTGTAACATTCTATTGCAGCCTCGTACTTTCCTTCTTTGAAATAACCGTTACCCTGGAATATTAAGGTTAGGAAAAAAAAACCAACCCAGCATTGAGAAAATCTAGTGCAATGAACCTTTTGCTTCTCAGTACTAATTTGAAGCTGCACATCTTCTCTGCTCCTACTCAGACGTGACAAAAAAACAGAGAGGCAACAGCTCAGACTTGACAAGGATCCATGTCGTCAGGAACAAGCCTGCAGTGAGTCAGCTCTGCTGCCAACGAAGTATTGCATTAGACTGAAATTTCTCTTCTGAGACCTATTCAAACTCTTGCTCCTTAACACATACTTTCATTCTTATCTGACTAATTACTTCTTACAACCAGTATAGCAAACCTGAATAATAACAAGTAAGAAGTAACATAGCTAGGCAAGTGAACAGAAAAATTTTAGTTTAGTTGGTAATGTTATTTATTTATTGAAAGAGTGATGAGAGGGAGAAATCAATAAGCCAACTACGAGTCAAGACTATGTATTCAGAAAAACATTTTTATTGTCATCGTTGCCTGCACCCCCAAGGTTCTTTTTATAACCACTCTTCATCATGTAATCATGATTATCTTGTGATCAGAGAAACAGTCCACAATTCCCCTCGAAAAAGCAAGCATCAAGATGCTTATAATAATGGAGAAAAGCTTTGTAAAGTGCAATTTAAGTTCTATTTGTCTTACTATGTATTTGAAATTTTGCATATACAATTTGGGCTGTAAAAGCTACCTTTTATGATTATTCCTCCAGACAAATCCGAACAGAACTCACTGTCCCACTCGCCTTCCTAGAGGCCAAAATGCAAAACATTTAAGGTAACATCAAGGACACTCCATGTATGAAGTTCAAGGCAGTATCAGGTTTAATTAATACATTTGCGTAACTAACAGCAGCATAACTAACAGCACAACACAACCCTTTTCTTTGCGAGGTTTCTCCTGTTCCACCAGAACGAGTCACTTACCAGATCTTTTTCTGCAATTGCCTTTTGCTTGAGCTGCTGGTTTTCAATGCGCTGCTTCTCTTCATCTATTAATCCTGTTCTGACTGCACCTTCAAACTCTTTCTGTTCTGAATTTTCTTTTGATGACAGAGCCTGTAAAAACATAGTTTTTTCCCTTCAGTAAGTATTTCCCCACTTAATCATTTTCAGAACGTAAATTACAATAATTTCTAAACTTTCAAGAAAATCTGCCAAGCTTTTTAACAGAAGTGCTTGTGTTGTAAATTAAATGCAGATTGAAGAGACAATTATAAACAATCTGAAATTGTTTCTTGAAAATGTATTTATATGAGGGACTGCAAGTCAGAATAATGCTTGGTAAATAAAAAGTATGTAAGTTCTGAAGTACAGTGTGAAATGACTCATGAAACTTTTGTATACAGTCTAATTCACATATCATTTATTTCTTCAGTTACTGGAGACTTTGTATCTTCATTCTGAAAATAAATTTTTCAAGCACTGTCAAAAATACAGTCAATGAGGTGTAAGTAAATTCACACAGTGACAGGTAAGCTTATATTTATGAAGGCCATCATAATTAACATTCTTCTCCCTTTTCATGAAAGGGATCTAACTAGCACAGGAGTATTTTGTTGTTCTTGGAACGATTTTTTGGTTTGGTTGATGACAGCAATCAGTGGGACTACAAGCAGGCTAGCAATGCAGCCTTATGGCCAAGAGCGCACAGAGGTTGTCTCATGCGCCGTGCTTCCTTATACAAAAATACTAAGCATGACTGAAAAAAGCATTAACACAGGAGGTAGAAAATGGGAGAAAATTTAAAAAATAAACCCACCAACCAACCCACCAAAACCAACCAAACAACAAAAACCAAGCAACAACAACAAAATATCCAAAAAACACCACATGGTGCACATGTGCAGTCTTAGTCTGCAATCCAGTATTACACTGCTACCTACATATATGTTCTCCAGAAGAAACTCCACTAAAGATTTTGACCTCAGTGAACTTCAGATGCCAGGAAAAGCACGTGAGAATTTACTGAATCAGTTCTTGTTATGAAATTGACACAGATATAAACTGAACAGGTTGTATTAACTTACGTTATTAATCTTCTTACCTGATCAATTTTCTTCAGTTCATTTTTTGCTTCAAAGTTGTTTGCGTCCAGCTCCAAGACTTTTTCATAATCTATCAGAAGACCAGAAAAATATGTCTTAGGTAGGAAGCACAGACCAGTAAGCAGAGCATTCTTTTGAGATAAACCTTTCTTGAAGTTACCCAAGAAGCCTGAGATAGTTCAAGGAATACATAATTCTAAAACAGTTAAAGCTGAATTATTCCAGAACTAGTAACATCTACTACTATAATCTGGACTTGCTACTGGAATTTTACCTTACCAGAAGAATACGCAACATGGTATCTCATTTCTTTGTTTACAGGGAACGAAAATTAACTTCCTACATCAAAGAAGCAGATCACACAAGTTTGTTTGCATTTTAAGAAAAGAATTTTTAAAAGACCCACCTTCTTTAGCACCTTTAAGATTTTTCAAAGCAAAGCGAGCAGCTCCTCTTCTTGCATAAGCCTTTATGTAATTTTTATCTAAAGCAAGTGCTAAATTGCAGTCAGATTCTGCAACAGAAAACCTATCAAAAAAACCGAATGAGTAGTTTGGACACATCTAGGTAACAAACCCCAAAACTCCAGTAATTTATCTTACTCTGAGCCTCTCCAGGTTCTTGACAACATAGAAATCTTACATGCTACAGAAGCGGCACAAACCAAGTATTTACACGTTTCTTGATTCCGAATACATTAAAACAAGAAAGGAAAACAGCAGTCAAGAATCCTTACTGCTGCAGAAAGAATAACCATCGCCCCTGTATCCGTTCCTCACCCAAAGCTAATCAAAGCTTTAGAAATAAATTGCTTTTCAGATTCAGTGAGCTCTAACTTTCTCTTCCTCTTTTTTCTTCAAGTCTTACACTGTAACATAGAAGATGGTGAACTGCTAGTGTGCAAGCCAAGGAAAATTGATGAGACCACCAGATTGTTTCTCCTGGCAATTCATATTTTACTTTGAAACTGGAAGGCAGACTTACACAGACTGCATCACAGCATGATGAATAAACCATGAATTAAAACTACACCAAAAATCTGAAGGTAGCATTTAAAGTATGAAAATATTACAGATTTAACAATGCAAGTCTTACTTTTTCATTCTATAAAAAGCTGATGCTCTGTTTGTGGGCAGCACTGGATTGTATGGATCAGAATGCATCCCCCTAGTATAGCATTTTATAGCTTCATCAAAGTTTCCTTGTTTAAAGTAGTTATTACCCTGTGAATAGAAAAAAGCATTTTCAGCAAGTTACTATAGATTTGCAGACACATTGGTAATTAAAAACCCTAAAAAATCAAAGTATTTCAGAAATGCTTAAATATTTTTGTTCAACATTTCTCATGAAGTGCTGCTTTACCATGAAATATGTTTTCTAACTAATATATTCTAAGGGCACCATATTAAATAATTTTCATTTTATATTCTATAAAATAGGTCCATAAAGTATTCATTTTCAGTATCTCTAGGTCATTTCAAGAAACCTGTAACAAGCACATACATATCTAGTTAGATTGCTGAATGGCTTTCTTTTAAGCTTTTAGAAACCAGGTTTGGCATCTTTGCCTTCCAAGTCAACATTCTCATTTCTGCCTCCTCTGGGACACAACTTTTATCTCATGCACCCTCAACGACCTCACTGCAGCCAATAATGGCCAAAGGTACCTCAACGTCTCAGTGCAGACTGCAGATTACATGTCAAGGAATTCTCACAGCAGCAAGAACACAAGTATCACCCACATAGACAATTTAAAATAAACAACCCACCCCACAAAAGCCCAAACCAAAGCTAGAACTACTGAAGTCACTATTGACTGACAGATGAGTTAGGTGATTGCTTACAAACAAAGAAGTTTATCAAAAACACAGACGCTGCTACACAACTTAGCCTCTTTCTCATGGCAATGAAGCCTGAAATAGACCTCTTTCTATATACTACCTTATTAGGTAAAATGGAACCAGTATGAACTTGCCATAATTAAAGCAAAGAAGTTCACCCACCATGATGTACTGGCCTCACAAAGGGTGTATTTTTAAGTTCTTGTGAAGTTAGTTTGGGACATTCAGATGTGTTCAGGTAAAAAAACAGTTTGCTCTATATAGCAATTCTATACAGCCAATCAACTTCTCAAAGCAAAACATCACCAAATACATCTGTCATCACAAGCATATATTAATTAGAACCTCCCAGGCTGCTGCTAATGACAATGAGAAGGAATAGAACTGCAGTGAGAATTTTCTGTTTTGGAATAATGGGCAGGGAAAGAGACAAAAATTTCCAAAAAGGCAATTCTTTTACCAGATGTGTGGTCTCAATGGATGATCTTTCAAAAGAAAATTGCAAATACTCCTATACCTAAATTGCTACTTTACCAATAATAAACATCTATAATTCTACAACCTTTTCCTTCTCTGCAAGAGCCTTTTCAGCATCTACACGAATTCCATCTTCTTCAGAGTCTGATTCTGGAGATACAGAATCATGAGTACTATCTTCTTTATCAAGTTCTTCAAGTATTTTATCCTGGAATCAGAAAAAAAAACCCCACTGTTGTCTTCATTATAATTTAACAGTGCAAAATAATACAAGCAAGATTTTATTAATGTGTCCTCCAATACTGACAGTCATGTTCAGTCTTATATTCTACTATAACTATGACCTTTTAATAGGCCTATTGTTAAAACAGGTTTTTTTCCCCCTTAAATTCAATCTGCCGGATGAAAGCACAGTCAATAGAAAACCAAGTATTTATCAATATTCCAAATATTAAACACATAACCTTTTATGGAGAAAGCTACTCTATGTTCATACAGTACCCAGCACACTAAGATACTGACTAGTGGACTGAATTCTCAGCACTCTAACAAAATCTTATTTAACACAGAATCAACTGGGGACAGGACTCAGACAACAAAGCAAATCTTAAAACTCACCACATCAAGTTTTCCCCATGCTTCATAATCGTAAGACTTGATCTTGTTTTTCTTGTTTTCCTCAGAGGTTATCTTTGAAGAGACTTGATTCTTGCTTTTCTTCTTTTTCTTAAAAGCCTTGTTTCGAATTGGTGGCAAATTCTAAATAGAATTAAGTAACTTATTATAAAATGTGTGTGAAAATCACTTGCATTGAAGAATCTACAGCACCTGTATCTAGACAGTGTACCTATCTAGAGGCTAGTTTTATCTTAGAAATCTATCCAGCAAGCTGTTCTCATAAGCTCTACAAAACCACTAACAACAACAAGCATAAATCTTTCAACATATAATAGTAAATATCACACGTATGATATGAAACTGAGTTTCAGAAGACAACTCTCTTCAGATTCACTGAAGAATCACTTCAATATACTAAATGTCAGCAGTAAATTAGCAATACTGATGCTGCAAACAGAAATATTCTTATAGATCTACGCATAAAAAATTTACTGGCCTCATCACTTCAGAGGCTGCTGCTCCACAGCTGTGTTGGAAGCGCAGTTTACAGAAGAATGTTTGGTTTACTTCAGATGAAGAACATGTCCTGAGTTAGTTCATGCCTTCTATTCAGATGTTTTAAGTCAACAATTACAATTTTGCTAATGCAAAACATAATTATTATTAACACTATCACAGTATGAATAGCTGAGTTGACACTGGTCTTGTGTTTTCTTACCTCTTCTGGGACCCCACTCTGTTTCCTGAGTTCAGAATCTACTTCTTTAATATCTTTTTCCCAGCTCTCCAATTCTCTCATAAAATCCTGCAGCTCTTCAGCATTTTGTTTCATTTGCAGCTGCAGTTCTATCGCTCTACTTGGTGCGCTCATCACAATCTGCCAAAATTCAAGGAAAAAAGCTTTCTAAAAACAACTTGGAAGTATGTAGTGAAGGAACCTAGCTACTTCAAAATTAAGAAGTCTGACTTACATGCCAGAGAGACTTTCCCAATAGCATAGTAGGAACATTAAACACTAAGATACTAAAAAGAAACACAGTTTAAATGTCTTCGAAAAAATGAAGAGAAGCCATATTATTCAGATAAAACAAAGTATATGATAAAAAACAGCAATTCAAATTTTCCTAACTAAATATAACGTAAAGCACCCAACAAGTCAATGGTAATCCTGAAATTGCAAGCAAGTTCCTAAAACACTGTTTAATAATTATTAACACGTGATTGTCTTCATAAATTTTGTTGTCTCAAATTTTTTGTTGTCTTAAGAAGTTTTATTATCACAGAAATATCAAGTCACAATTAAAAAGTAACCGTAAAAAAAATCTTACGGTCCAGAAAAAAAAAAGGAATCAATCACATGTCTGTACAGTTTTTAGCACAAAAATCTGAAAGGATGAAGGAAACACGTTTTGAAAATAATCATGATTAAGTAACTCATGATGAGCTGAATACAAACTTAGACAAATAAAGTTATGCATGGTTGCTAACTATAACCTCTTAATGGCAAGCTTCGGGATCTGTTACAAGCCTCGCAGAATTATAAATAAACTATTTGTAGAGATACCGCACAAAGTTTTTAAGGAAGAAAAAGGTCTAGGCTATTTAACATGCTTTATTTAACATTATTTTTCACATCTGTGCAATAACGTAGTAGCACAACAATATAAAAATGTATGAGCCAAACAAAGCTAATGATTTCTGTGGTACAATGTGCTATCCATAACTACTGACAAGGATCTCAGAGATGGAAAAACACACTGCATGATTACTACTGAACTAATGCTATCAAAGCAGAAATGTTTCTACATGCTCAGGAGTAAGCAGCTGAGTAGATACCCTGCTACAGCAGTTGCATTTCTCCCTAGTTCATACACAGGTGGCAACATGATTATCCTGAGCCACATATTACATCTTTTTGAAACAAAAGAAATTTTCAGTGAATCCAAAAATACATAGCTTTCATAACATTTCCAATTAAGGTGCTTACTATGGTTTTTTTCTACCTTCAACTGTTATCCCATACCGAACTACCATTGTAATATTCAGTCTGTTAATTTCGCGCAACTTGGGCACGGACACATCAAATGCTCCATACGCTCTAGCATTTCTAAGTAGCTAGAAAAAGATACTTAAAAACACACAAAAAAATTACCGAAATCTGCCGAACTTTTATTTTTCCTATCTCTGACTAAAACAATATTCTCACGCACGCGAAAATCTAACACGAAATCTGTTTGCTCTCAAGCATCCCGCTCAAGTGTATAAAACAAACTGCCTCGGTAACCCACTACCCGCATACAACTTAGCAACGGCCTTAATCCACGCACTGACAGCAGCCCCTGAGGCACAGCTCTTACACCCTCCAGGGCACTTTTATTCGACTCTCAACGCCCAGCCCTTCCAACACCCGCAGGCTGCCGGCTCCAGCGATTCCCTTGGAGCGGCCGCACCACGCCGGCGGCCTGGCCGCCAGCACAGAAGCGGATACCTAAGCCGTGCCGCAGGAGGCCCCGAGGCAGAGCCGCCCCTTTGAGCCTCAACACCCGCCCTCTGCACCGCCCGCAAGCTGCAAGCGAGGCCCTGACTCCATCAGGGTGTGCTTCCCCTCGCCTCTCCCCACCGCCCCGCGCGGCCAAGCCGCCCGTGGACCACAGGGCTGGGGATGCAGCTGCGGGACGGCGCCGCCAGGGCATCGCACACTCGACTCGACTCTGCTCGGCTCGACTCTGCTCTGCTCGGCTCGACTCTGCTCGGCTCGGCGCGGCGCGGCGCGTCGCGTCGCGTCCCGTCCCGGCTCGGCTCGGCTCGGCTCGGCTCGGCTCGGCTCGGCTCGGCGCGTCCCGTCCCGTCCCGTCTCGTCCCCTCTTGGCCTCACCTGCGCCGTGCCGCGGCTCCTCCCGCGGCCGCCTGCGCTGCCCAGCCCGCTCCCAGGGTGCAGCGCGGCCCCGGGCGGCAGGAGGCCACAGCGCCTGCGCGCGGCTTCCCCCCACGTGCCGGCAGCGCAGCCGGCGATTGGCGTGGCCGTAGCTCCACGGCCCGGCACGGCAGGGCACGGCCGGACATGGGGGAAGGGGGGGCGGATTCGTCACCGGCGGCAGAGAAGAAAGGGGTGGAGGAGGATGATTTCGGCTACCGACTCTTCCCGGACAGGAATAAGAAGCCGCAGAGCTTCCTGGTCCGCAGCCTCTTCACCTTCCACAACAAATGCCAGCTGATGCTGAGGCTCACCCTGGAAACGAGTAAGCGCTCTCCCGTCGCCCCCGCGGACCCGACCCCGGCGCAGCGGAGATGCCGAGGCGGAGCCCGGGCTGTGACCTTGTGCCGTGGGTCCCGGGGAGAGCCTTGCCCTCCTGCCGCAGCACCCTCGCGGCGGCCGGACTGGGCCCGAGCAGGCGCCGGGTCAGCTTTAGGAAAACGTTGATTTTGGTTAAGACGAAATACAATTTTGAAAGTGCTTAGAGGGTTTTGTTTTTTTTAATACGAAAGAAAAAATTTTCTTTTCCTTCTTTTTTTTTTTTTTCTGAGAAATTAAGATCATTTGTCAATTACTGTGCATTCGTGCCTTTTTCGCAGTTTGATGTGGACTGCGAGTGTTAACAGCAAACGATGGTCAATATAGGCGGCTCTATTTATGCCTATTAATAATAAAATAATATCAGGATTGACTGGATTCCTGAACAGCTTTAACTCTGTATCCTGGGCTACATCAAAAAGACCGTGGCCAACGGGTCCAGGGAGGTCATTCTCCCCTTCTATTTTGCTCTCCTGGGATCCCACCTGTAGTAGTTCATCCAGCTCTAGTGCCCCCAATATAAGAAAACATGGAACTGTGGGAGTGAGTTCAGAGCAGGGCCATGAAGTTGGTAAAGGATCTGGAGCACCTCTCTTACAAAGGCAGGCTGAGAAAGTCGGGGCTGCTCAGCCTGGAGAAGAGAAGGCTGCATGGAAACCTCAGAGTAACCTTCCGGTGTCTGAAGGGCCTACATGGAAGCCAGACAGAGGCTCCTCATTATGATTACAGTGATGGGACAAGGAGTAACGGGGTCAAACTGCAACAGGGCAAATTTAGGCTAGATATACAAAAGAAAGTTTTTTTCTGTGAGGGTGGTGAGGCCCTGGGACAGCTGCCCAGAGAAGTTGGGGTTGCACCATCCCTGGGAATGTTCCAAGGCCCAGTTAGATGGGGCTCTGAGGAACCTGGTCGAATGGAACGTGTCCTGCCCAAGGCTGGGGGATTTGGACTAGATTATGTCTAAGGTCCTTTCCAGCTCAAACCATTCTGTATCACTTAGTCTGATTTGTAACAGATGCCAGTTGCATTTCAATTGGATTAAATATTGCAAAGTATAAATTTGCATGTATAGAGCTTTTCTTGTTTGTTTTTTTCCTTGACTGTCTTTATATTTTGTTTATGGATGATTTTCAAAACTTTTGTCTAGAGAAATTGATTGCAGCAATTTTTTTCTAGATCCATATGCTCGACTTCTCCTTGAGGCTCTGAAGCAATCTGGTTGGTATGTAAACGATTTTGTCTTGGTCTGTGTAGTAACATCACTGTGATAAGTAGTGACTGAAATTTTTCAAATTGTTTTCTTTAACTTTGTTTGTTTGTGCCTTTCAGCACTGTCTTCAATGACCGGCACTTCTCTTGTGAAAACTGTGATGGCTGTGTCAGTGGAGGTTTTGATGCTGCCACATCTCAGGTAGGTGCTGGATATAGTCCCTTTTCAGAAGACTGCCGTTTTCTTAGTGTTTTGTTGCTAGGATTAAATCTACTAATACTGATACCTGGGTTAATAATGAAAACAAGATAAATGGAAAGTGTTCCAATGGTATTTTAACTCATACACTTTAGTATAATAAGGCTGTTAATGTTGAAAAACACCAATCCAAAGACCCTAAATGCTGTAAGTGGTGTGTGCTGTGTCTCTGAGAAGTAAGGAAGGTGTTGAAACTTAGTGGAAAGACTACCTATATCTCTTCTTCTGCAGATTGTTCTGTGTCAGAACAACATTCGCCATCAATCTCATATGAACCGGGTGGTCACACATGAATTGATTCATGCATTTGATCACTGCCGTGCACATGTTGACTGGTTTAAAAATGTCAAGCACTTAGCATGTTCAGAGGTAAGTTAAAATGCTTCTAATGTCATTTTATTAATTATTGCTGGTTATTTGGGTTGCTTTGTATTATATGGTCTGTTACACACAATTAATTTGTTTTAATCCTGTTAATACATTTTGTCTTTTCTGTCAGGTCAACACAAATAATTTTGTTCAGAAAACAAATACTTAGTTTTCACAAATATTAGTAAGTAAATGTCATACTAAGTAGAATGTGATCACTGTGAGTGTAAAAAGTGGTTATTGACAAATGAGAGAGTAGTTAGAAGTGAAAACACATTCACATGTTAATCAAATGCTTATAGTTATCACAGTAATCTTGTTTTTGTTTAGTTTTTTTTTATTAACATCAAACTTGTCTTTTCATGTAACATTCATTTTTTGAGTAATTGTCTTATTGTTGTTAGTACACTGTAGTTATGAATACATCACCATTGGATTGGGTTCTGAGCAACCTGGTCTAGTGGAAGGTGTCCCTGCCCATCGCAGAGAGATTAGAACTAGATGATCTTTAAGACCCCTTTCAACCCAAACCATTCTATGATTCTGTGGTTTTAGAGGACATTTGAGTATTCAAGGCCTTGATACTTTAGGAGGTGAAATTAAGTGGAGCACAGGCTGGGAAGGCTTCCTCTTGTGTATGTGACACAGGTGTTGTGTGTATGAACTGCATGCCTTTATTTGATTTCTGATTATTATCCATATCATTTGGTCACAGAAAAGCTTATCCCAGGCTCCACTTCACTCCTTCATTTCTGATTCTTCTAACTCCTTCCCTGCCAAGTGGCACAGGCAGCCAGGGAATGTGAGCTGTGGTCACTTCATAACACTTAGTCTCTGCTGCTCTTTCATCCTTGCTCTCTTTCCCTGGTCCACCTTGAGGTCCTTCCCACAGGATACAGTCCTTCGTGAGCTGCTTAAACGTGAGTCTTTCCCTTGGGCTGCTATTCTTCAAGACCTGCTCCAACTTGAGTTCTTTCCACAGCATACAGTCTTTCAGGAATGGACTGCTCCAGCATTGGTCCCCCCAGGGCCCACAGTTCCTGACAGAAAATCTGCTCCTACATGGACTCTCTATGGGCTGCTGCTTTTTTCAGGGCATGTTTGTCTCTCGTGTCATGATGTCTTCCTTAGAGTACAGCGTGGATGTCTGTGCTACTGAGTTCCTTCACAGATTGCAGGGAGACGACCTCTGTCTCCATGGTCTTCTCCACAAGTGGCCAGGGAATCTGCTGTGATGCCTGCAGCATCTCTTCCCCGTCCTTCCCCACTGTCTTGAGTCTGTGGGGCTGTTTCCCTCATATTTTCATTACTCCTCCCTCTCACAGCTGTCCTGTAGTTTTTTTTTATCCTTTCTTGAATGTGTCATCACAGAGATACAACCAGCAGCACTAATGGTGAGTCTGTTTTAAAACCAGTTTAAAAACAGTCTCTGTGTGACATAGGGACAGCCACTTCTCCAGTCTCACAGACACCATGCTGGCAGGCCCCTCACTGCCAGCACTTTGCCATGTGAACTCAATACAATAATTCTGAATTATTAACTATCATCTACTTTATTTTTTTGTCCAAGCATTTACACAGTGCGGAATAAAGCATGTAAACCTCAAACATAAGTTGTATATAAATCAAGATTGTGCATGTTCTTGCTCTTGTCAGGATTATTCGTTCACTTTATGTTTTTTGATTACTTAATTGTATGGTATTTACATTTTTTGTTGACAGCTTTTTAATTCTTTCTTTTTCATATTTTCCATACTTTTTTTTTCACTCTGGTACTTAATTATCGGAAATCAGGATTTATTTACATTTCCTAACAGACTGTGTAGGGTATAGAATATTTAGCAGACATAAGAAATTCTAGTGTACAGGACAAGACAGTTTAGCTAAAACATACATGCTCATTTAAATGTGGCTTTCTGCAAAACAGATGGGTTACTGCTCTTCTGGTATTGCATCTGTAGTCTGAAAGATATCTGCCTTACTTCCCGATTCTTGTAGTAGATTCTGATGTAGATTGGGAAGAATATTACTTTCCATGTTCTTCAAGCAGTTCATGTATTTACATACACACATACATATAAATTTTACTGCTCATTTTAGGGATATGTGAGATCTAGTTCCTGGAGAAACTTGAAGGTTGTTGTAGTTCCCTGAGGCTGAGACGGATGTAAAAGGTATGATAGTAACAGGTACTTAAGTTAAAGTGGCCTCAGGAATATCCTCTACCAGCAGTCCCCAGAAATATACTGAAGAAAAGCATTTGTTAGAACTTTTTTGACTTTGTATTTTCATGTGTTTCTCTGATCTTGTGACTTTTTATTTTTCTCAATAGATTCGAGCTGCTAATCTCAGTGGAGACTGTACTTTAATGAATGAAATAGCCAGGTTTAAATTTGGATTGAAAGGGCACCATCAGGTAAAGACTGTGGATGTTAAAATCTAATAATTTGTTAAGAGCCATCTTTACCTACTCAGCCTTCTGATCTTTCATAGCTGAAAACTTCAGAAAAAGAAATAGATGCCGTGATTTTCTGTTTCCTCTTATCTAACCCTTAATGGTGATTGTTAGGTTTTTTTCCCCACTTCCCCACCTTGTTATTTTTATTGAAGTGAAATCCCTGAATATTTAGTCATGTTTTAAAGCATTACCACTGACAATAGATGGCTAATAAAACCAAACAAAAAGCAAGGCTTGCACTAAATGTAGTGGAAATATCTTACCCACTATAAGTGGGTGACACTCTTTTTAAAAGTCTTTGAAAACTGAAGGAAGCAAAATTAGAAGATTTCGAAATAATACTGTGTTCTTGTAGGAATTAATTTTTGTAAATAGTAATGAAGTCCACAGATTGAGATCCGAGTGGTTGCTCATGTTAGAGTGGCAGTTCGCTTCTAGATGATGTTTACGCATTTTTTTGTCTTTTGGTAAACAAACTGTGTAAGAAAAAGTTACCATACAGAGAGGTATCAAAATGAAGGCCAGTAGAGAAGTCTTCCCTTTGTTTTACAGCATTTCAGTTTTTAAAGAACCTAACTGGTATTTGCGTCTGTTTCTTTCTGACATTTTTTTTGTGTCCAGGTCAAGTTTTACAAATACTTAACACCTACAACAAATGCCAAATTGTATTTTAATTCCTGTTCTAAGGAATGTCTTTTAATTGTTTCATGGTTTATGTGTGCATGGAAAACTAAAGCACATAGTTTGCACAGGATGGAACTGAAATGTACTTTAATGCTTACTACGGGCACTGTTTGACTCTTCTTTCATACAAATTATTGCCTGTAAAATAGAAGCTAATACTTAATGAAATCTGGAAAAAAACTACACTAATAATGACAGGTTTTACCTGTTTGGTTTTTTTTCCACTTTAGACTTGTGTACGAGACAGAGCAATCCGTTCCATTCTGGCTGTTAGAAAAGTTAGCAAAGAAACAGCAGAAAAAGCTGTGGATGAAGTTTTTGATGCCTGCTTCAATGATCTGGAACCTTTTGGAAGAATCCCACACAGCAAAGCAGATGCAAAACGTGCTTACAGAGACTTTCAGAACAGAGATCGCTATACTGCTAATTTGTAAGGGGGGGGAGCCACATGAGAAATTACATTAATACCTGATTTTTCAGTAACATCTGGAGTTACAGTGTATGCCCACAGTGCTGATGGAGAGGGCAAATCTATCAAACGTATGAATTAATTTTTTAGATATTTTTCATGAGCCAACTTCCATGGAAGTAAATGGGGTAAATGAACAAGACTAAAAACAGTGTTTCCTCAGCTATTATTCCAGAAAGATGGTCTAGTATACCAAATGACTTGTCAAATACAATTCAATGTGCTTTTAATTTTTTCACTCTGAGTGACTAAGACTTGGTTTCTGAAAATTTTCTTGTCACTGAATACATCTTTTCATAAAATCTTCACATTTTCACTATCTTCAATACACAGTCATGAAGTTAATAATCTTCATCACTCTCTTTTAAAAGATGGGCACCTGAACTACAGCTCTATGCTCTAGATTTAATAACTATGGTTAAACCCAAAATTTAATAACTGCCACATTTGCTTTTGAGCACCTCCTGAAATTCTTGGGTGGTCTAAAATTTCCAGTGGTGGGAAAGCTTTTGTGACTTGAGTCCTTTATGCCCCAAATTGCTGCTCATGTGCTGATTGTCTCTGGTAGTGAAGGACTGGGTATGTTGATCAGTTTTGCCTTCTGTTCTGTGGCCCAATATGTTTTGTGACAACAGGACTGTCAATGTATGAAGCTTTTTCAGGCAATACATAATTGAGATTTGGCTGTGGTAGGGCAGCAGACTCTGGTGAGACTTGAGCTGGGATGAGGCACTGAACTGCTCAGGTAGGGAAATGTCAGCCCATGCACCAATTGCGAGTGCCTGACGTGCTACAGCTGAAAGGAGGAGGTACTCCCAAGTACCTCCAGAATTTGGCAGCCTTTGAGAGGCCCCTTATTTGCAGACTTGGGCTCCTGCAATCCACCTGTTTTTTTCACATGCCTACAACTTTTTCAATCTGATCATCATTCTGTAATTTCCTCCTTGGAAGTATTCAGTCATATGATAAGTCTCCAGCCCAGTGGTCTTGTTTCTAAGGTGTCACTCAGGAACAAGATGCCTGAGGATGACAACTGTGTTGCCTTTTCTTGATCATCAGCAGCAAACACTGAGAAGATTCAAACCTAAGCATAGTCCTCACAAAGGACAAAACAGAACACACACAAAGTGCCTGAGAGAGCTGATCAACCTAATTGCCTGAATTCTGTTTGTGTTGGGCTATGTGTGGATTGCATTTACTTCCAGGTGTAGCATAATTCATACCTACAGGAACCATTACTTCTGGGGCTAAGCATTAATGTAGATCCCTCAGAGAGTCATTCCTATTTTACTGGAGGAAGATTCTTCAAACTATGCATTCAGTAGTTTTACATAATTTCAAATGGAGATTTCATAATCTTACTTTCCTGGGGTAATTAATCAGTGACTGACCTAATCTCATGGCTGAATATTTGAAGAGGAAAAAATGGGTATAATAACCTAGATACCTATGGAGAAAATTACACATTGAATTCTAGGCTTCCCATATTCCATGCAGTCTGTATAGACCTGCAGTTTCCAAAATCTCCTGAGATGCCTTGAATTCAGCATAATAGTATGTGTTAATATTCCCTTGACCTTTACTGCTCTTCAAGTCACTGTTTCAGTCAGAAGGATGTATGACACTGGGTTTTTTGTACTTCTGGCATATTCTAGCAAATAATCCCTTCCCTTCATTATACCTTATTAACCAAAGTTCTGCTTTAATGAATGTATGTGTGTTTCCATGTATATTGTATTTTGACCAATAGTTTGAATATATACATTTGTCTTCTATCTGGGATAAGCTTTATCAAGTCTTCTTAGAAATGAAAAATATAGCAATAAAACCTAGAAAATGCAAGCATATAAGCTGCTTCTTTTTTTTTCTTTAACATTTTTGATAGGTGAACATGATGAAAATCTTGGAAAGAAAGTATTCCAAAGATATCTGCAAGAAATACTGCTAATAAAGAGGACATGAGTTATATAAAGACATAATTATTAACACATATAAAAGACAATGTTTTGGTTTAAGTTAATTTTTTTTTAAATTGTCTTAGTTTAAGTTTGTTTTTTTCAGTTAATGCACTAAATAATGTCATGGTTTTGATTTGCTAATTAAAATATACTTATTTTCTGTTGTGAGACAGAACCAGGAGTAGAAGCAAGGCAGGCTTAAAACTTAAAGAGGATATAAAAAGACATTTATTAACTACACAAAGGAAAAAAAAAAGAATTCAGAATAAGATTGTCAGACTACTTTTTCCTTCTCTTTCCTAACCTTCATAAAAACGAAACATACAAAAACTACTTCAATTAATTCCCAACTCAAACAGTCCCTTCCTCCGTTCACTTTGGAGTAAGAAGCTTCCTCTTGTTAGGCTATAGGAATTTTTTCTACAAGAAGGTAAAAAACAGTCTTTTCGTGGTTTCATTTTTACGATTTTGCATCTGCCTGGAAATCTGCAGTCATGACACTCCTCCCAACTCCACAGCCTTCCCAAAGCTGTACTTGTGGGTCAGTGGTCAAAATACATGGAGTATTACTTTTAAGAATGAAATGTTTCAAAGCAAAGGTTTTCTTCATCTCTTTTCTCTCTGTTCATACTTTATCCTCAAAAAAACAAAATCCCCTTCTTTCCTTGGGACAAAAAATTTTCAACACAGGTGCTTTTAGTTAAATGATCTATTAAATGAAACATTTCCAACCTCCCCATGTCTTTCTCCATAGTTTATAAGAATATTCAGTACATCAGTTAATTCCTACAATTTTACAAAGGATTTTCAGCCATTTTCTCAGCATTTTTTCATTCTCTTTCCATCTAAAAAAACTTTAAACTTAGCTCTTGCTTCACTGACTTCAAAATATCTCCTTTTTCCCTTTCACTCCAAGGAGAATTTTAAAAGTCTGCAAGTTTTATCTGAGCATTGAAAAAGTTAAGATTCTTTCACAGAGGAAAAAAAAAAACAACCAAGACTACAGTGCTGAAACTTTGCCAGAAAGTTAAAAACCAGCCACGCTGGGGAAAGAGGGGAGAGGGGAAAAAAAGCAACTAGGATTTTTATATTAGTTTGAGTCTCTCTGGTCACTGTCCATGACCACCCCCTCTCTCTCTCTGCCAAAGCATGCCAGCTCCCCAGACAGGGGGCCCAGCCTGGCCCCCCTGCCAGGCCCACAGGCCTGCAGTGGAGCCAGGCGAGGGCCCTGTTACTTGCACTGCTGCCAAAAAAGCCAAAAGAACTCAGTTCCAGATTACCTATTTCAAAATGTGTGTTCACAAAGCAAACTAACTTTCTCCAATTAGTTTTTTACGCTGTCAACAATCAAACCAACCTCCAAGTAGTCACTATCAACCCCCAAAAAAGTACTCACAAAAAAAGCTGCTGAGTTTCTCTTCCTCAAATCAAACTACCACAGACAATTATTAACATATATGTGCATATCACTATGAAACAGTTGGAGACCATGTTGGGCACCGTAGTCACAAAACGTTTGATTTTGCAATTCTTGAACTAAGGAGGGGACTTAGCAGAACTGGTACCTTGGACATCCAGAAGGCAGACTTTGGCATGTTTTGGAACTTGGTTGGTAGAGTACCTTGGGAGGCAGTCCTGAAAAGCAAAGGAATCCAAGGCTGGACGTTCTTCAGGAAGGAAATTGTTAAGGGTCTGGAGCAGGCCAGCCTGACTGATCAAAGAGCTTTGGCTGGAACTCAGGGAAAAGAGGAGAGTTGGAAGAAGGATCAAGCAGCTCAGGAGGACTACAAGGATGTCATGAGGTTTTGCAGCAAGCAAATTAAAAGGGCCAAAGCCCAGCTAGAACTTGATGTGGCTATTGCATAAAAGACAATAAAAGTGTTCAATAAATACCTTTATGACAAAAGGAGGACTAAGGAGACTCTGGATCCTTTATTGGGTGGGAGGGGAAACACAGTAACAAAGGATGAGGAAAAGGCTGAGGTCATCAGTGCCTTCTTTGCCTCAGTCTTAAGTAGTTCCAGTTGTCTCTGAGTACCCAGCCCCCTGAGGTGGGAGACAGGGGCAGGGAGCAGAATGAAACCCTCATAATCCAAGGGGAAATGGTCAGTGACCTGCTACATCACTCAGACAGACACAAGTCCCTGGGGCTGTATGGAATCCAACCATGGATACTGAGGGACCAGGCAGAAGTGCTCACTGAGCTATCTTCCATCATTTATCAGCAGTCATGGTCTAATGGGAAGGTCACAGTTGACTGGAGGTTAGCAAATGTGATGCCCAGTTACAAGTAGGGTCAAAAGGATCCAGGGAGCTAGAGGCCTGTCAGCCTGGTTTTTGGCATGGGGAAGGTCACGAAGCAGATCATCTTGAGTGGCATCATGTGGCATATACAGGATAACCAGGGGATCAGGCCCAGAGAGCACGGTTTATGGAAGGCAGGTCCTTTTCGACCAATCTGATCACTTTCTCTGACAAGGTGACCTAGTGGATGCAGTCTGCATGGACTTTGGTAAAGCCTTTGACACTGTCTCTCACACCATTCTCCTGGAGAAACTGTCTGCTCTTGGCTTGCATAGGTGCACTTTTCAGTGGGTTAAAAACTGGCTGGGTCGCTGAACCCAATGGTTGTGAATGGTGCTACATCTAGCTGGCTGTGCATAATTAGTGATATTCCCCAAGGTTCAGTATTGGGGCCATTCCTGTGTAATACCTTTATTGATGATCTGGATGAGGGGATCAAGTGCACCCTCAGCAAGTTTGCAGGTGACACCAAGTTGGGTGGGAGTTTTAATCTACTGGAGGGTCAGAAGGCTCTGCAGAGAGATCTGGTCAGGCTGGATCGATGGGTTGAGGTCAACAGTATGAGGTTCATCAAGGCGAAGAGCCAGGTCCAGTTTATGAATCACAACAATCCTGTGCAGCACTACAGGCTGGGGGGAGAGTGTCTAGAAAGGGTTGACAGCTGTCTGAACATGACCCAGCGTGTGCCCAGGTAGCCAAGAAAGCCAGTGGCATCCTGGCATGTATCAGAGATAGTGTGGCCAGCAGGACCAGGGCAATGATGGTCCCTTTGTACTCAGCACTGGTGAGGCCACATCTCAAATCCTGTATTCAGTTTTGAGCCCCTCACTTCAAGTGCTGGAGCATGTTCAGAAAAGGGAAATAAGGCTGGTGAAGCATCTAGAGCACAAGTCATATAAAAAGCAGTTGAAGAAATAAGGGTTCTTTATCTTGAAGAAAAGGGGGCCTGGGGGAGACTTCATCTCTCTCTACAACTACCTGAAAGCAGGTTATAGCCAGGTGGGGCTTGTTTCTCTTTTCCCAAAAAAGTGACAGGACAAGAGGAAACAACCTCAAGTTGTGCCAGAAGATGTTTAGATTGGATATTAGGAGATACTTCTTCATGGAAAGGTTTGTCAAGTGTTGGAACAGGCTACCCAGGGCAATTGTTGAGTCACCACCCCTGAAAGTATTTAGAAGATACATGTAAACCTAGGTGTAGGTTTAGTGGCGGACTTGGCATTGTTAGGTTAACAGCTGGACTCAATGATCTTTCCAACCAAATGATTCTTTGATTCTATGTAATAATGTCTGTGAAATAAAGTTGCATATCTAGAAGAAATCAGTTTAAGCAACAGATACTTTTCAATTATACCAAGCCAAATTATAATGGGAGAATATATGCACAGCAAATCACTAGAAAGCAATCAAGACAGTCTGATGGGCTTCTCATTCCCTGAGGAAAGGAGGGACAATAATTACATGGAACTTTGCACACACTCTTCATCAATTTGAGCAATCATTTCATTGCTTCAGGTGCAATTTTAATCTGCACCCTTTTTTTTCATCAAAACCGAGGTTTAAAAAACCAAGTAAAAACTTCTTGGGGGTTGAATTGTTCCCTTTTCTTTCTGTGGAATTTTTCCCATTGTTATGCTAAGTATTTGTAGATACAACTTAGTAGCAATAGTTTTCTCTCGAAGGGGGGTGGGGGACAGTGTGATACTGGAAAAGGAAAGGGGGACAGGGGCCTGGCTCTCGCTCTCTTGCTCGTGAGTCGGAGGAAGATGGCCAAGGCTCCTACCTAGTGTCCTCCCTGCAATCCCAACACTGGGAGCCACATTCCCTGCTGTCCGACATGAAACACATGAAAATACAAAGTCAAAGAAGTTCTAACAAATGCTTTTCTTCAGTATATTTCTGGGGACTGCTGGTAGAGGATATTCCTGAGGCCACTTTAACTTAAGTACCTGTTACTATCATACCTTTTACATCCGTCTCAGCCTCAGGGAACTACAACAACCTTCAAGTTTCTCCAGGAACTAGATCTCACATATCCCTAAAATGAGCAGTAAAATTTATATGTATGTGTGTATGTAAATACATGAACTGCTTGAAGAACATGGAAAGTAATATTCTTCCCAATCTACATCAGAATCTACTACAAGAATCGGGAAGTAAGGCAGATATCTTTCAGACTACAGATGCAATACCAGAAGAGCAGTAACCCATCTGTTTTGCAGAAAGCCACATTTAAATGAGCATGTATGTTTTAGCTAAACTGTCTTGTCCTGTACACTAGAATTTCTTATGTCTGCTAAATATTCTATACCCTACACAGTCTGTTAGGAAATGTAAATAAATCCTGATTTCCGATAATTAAGTACCAGAGTGAAAAAAAAAGTATGGAAAATATGAAAAAGAAAGAATTAAAAAGCTGTCAACAAAAAATGTAAATACCATACAATTAAGTAATCAAAAAACATAAAGTGAACGAATAATCCTGACAAGAGCAAGAACATGCACAATCTTGATTTATATACAACTTATGTTTGAGGTTTACATGCTTTATTCCGCACTGTGTAAATGCTTGGACAAAAAAATAAAGTAGATGATAGTTAATAATTCAGAATTATTGTATTGAGTTCACATGGCAAAGTGCTGGCAGTGAGGGGCCTGCCAGCATGGTGTCTGTGAGACTGGAGAAGTGGCTGTCCCTATGTCACACAGAGACTGTTTTTAAACTGGTTTTAAAACAGACTCACCATTAGTGCTGCTGGTTGTATCTCTGTGATGACACATTCAAGAAAGGATAAAAAAAAACTACAGGACAGCTGTGAGAGGGAGGAGTAATGAAAATATGAGGGAAACAGCCTCATCCTACTACCTCTGGACACTCTGCCGAGCACCAGCAGACTGACACCGTGATGCGGGAATCTCCCCTCAATCCCCCTCTCACCCCTGGGCTGCCGCCGCCATCACTCCAGCCCTCTTCAGCTGCACGGGACCTGCCCTGCCCACACAGCACCGGGAACTGAGCGCAGAGAGAGAGGGCCTGTGGCCAGAGGGACTCGAACTGAGCTCTACTGTTCTGTTTTGTTGTCAATCTTTATAGCTGTTGTTGTTTCTGCTGTTTGCCTTGTTAGATATATTAGTAAAGAACTGTTATTCCTATCCCCATATCTTCTGCCTGAAAGCCTTTGATTTCAAACTCTAATAATTAGAAGGGAGGGAGTTGCACTCTCCATCTCAGGGAAGAGGTTCTACCCTTTCCTTAGCAAATACCTGTCTTTCAAACCGAAGACAAAACTCTATGCAAATATGAAAAATTTGTGACTTGATTAAGCAGCAGAGGGAGCTGAAGGACTGTGGAACAGAATGCTGCTGTGGAAAATCAGCTGCAGACTATACACAGCTGTTCTTCAGTGAGCAGTTCACTCTTGGTTTAAATTTCTGTTTTAATCAAACTTGCATGTCTTTAATATTAAAAGAGGTTAAAAAATAAACCATATTTCAATCCCTTTTTTTTTTCTGTTTCTGAAGAATATTTGCTTCCTTTAGAAGACCACTTCAAAACACGTTTGGAAATACTTTTGCTATCTGTGCTGTTTCGGAGTGTGATTGTGTTCACAGGAACACTTAGATAAATGCTGGGATGCATGTGGCAGACCAAAACATTAAGCTGTAAAGACCCATTGTTGGTAATCACAATCATGCAAATTACATTAACTTAATTCCTTATTCCTCATGCCTGGATTTTCACAAGATTATATTTTTTTCTCTTAAATCTGAAAGATTTTCAAGTTTTGACCAAAAGAAAAGAGCATCATTGTCCAAATAGTAAATAGATATAATTTTACATAGAAGAGTAATTTAATAAAGAGCCTTCAGGTATTTTATTTCTGCTAGAGAGGAAGTGCTAGCTGTGACATACCTCACTGAATAGCTCCTTGGCAGAATTCTTTTAAAGTTTGTAGCACCTAGCTCTCAGTTGCATGGATGTATGTCAGTTATTACAGGAGCCTTCATATATTGATTGTAGCTTTTAAAAACTGTTTTAGAAATTGTAGCAATTCTAAGTGAAAAAACAAAAAACCATCAGTAAACAGAAAAATCCAACTCTGAAATATGGAAAAGTTCAGAAGTTTTCAGGGCATGATCAGGGAATCTTATCTCTTGCTATATGTGAAGAATTCAGCACTAAGAGGTTATTATTATACACCAGAAATCCACCCAGACTACCTAACAAACATTCATCCTTTAGCCTGCCTGTATGCCTGATTAAAAAGAAAACTAGAAAACAAAGATTTACTTGGGTGTTTTTTGTTTGGATAGCTTGGGTAGTTGTTGGATAGTTGTTGTTTTTTGGTTTTTTGAGGTTTTTTTGCTGTTGTTGTATTTATAGCTCTTTAATGGGTCACGAGAAAATAATTCAGCGCTTAGGAGAGAATTAAACCATTACTCTCACTTTCCTTGAGAAAAAGATGAAAGTAGGAAAAAGGAGACGGTTAAAGTAGGGAAAAGGAGAATGGCATACACAAAGCACTCTGTGCTGAGCTCCTGAGCAAGGAACCAATATATGAAGAGAGATCTTGGCTTGAGCCCTCATTCTAAGCAGAACGTTCTGAAGTGGTTGCTGGTTTTACACCCATGTTCTCCAGTCACAGACATCCACTGCGGAAACAGCTGTAAAGAAGGCAGGCTGTGTAGCAGCTGGCCAGCATGATGGCTACAGGGGCAACAGGAAGCCTCTGCTATCCAGGCACTTTGGTCAATTCCCCTCACTCCTTCCAAGTGCAAAGTGGAGCCCTTAGGGGCACGTTTCCCAGTCCCAGAGTGTTTCACAGTTGAATGATTTTCTTTCATCTCCATTTTTTGTCCTGCTGTTTTATCCTTGTTTGAGGGAATTACTTCTCCATGAACACATTATACCTGTTCCTCTTTCCTACTCAAATTCTTCCTATCATGAAAGAGTGTTTTAAATTGCCTAAAGAATTGCCAGCAAAGGCATCAGCAAGAACAGGTTTAATATAAAAGTGACAGCATGACAAAATTTGTTGGCAAGGTTTACTCTACTACTTACTAGATGGTTAAGGCATGCCGAGGAAAAGCAACAAAAAGAAATCCAGAGCCAATCAATCCAAACCCTAAGGGCCCAACAGCACTTAACAGCATTTAAATTTGTTAGCACTTAAAAGTTAACATTTCACTTAACTTACATCATAATTTAAACAATTTGGCAAAGAATTCATATAGGATTTAGTATATCACAACAGTAGTTTACTTACGGGCCTAAATTACAAATCTAAAGTACTTAAAAATCAAGGAGAGCAGCATTTCTCCCATATTTGATATACATGCTTGCATGCACACAGACATAAAGAGTCTGTACAAGGTACCTATGAAAAATTACCCTCAAAACTAGAGGAACACTCACTTCAGATGCCTTTTCATCCTGTCAGTGGGTGAAGGGTTGAGCCTCAGTGAGTGAGGGTGTCAAATCCATTGTCATTTGTCAATCCTTCGAGTACAGCAAACCTGAGAGTTTGCTGGCTCTGAGAGGTGTTCTGCTTGGAGGGAAGTTGCTGGTCACAGCCTGCTGTGGTCCAGGGCAGCTCAAAGGGTCTCATTTTAGACCACTGTTTATAGGGCCACAAGACAGTCAGCTTTAGTCATAACAATATTTCATCCTGGCTGCACTTCAGATCAGAAATTTTCTTTGAAAGTATGAGAACAAAAACATAATTCCACTTGAGTTGTTATTCAGGCAAAAAAAGTTTCCAAGGTTGTTGAAAAACAAGGGGAGGAGCTCATTAGGCAGCACAAGTTCCTGAGAACAGATGGTATTTTTGATAAACTTAACAGCTGCTCAGCCCAGGTGCTGTTGGTCAGGGCCAAGGCTTGACAAGCATTTCTCAGAACATATCGAGACCTGGAGGTGGGAGGATGCGCCACCATGTTGAACGTGCAACTAAAGGATAGCCTTTCTTCTTTTCCTTTCATTACTATTTACCTCCTTCTCCCACTGTGCATCTCCAATATACACAAGGGAGAGGATAAGTGAAATTTTATCTGGGGAACGAAACTGCTGTTGCATGTGTGAGAACAAGGGGTATTTCTTCCAAGTGTCCTCTTTTAATTTCTACCTCCTTATGCCACAGCATTGGATTTTACTCTGATAGCTTCAATCTGGTCTGGTGGGAGCCGGCTGGGAGTTCCTAGGATTAGACTGTGAATGAATTGTTGAATCCCCTTCCCCAGGTCCTGTTTTACAGAGCTTCTTTCTCACCTCTGGTCACATGCCCATGAATAAACCTAGATACCTGTAGGCATCTTGACTGTGTCTCTCCCATTCCTCCTGTCCCCCAGCTCCTGCTACTGTCCTCTGCTCCTCAGCTGCCCTCACACTCCCTGCATCCATGCCAAACTGTTGTTGGTGCCAGCTGGTGTCTCACCACGTTTTAGTCTCTTGATTTGACACTTTACTGGAAAGCACTTGGGAAACCATAGGGGAATATGTTTCTTTACCATAGGAACCATAGCAGGGGATGGGATTACCTGTCAGACCTCATGCTGATACTGAATTGAATTTCTGTCAGGGCTGAATATTCATTCGTGGGAATTGGAGCATTCCTTGGTATCACAGAATATATATTACCCTCAGGTTTCACGCCTTCTACCTCAGCCCTTCTGGTATGAAGAGTAGGAGACTAATTACCTGTAGGACTGGGAATACAAGAGAAGAAGGTCACAGGTACGTATTTCCATCTTGATGCATTTTTCTGACTGCTGAGTAAAAACAGACTTAAAAGGACAGCTTTAATATAACAATCCTTTCCTGCTCTTTGGATGCCTCCAATACAGTGAATTTTTCTGCCAGCCACTAACTGAAGTGGACTGGATATGATGTCAACTCTTTCTGGTTCCTGTATACTTCTACTGACTCCATGCAAAGATACCAAGCATGACCCCTTCCTTCTCTTTACAATACCAATACTCTGGCATAACATTCACCAAGAGGTGAGAAATCTAGGTTCAAACCTTTAAGACTTTTGCTCAGAAAGAAAGAGATGCTCTGTGTTTCAGAGACATGGGCTCAGGAAGCCTTCCTGGGTTCAGTCAATGAACCTTGGATAGCTGCGTTTTTGATGCAGTTAGACTTTTAGAAGTCATACTGTTCACAGGCCTTTTTAAATGCCTATCTCACATAGAAAATACACTTTTCTGAAGATATTTTCTAGAAATCCGCTAACCCCTTTCAGTGCAGGCTGAGCATGTAACTTCTATGCTACGTATATCATCACGAAGTAAGGCATCTACTGTATATGCACTGCTACAGTCTCAACATGGGGGGAAAAAGTAAATTTTAACACTTTCTTTAACATTTCTTTTAGATTTCACCTTAGGAAGTATTATGTTTAGGAAGTATTAGTATTAGTTTTGTTGCTTTTGTCTTGGCACACTGGCCTTTGTAGATGCTTTTTGAGACACATCATGTCACCATTCATGACATGCTTAATGTAAGCAATCTAACTCCAATACAAATGCTGACATAAAAGGCAACAGATCTGGTCCCAAAGGTTGGGTATCTGAGAAGATGTTGTCCGAGGGTGACTGAAGAACCTGTGGATGAACTTTAGGAAAATACTAGGATAACAGATTTTCCTATTCAAAATCACCCTTCCCTGTGGTGACCCTCTTTTTTGCTCCTTCAAGACTCTTGGACATGCTCCTTATCTCCTGAGAGTCTCATCAAGCTGTTGTCCACTGTCTCCATTCCCTTCAGCAGCAGTGGCTGTGGCAGCTATCCATCTTCAGGCACATTTGCCTCCACCTGAGAAATTATTAACATAGTGCTTAGAGTAAACCTCCCTCTTGTGTAATCTTTGTTGCAGCACTGGAGATGTCTATGGAAACCAGTATCTCTAGAGTTATATTAACAGCTGAGTAGAAGTCTTAGAGATCTAGGTTTTGTCTACATTTCTTATTTTCTTTTCTTTGCTTGTTTGTTCTGTTTTATTTTTATTTTTTTGTTTGGTTTTGGTTGTTTTGTTTTTGTTTTGTTTTGTTTAAACAGAACCCTTGTCCTCCTCAGCTGTAGTCTCATAAAGAGAAGTCTAAAGGAATGGGTGAGAGAAGGGGTTTGGGGACAAATTACTTATTTCTCGCTTTATAAACTGTGCCAGTGAAAAAAAAAAACCCAAACCTCTTCACTGCCTCTATTTCTCTTCTTCAGGAATCATACTTTAAAGATGTGAATGTCAGACTCCCAGGGACACAGACTCTTTTACACAGCTCTGGAAGTTCTGATCAGTAAAGCACTTAAAAACTTACTTATATTTAATCATGTCATTTTTACAGACTTACCATTTGTTGTCTTGTGAACCATAGTACTCAGCATCTTGGAGAACAGTGCTCTAAGTGCATCAAGTGCACTTGAACTTGCTCAGTGAGCTATTGCATGTATGGTCCTCTCAAAACACAAAAGGAAGGTCATTAAATCAATGTGACACACTTCCTAAGTACTATGTTAACTTCAGTGGTCTCTTTGCATTTCCATTTAAAGTGTTATTGTCTGCCTGCTGAGACTCTTCCTGCTTTATAGAAGTCATATCTTGTACTAAAGTGAACTTTACAGTGTATTGTTAAAAACCTTTCACAACAGAGGCTGCTGGTATTCAGTGGTGAACGGTAAGATTCATGTGTGTAATTAGTCAAGTTTTGAAGCATTTGTGCATTCTTTGGCATGAAAACCACTCTACAAATGTAAAATCATTATGACTGTGACTTGTCTCCTTGGAGAGAGAAAAACGTGACTAGTCTAAAAAATCCTAGCAACATCCTATTAAGGCCTTAGGTTTGGTTCATTCAAATCACAAATTTCTCAACAGAGGTGGAAATAACAGGATATTGATAGCAAATTGTTTTTTCCACATCATGACTATAAATAAATTACCTAAGCCAGCTTTTCTAATCCAGTTTCTGTATGAAAGTTAGCACCTAAGTTCAATGGAAGAATGATGCAGAGTAAGAGTGACTATTGTTCCTTATTACTCTTATTTGATAAATACTTAGATCCCATAACATAAAATAACAAAGATTTCACACAGATTCAGAGCTAAAAAGAAGACAGATATATAATTTTAAATTGTAAAACCTACATCAAGGGCAGAAGGGAGATCACTAGTAGGGCAAGAGCCATGCTTATAGTAAGGCAATGTATTTGCAGAAATGCTTTTGTCTTCTAATAATGAAGGCTTTGCTTCTGATATATTCATGCTCCTCCTTTTATCCTCCTTTTTTGTTTTCTTTTTCCCCTTAAATTTAATATTTACAAGGCTGTATTTGTGAAGATAGAATTTTTTGAAGCAAGAGAGATTTTAGATGAGGCAGTTGTGTAAAATTAGGTGAGCTACTCAGAGAACTGAAGTAATAAAAAGTCCTTTAGGTGACTAGACACATTGCATCCCAGAAGCCAAACTTCATTTGCACAAAGCACTTATTGAAGAATTTCAAACAGAAAACTACTCTCTGCTTACCAAAGCATTTATTTTATCACTTTTGAGTATAGAACACTTACGTGCAAGTATTGGTGGGTTGCTGTATTCTCTGATCTTGCAATGAAATACTCAGAGTGAGTATGAGTATGGGTTATTGCCATAGACCAAGGACAGGGTGGAACTTCAGGAAGTACTCACCACTTTCGTTGTCAATTTTGTCCTCTCCCCATTATTTCACATTCCTTCAGTAAAGGGAATAATGGGCCACAGAGATTTGATTCTTCACATGAATATTTTCCTATTTTTAACTGTTTTGTGAGATTGAGGTAAATAAGTTAGCTGGGGATTTGGCCTAAAATATGATAAAGCATGTGTAGCTACTATCAGAATTCCCTTCTGAAAAGGATATTACAGATTTGTTGTTATGTAGTAGAGTTTATAACAGAGATAAACATTGCCTGGAAATCTATTTTCCTTTTCTTTAAGACAATTGCATGTTTGTAAGGTATAATCTTTCCTTTTTCTTTACTAATCCTGTGTCTGAATGGTTAAAAACTCATAGCTTTTAAATTTCTCCCAACTCCTACACATTAGTAAGTCCAAAGCAATAGCATGATGAAAAACAAACTGAGAACCAAAAAACTTCATGTACTAATGAAAAATTTGCCTTATGTTTGTCTGTTTTCTAAAATCAGAATTATACATCCATGATATGTCTAATTGAATGTCCCAATATCAGTAATTGTGCTGTCTATGAAAGAAATTTATTCCAAAGTCAAAGTATCACCTTGCTGTCAAATAATCCCATAGATTACCATAAACAGAGCTAGCGAAATTGTACTGTGGCTGAGAAGATATGTGACGTGAATCCCAGTCATTACCAAAGACATGACTTCCATTGTAATTATCTGCCTACCACAACAGCTTCCTTCTGCCAGCTCTTGCTTACCTGCTGCCACACAAACTCATTAACATTTCCATCGATGCAACGCCATTTGTAAAGTTAACCTTTCTGGAAAGTGGGGGCATTTCTTCATTATGATGGATTCTAATGTCACAGCAACTTGCATTGAGGATTATATTTTTCTTTTCTTCATTTATGGTTAAATTAGAAATTAGTCTAACAGCTGGGTTCCATTATACTGAGCTGCCTTGTCATCTGTGAAAATGCAATTTCATTTACAGGTAGCTTCAGTGTTCTCCATCTAAGAAGGGATTACTGTTGTTGCTCAAAGTGACTTTTAAAGGCAGATAAATTCTTGCACATTTCAACGAGTTTTTGATGGAAAACAAGAAGTATTTTTCAAAGTACATTAAGTAATTATTGTTTCATTTTTAGATACCAGACTTTAGAAACTACAAACCTCTTCCTGTATCTAGGCTTTTTAACAAAAATGTTACAATCACTTTCCTAGATGATTTTAGGTTAAAGATTGACTTTATTTCAATATTTCAAATTCATAGTAACAATTTTAATTTTTTTTTGCTTCTTTTTCCTGGTCTGCAGGCATAGCCTCTTTTCGCATTTGTTGGACCATAAATGTTTTTTTCAACATCTATAAAACACTTTTCATAAGCTGTTACTTGATCTGTGTAAATTTAGATCCAAATTTAAATTGCCTGACTGTTTTAAGATTGAAAGTAAATACATTTTTTAAATTAACCAGTGCTGAGAAATATAAAGAGAAGAAATGTATCACATTTCAGGTCTTGGGTGGATCTGAAGAGCTTTTTGCATTTATTTTAGGTGATATATCTTACATTTCATATAGCAATTTCATGAAGATTATTACTCATCTGGTATTTGAATTATCTCTGTACTTCTCACAGTGATGCGGTTCGTGAAGCTGCAGGTGAAAATGCTGCTAATTTTATATTTGTGAGTTCTCTGCCTCACATGTAACAGACACTGAGCTTTCTTGCTGATCATGTCTCTTTCCCTCCTGAGAGCTCAGACTCTTTGACACCTCCTGCTCTTCCCACTATCCCATTCCTAAAATCTGCTTAATCCCATTTTCTGTCCTATTTCTACCTCACATCAGTTGCTTTTTAATTCTTTCCCAAGGTTGCCTGGATTATTTGTCTTCCCTTTACTGTGCAAATTTCTAGTCCCAGCTGATGCAGCAGCAGGGAGGCAGGTCTCTCACAGACTGCATATTGGAGACAGGAGAGAACTACAGGCAGCAACTGGGTGTGTTAGGTCAGGATGTGCTCTGCACGCTGATCAGAAGAGTTCTGTAAAAGCCCAGACTCTGAAAATTTGCCAGGCCATAATTCAGTAGAGGAATTTGATATAATGCAGAGTGATTTGAAGCAACTACCACCTCACATAATAAAAATAAGTTCTGGGAGGTTCTCATGAGATATGGTGTAGTTACACAACATACACTTAAGCCTGTGACTTTGTAGACCTGCAATTCAGTACTGGCATTTTTGTATCTGGCTACAGACTTTGAAATGAGTTTGAAATGCACCACCAGAGCAGTGGTGCATCAGGCTTGCCCTCTCTGAACTGTTATTATTTTACTTGGGTTGGCTTTAAGACCTTTTAATTTTTCTATCGACTAGATGGTTGTCACTAATTCATTCTACTTTCCTTTAACTTTGTAAATTATTAAATCATACTTTTATTGAGATAGCAATAATAAGCAGAATGATATATTTTGTGGCTACCACAAATATGTAGTATACAGAAATACCAGCCTGGTAAGATAGGAAAGCCATCAAGAAATGGAAGTGCAGAATGCTGAACAGAGGAGGGTAGATGTGATGATGAATGGGTCAAGCTGACGCTGGGGCTTTTTATGACACAAGGCTGTAAACAACTCACCAATGGTCAAGTAAAGGAAGCAACATCTGGAACTGCTTTTAGGGGCATCCCCATTTTTTAGGGATAACAAAGAGAAGAGATAAATACTACATTATATGGGTAAAAGGCACTGTATATAGTTAATTTAGTTGTAATGTGGAGCTTCAGATCATTGGAGAAAAAAAGAAAGGGTAAAAACATGTTAGCAAACATATAAAAATGTTTTCAGGTATATCACTTATTGAGGAAGAAGACACCATGACATGAAAACCATATTCCTACTGATTAAATACTCCACATACTGACACTAATCATGTTACCCATCACTGGTGCCAGGCTGAAACCACTGACTGCAGGATCTGCATGAGTGAGGAGAGGGTGTGTATAACACCAGGAAAAGGGGTAGAAACCAAGCATATGACAAGATTATTATTATTTATTAATCCTGTTACTATCATTAAAAAAAGAGGCTTTTTCCCATAGAAAACTAATAATTAGATCTAAACTGAAACATTTTTCTTGGATTACACTGTTGTAGTTTTAAGCAAATTCCTGAATCATACAAGATGTACTTTCCCTTTGCTTGTTGACAAAGTCTGGAACATAGCAACAGTAATTGCTGGAAAAGGAAAAAGACCACAGGCAGAATCCAAGGAAGTAAAGAGGTTTTGTTCCCTTATTCCTGTAGCTTGCTAAATTGTCAGAAGCCAGAACCACAGAGCAGCTTCAAGTGGAGGGACAGTTTGTTGTTTTTTTTTTTTTTTTCTGTAGGCTGGTCACTGGAACAGATTGCCTGAAGATATCATGTCCCATCCCTGAAAGTGTGGAATGACAGATTGGATAGGACTTTGAGCAACCTGGTCTAATGCAAGGTGTCCCTGCTTATGCCAGAGGGCTGGAACTAGGTCATCTCTAAGGTCTCTTTCAACCCAAACCATTCCACAATTCTATGATTTCCTGTGGAACACTACATTATCATTAACCTATACTCTGTCAATCAACCATAACTTCACTGAGGCCATGTATCTGCCTTCAAAACCATACTCATGTGAACACCTGAAATCAAAGAAAATTGCCCAACTTCAGGTTTCTTAAAATCAGGCCTATATTATCTCAGGTTATTCGCCTAGAAAAGGAGCATTTTGTCTTTTGTGTAACAGGGTAAATGTCTCAAGTGTGTGGTTACTCTCTGCTAGAAAATGACTACAGACTAACACAACTGCAGGTAATTCTTCAATATGGGCCTTAGGACATCTTTGAAACACTGTAAAAGGGATACATTCACTTTAGAATTTTCAAATAAATGAGACAGAAACAGAAAAAGGAATATTTTGTCGGCTATATTTATATGAAAATAAAAAATGTATCTTATTTCTTGTGTAATAAGATTCCTAATGTGGAAGGCTTTCAAAATCTTCCTGAGCATTTGCAACTAGAGAGGGAATTAGACATTAAGTGCCTGAAAAATTCACCTTTAGGAGTACAGTAGAATCATTTCCCAGTGAAAAGAAACAAAAAAGACTCATACGTGAAAAAGAATCTTAATTGATTCTGATTATGCAAAAAAGTAAAGTAGATTAATCAAGAGGAAGACATGGAAGCATCTTATTGCACAGAGAGTTTGAAACTCCTTATGGGTGCAAGGGTTAAACCAGATGGCATACATTTTAAATAGGTGCTACAGCAATACGTCAAATATGTCCATATTTGCATATACTTTATGTTAAAAACATGCCAGAACTGTCTTATATATTCAAAGCCTAGCAAGTGGAAGTCAGAGGTCACCTGTGCAGCTGGTGCAGGTAATGGAATTCCCATCAGGCAGATTTAGAAGCTCTAAAGAAATGTGCTAAACACAACACTCCATCTGTTTCTAAACTATTAAAACAAGCATACCACTTGCATGCTTTAGAAAATAATTATTATAATCTTAGTATGTTATTTTGTGTGTGTTGTAATACACTTCAATATGTGTCACTTGTTTGGAGAACATACTAACATGCACATAAAAACCTAAACCATGTACACCATTGTTTTGGAGTTTTGAAGCATACCAGCTCTGCTCCTGATTAAAAAAAAATACAAAGCATCATAATCATCTTAATGCTTAACTTAACAAAGCAAATGCTGAGAAATATTTTATGGCCATACTGTGCCAGGTGGTTGCTACTAAGACCTGTCTAAGAGTGAATACTAAATAAAATTATAAAATCAATCTGAAAAAGAGAGATAGTAAGCATGGATATCGTAAGACAAATACTTGTGAAAAACCTAATAGGCCAGATTCCTCTCTTAGACAGGCATGAAGACCTTTAGCTGGATGCTGTATAGTAATTTGCCACAGAATAGAATTGATAGCAATGATTCTAGTATCTACTTTTTCTCTAAAGTAAGAGCCCTGGTAGTTTGAGACAATGACTGGACACAGGATCTTGTATGTACAGTAATTACTGCATTGTAATTTTATAGTGTCCTGCCTGTAACTACAATGATCCTATCCAGGTTGCCTCAGAAGCAGATGAGGGAATACACCCCTGCTAATGTTGCTGCTTTTGGCAGTAGCTGACTGCTTTTATGTCTCACCTAGTCTACTATCAGCTTTAGCCCTTTTCTTGGGGATTTCTGAGTGCCCTCAAACAGAAACAGGACAAATGACAGCTGTCTGTGTCCAGGTCATCTATATTGTGCATGCTTGATTAGTCCAATTGACTGCCCTTGGGTAGGCATGCACTTTCTGAACCTGTTGCCCACTGTGTAGGTGTTGCAGAGACCGTCTGCTTACACACTGTGGAGATGCTAAAACTGTCCCTAACTAGATTTGTTAGACATACACTGACTAGCTGCACAGAGCACCCACACAGCTCTCAGCATGTCCCTGCTTATTCAAGCTTTAAGTTGCGTAACAAATTGGAGAGAAATTGGAAAAATTCATGCCATAATGATATGATGAAGTTCCATCCCTTTTTCTACTTCAGTCTTTTCCCTGGTTAATGTGTTGAATAACAGGGTATTGCAGTTAATACCAGATTTTATTGTGACATGCTTATTTGAAAGATATTCGTGGGTCTACATAGACAAGAAAAGGGTTGCCCCATCAAGTCTGCAAGATGCACACACCAAACTTTGAACCCTGAGTTTTCAGAAGTGGTTCAACTGGGAACCTGGGGGTGTTAAGGATGCTGGCGGAGGAACTGGATCTGAGTGAACTCTGAGGTATGGCTGTTAACCTTTGTTCTGTGGTAGTGGATGCCCATAAAATATTGAGTGGGAAGCCCCATCCAAGCTGGCTCACTAAGGAAATATGGTTTATGGGTCCATCACGCCAATGGAACTGTCCATGGATCCATCCTATCAATTTCCCATACTCCCCAAATGTGTAGGGGGAGAGAACTAAAAACACCAGAAATGGCTAAGTTTTGTTGGGTGGCTGGTATTGGACTGAAGTTCTGAGAGTGCTGTAGTGGTGCTGATGGTAGAAGATGAAGAAGCTGAGCATTGTGATGAAGGGAGAAGAGAGGTTCAAGGAAAATTCGGAGAGATCTGTTTTTGTATATTCTAAATGACATGACAAAATTTGAGAAAACAAGTCTGCAACCACTGTGTATATTACATTAATTACCTTCTTTACAGACCTTTAAGCTTCATTGTTTATGCATGAAGTGTTTTAATTAAAGAAAAGCTTAATAAACTGACAAGGACTTAGTCCCTGTCAGTAGTATCTTCTGATCATATTTTGTTTATTTAATAAATGGATGAGTAAATTTCCTGTCCCCAATAGTTATATACTCATACCATTTTTTATTTCTTCAAGGCATCAATAAAGTTATAAATTAAAAATATAAATAAATACTCTTAGGGCCAAATATGTATTTTTTCAAGCATATTATAATCTTTTCTTTCAAGAGTATCTTTTCAAGATTATCTGAAAGATTTGCCAGCAATTTACTATTGAGATAACTAGCATTAATGAAGACTATTTTTAATAATGTACTATTATCTGCCTTGTACAGGGGTTCAGACACATTAAGGCAGAGTATGAGTAATTTAGTTGAGCCATGTTACTTGATCCCAAACCCTGTAGATCAACACACACAAAAACACAGTTTGTGTTGTATTTAGTCTGTACTTAGCCCACTTCTGACACAATATTTACATCTGTTTTTAATACTCTCAATAAAAGTGCATTGTAAGTGTTACTTCATTGAGTTTACTGGATAAATTCAGAACTGAGATCTTCTGAGATCTTTGTTACCTTAGGGTGCCTGGGCATTCACCCATTATAATTGTTTCTTCTTTTTTTTTTTTTTTTATTTAAAGAAAAATTATGTAATTAAAAAAAAAACAAAACAGTAAAAGCAATCTTCTCATATACCAGTATATATTTAATCCTCTGAAGGCTGGTTCTTGGGAGGCAGAATGCTTTAGTGGTGAAGGGGTAAGGATGTGAGCTTGAGCTGCACTGCTTCCATGGCCCTGCCTTGTGAATGGGCTGCAGATGAAACTGTAGATTAAACATCTGTGGAACTGTTCATTATTAGTAAAAGAAAGTCATACTTCTAAAAGTGGGTCTTCTTTCCCAAACCTGAAGTTTAATTAATGAAATTAGTAAACATGATTTTTTACCTTTGTCAACAATTTCTTGCAGAGTGGCTACGGTAATGTTACTTTGTTTGGAAAAAAAATTAATGAACTAAGGTTTTATATAATTGGTGTGATATGACAAAATATTCCTAATATTCAGTTAAAGAACCTGTAGATTCCAGTTTATATAAACAGGATATAAAGAAAGGGTACTACTTGTAATAGCTCAGTAGTTCAGATATATCTTAGGTGGAAAAGTAAAAGATGAAGAGGTGATCTTATTCAAATTAGAAATAAAAATTCTCAAGGTCTTTAGCAAAATCCAATAATTAACTTTAAATAACAATAACAGTATACCAATTTCACATCAGAAAATAATCACAGCTCTCATATATTAGACATAAGATACATAATACATAAGATAGCAAAAGAAAATGTAATTTAAGACACATATCCAACAGCCATACTTACTGATTTTTATATCGTCTATAAATCCATATCTTATTCTGAAGATAATTAATGTCTTTAATGTCTTTCACCCTCACTGTGCAAAACTCTTCTGAAACAGCACTTGTAAATTGCATTCCTACTACTACCTTCAAATATTTTTCTTTGTTAAAAAAAAAACAGAAAACCCAAAACAAAAGAAAAAAAAATATAACTTTCTTGGGGGAAAGAGGGAATATAATTAATATTGAAATTAAACATCTTTTTATTGGTATTGTTATGTGTATATTTTTGGTCCATAATAAAATATAGGCACTCCTCTGGTATCAAAGATACTTATATACCAGACTTTATTCCGGGCTGTCAAATAAGTAGCACAATGCCACCAGTTTTTAAACTGTCCTATATCATATGTACCTGTTATTTTATATGCAGGCACATATGCATGCACATATACATTCTATCATCCACAGATACATGAATATACATTTGCACATAAGATCTTTAAAACATTGAATTGGGAGTTGGGTTGAAGTTATGACCTCTAACACTAATGATGCAAAATTTTGAGCAAGTGCTTTTAAATTTTCAATTTTTGTATTGAAACAAGTTTTTGATGATAGTTTTAATAGCATGGAAAAAAGATACTATTTCTGTGTCTGCTACATAGGACTCTGGGCTGACTAAATTGTTAATATAAGCATCTGACTAAATACTCAGTGAAACTCTGAAATCTGAATGCAGGCAATATGCCTAGAGTATTTGCCTTGGCTCCCTTCCATTAGTTTTCATACACTATATCTAACTTTTTAATTTTGGTTTTAGAGGGCAGTAATATAGGAAAATCTGCCAAATGCTCCTCAAAACTCTGCTACTCCTCTTGGGTTTGACCTCTTTCTTCATGGAGAGAAAAAAGAAATCATCAACCATCAACACGTATCATCCATGATAGTAAAATGAATTGTTACTTGCAAAATATTTCCATATTTTTATTCCATTTATTCCTTTATTATCAGAGTAGTTAAAATTGTTGACTTAATTCTTAGACACCTAATTTAATTATGCTGGATAGATTGCTGAATAGTTGTGTTAGGGGGTTTTGGGGGGTTTTACTTTTTGCTTTTTTTTGGTTTGTTTCCTGGATTTTGGTTTGTGTGTGTGTGTGTTTTTTGGGGTATTTTTGGAAACAAAGAGGCTTCATTCTGCATACTGGTCTGATCTGCCACTGATACAAGAAAGCAAACATAAAGTTTACATTCCAGTTAGTGGTGACTTTTCTTTTTCTTTTTGATGTTAAAACCTCCATTATATGCAGAGGTGACATATAACTTGCACAACCTAATTCATTAATCATTTAATCCTCAAATATTTTTCCCATTCTAGGAAATTGAATGTTAGATCAATGTCTAGCCTATATTTGCTCAAATACTTATTTCAAAAGTTGACCTTTATTTCACACTTTACTTATCTGAATATTATGCTTGATGTATGTTCTTGACAAGGAGTAGCAACAGATACACTTATAATGGCCAGATATCCCAGACATCTTGTCATTTTCTACATAAAATGAAAAAAAAAAAGCATTGAGGCAGAACTACTCTTTTGTCTTCAGTGTGATTTTTCAAGGTCAAAAAAGATGTGTTAATGGGGCAATTTAGCATGTCATAAATAATGCATTTGCCATTGCACAGGTTATATTTCTTCTACTATCTAGGTTTCTGTTTGCTGTATTTTCAATCCCACCTTTCTATGAATAGCAATGTTCAAATCTTTAAAGTGAAGATGACTATATTTTCATTTCAAAACTACCAATCATGTAAAGTATAATGTTATACTTCTCATACTGTTTCTTATTTCTTGCTAAAACATCTGAAAACAGAATACATCAAGGCAGCTTTTCACATATTGAAAAAAGAAATATATATTTGTAGATGTACAAATTTTGTGAGGCAGCTTTCCAGCTGGGCGGCCCACAGCATACACTAGTGCTTGGTGTTGTTCTTCCCCAGGTGAAGGACTTTGCAGTTCACTGTGATGGACTTCAGGAGGTTCTTGTCTGCCCACTTCTCTAGCCTGCTGAGGTCCCTCTGAATGTCAGGATGCTGGCATATCAGCTTATCCTCCTTGATTGATGTTGTCTGCAAATTTAGTGAGGGTACACTGTGCCCTACTATGTTAAATAAAAGTGGACCCAGTATAGATCCCTGGAATATATGACTACTGACTGCCCTCCAACTAGATTTTGTTCTGCTGATCACCACCCTCTGAACCAGGCCAGACAGCCAGTTTTCAGTCCATCTCACTATCTGCTCATGCAGAATGTACATTCACAGCTTCCCTGAGGACCATAAAGTACCTGGAAATGGTTTCCAGGATTAGATGCTTCATGAAGCCCTAGAATTATTTCCTAGTAACAAAACCTACTGGATCCAAACCAAAACTACCCTTCATTCTGCCTCTTGAAACTAAACTACTGAGTAGACACAAGCGGAAAAAATCACAGGCCTTGAAATATGTGAAAGAGGGCATATTTTATGTAAGTCATCTAAAAATTCACTACAGAATTGTGAAGCAGAACTGTGGTTCTGTTCCCTCTGTCTGGAACTGAGTTTAATTTTCTTCTATGATCTATTGTAAAAATCACTTATTTTAGGTGCTGAATTGCTCCATAGAGGTGATTAGCTCTAGATATTTATCATAAGAAACAACAGGGATGCTGAGATGGTTCCTTTAAGTTATATGCCTGAGATAAGTGGGATGACTCTGGGTACAGGAATTTTGTTTGCAGCTTGTTGCAGAAGCCAACTGCTTCTGATGTGACAACTTACCCTGTTTTGAGCAGGTAATTATTAACAACATAATTAAAATCCTTTTTGATATATCACATCACCTATTTGCGAAGTTTCATTTGTTATTCTTTGTTCAGTTTTAGGAATCTGGCCTGTTCCCACTGACTTCAGAAAACATGGGAACAAGCCTTCCAGATCCCAGCACTGTTGATCTGAGTAGAGGTAACAGCAGTTGGAAGGGTGTGACACACTTTCTATAGCAGATGCACAGGAGATGGGCAAAGGTACAATGTGGTCTTGCAAGCCCAGATGCCTTGGGGATTCTGAGACTTTATCTTAGACCACGCTCACCTGCACTGGGCAGCACCAAATAATCCCTGCTTCTTCTGTTATACTTCACTCTGTGTTTAGTAGCTCTTGTCTCAGGACAAGACTGTCCTTTGCATCAATCTGTGGAGTAGCTCATAATTCCCAGAGGGTCTCCCAGTCAATATAAGGATGCACACACTTCTTTTTCCTTTTACAAATATAGTGTAGTATAGAGTAGTTTATAATGTTTGGACATTTTTATTTTCTGACTCATCTTGCAATTTAGTACCTGGTGGTCACTTTGTCACGTTCCAGAATAATACTGAAGCTTACTGAAATAAGCTTCAGTAAGGAAATGTCTGGTCCAAAATTTTAACTGCAAAATAAAAAGTTACTCTTAACCACACTCACACATTACTGCTTGTCTTGCCTGACATTTGTTGCATTTACTGTTGCAAAGACTTTTCAAAACACATTAGTTAAATGGAGCTGAAAATCATACATGCATATTTTATGGAATAAATTACAGATATATCTCCAGTTGTAAGTTATAAAACATGTCTTTGCTTGGGCCATTAAAATATTCTGCCCCATTTAAAATAAGCCACATAATGAAACTGATGTGCAGTAATAATTTTACAATTTTTATTAACACAAAGTATTTTAGCACAAAATGCATTTTGAAAATTTTTATGCATAAATTCTAGCACTTCTGTTAAATTATTCTCAGAAAACACAGAAATAAAGTTATATACAGTTATCTTAAACTGGAAAAAAAGATAACTTAATTTTTTTTAATAACCATGGAGACATATTTGCAAAAATTAAAGAGGACAAGCTAAACACAGCTGGGCTGCCTGGAGTAGAAAGAAGTAAGACAAAATCATACAGTGAAAAATACCATGTTCAAAGTCTGTGTAACAGAGATTTTTCAAATTTACATTATAGACAAAATAAAGATTTTAGAGTGTTTAATGTCTTAAACTGCCAGCTTATGTGATGCAGAAAACAGGTTGCTTCCACTGAAGAGGAGCTGTTGATCATCAGGAAGAACTTGTATCAGTTCTGTTCTTTAACTTGCAAAATCACAGGGAGATTTGTGTGCCTTATCATCATCATTTGTAAGGCCCCAAAAAACTTCCTCAATTAGACTTTTCAAAGGGCTTACAGTTGTTCATGTACTCTGAATCAGATGCACAGGAGAAACATCTGACAAGATGTTCTCAAGAGGTCAAAACAACAAAAAACTTTGCTGGCAACTTCAGAAAATCAAAGCACTTTGGCAAATGTGAATGTTTAGAACAGCATTCACTCAACATAGAACACTTCCCAAAGCATTAGTTTAGTCCATTCAACTTAGCAAACTCTAAGCCTGGTTGATTTTATGTTACTCAAAAATTGCAAGGGAGTTAAAAGAAGAGAAACAGAAAAGGCATACAAAAGAACAAACATAACTACCATTCCTGGTTCCAGCAGCATCCAGCTGATAGAATTTCCAAAAAGAGGATCAAGTCATGTGTTTGCCTCGTGTCTCACTTTAAATATTCCTTTGTCCTCCCTGGGCCCTTCCCCTAGGTGGGACTTCTGGTCATTTGGCCACTCAGGAGCTGGGCTGGGGCTCCAGGGGTGGGTCTGGAGCATTGCCTCTGGTGTGCCAGGGACTGGTGGTCACTGCAGGGTTGGGGTAGAGGCCCAGGAGAGTGGGGTGTGCAGGGCAGGGCATCACCTTGCCAGGGCAAGGCCTGACCTGCCCCTGCCCCCACACATGCACCCCAAATGTTTCAAGCCAGCAATCTTGTTATTTAATATGTATAATAAAGCATGCTTTTTTTCCTATACGAAGAATTTAAATTCTTTGAGCACTGAAAACCTCACAGAGTAAGTTGACTTGTTCTGCTCCAGATCTAGAATAGTTGCTTCCTTTGGGTTATTTACAGTGAGTACTATTGGCTGACATAAAATTCCTCCTCTCAATACAACAGGTTTCTCTTGTACAGGAGAAAAAGCCTCTCTTAATGTTGTCTTTGGATGGGTTGAGGAAAAAATTTGTTATCTGTACATTGTGAAGGAACACTTGAGGGACTGCCACCTATAAACAGAAGTTCACTCCTGTTTTTTTAATATTTCCGTAAAAACAACTGCTCTTCATGTAAATAATAATATTTTTAAAAGTTGGGCTTTTGGGTTTTGGGGTTTTTTTAAATTTAATTGGGGGTAACTGGAGCTGAGGTGCAATGAGAAGATTGAGAGCAATAAGCATCGATAAAATATGTGTGAGCAATAAATCTAAGGGAGCTCTCTTTAGCTGAGACAGGTTCTCTGACACACCCTTTAAGGCCTGCATGAAATGCAACAACTCTTGGGTTTGTCGATATCTGCTTGTAATATATGTTATACAATAATTCGTGTTGGTTTGTAATTGAAGTGAAATAAAACAGGATTGTATAAAGAAAAAAAAAATAAATCAGAAAATCTTAGAACATAAGCAGCAGTGTGAGAACAAGGATTGCCTCACAAGAATTGCAAAACTGCAGCTGTTGATAAAAGCAGAGGAACCTAAATTAGCAAGTCAATAGAAATGGCTCCAGCGGAGATAGCTCTTCCAGAGACAGTCCTGGGAACACCCAAGCGATAAACACTTGATAAGTATCGCTAATTAAGATAACCAGAGTCGTCAGGGAAAAACTACATCTCAATACTGGATTCTCGTAAGTAAACATCTGCGTTCATCGAAATTCGTTGCTTCCCAGAAATGGTTTTATCCAGCCCAACGCAGAGAAAGAGAGCTACGTGAATATGCGAAACAACGAAAAGAAAGGAGGACCTCTGCCCCAGGCGGGAAAAAACTGTATAAAACCAGGACCTGCCGAGACGACACTCGTGAACAGAGGGGGATCCGAAGCGATAGAGTTTGGATCAGTGTGTGTTCACCCGGCGCCGATCCCGGGCTCGGCGCTGTCCTTTTTGATTGTGGCTATCAAGGACCGTATTACAGTCGTGAAATAAAAATAGTTTCTTTTAATGATACTTAATTGGACTTAATAGTTTTATTATTTATAACATGCTGAATCCCATCAACTCAAAGTAGTCTTCCCTAACCTACTGGTTACGGTGCCTTGCTTTGCTGAATCCCTCATGCTGCTGCAGTGAAGATGGAGCCTTTTAAACCTACTCATATTGTGTCCTTAGAGCAGCTGGTCCGTGAAAGAACTCGTCTAGACACTAATTTCTGTTTCACTTTAATCTCATTCTGACCAGACTTCACAGTTTTAATGCTGACATATCTGCAGAGCAAATTGTCTACTAAAACAGGACTTGAACAAAGTTTGGAAAATAAGATTTTTTTATAATCATTAGAGATTAAACTTTGTCTCTGGATTCTTTCCCAGCCTTGCTGGTCAATATGGCATGGAATTTTATAGCCTGAATTAAAAATAATTACTGGAATCCTGGAAATCATATGACTTCTAGTCATATGTCTTGCAAATCAAAACCTAATTAATTATGCCATTAACCAACTGTTATTGTCTAGTGACCAGGAAATGTATATTTTGAAATCCAAAACAAAATGTGTTGTAAAATGAGCTTAAATTCTATTATTTGCATTAAACGTTGACTTATAAACTGAAAACTGATGTTTTGGCTGGTTGCTGTGAATAGTACTCCAGATCTGGATTTATAAGTCAGCAAGTTTTCTGGCTGGGGATGGCTGCCAGCAATAATTTTGAAACAAGGATTTGAAATAGATATTAATAAGGTCCAAATACTGCAGACTACCCATTAAGGTGTGGTAGAAAAAGCTACAACATGAAGCATAAAGTCCTTATCTACTGGTTTATTATTTATTTTGTATAAACACACATAAATTGTGCACACACTTGAGGAGATTTTTGTCAACACTACAAGTTTCTCAGTGCTCACTATTCTAAAAACAGGCTACAGCAGTCCATCCTGACCACATAAAGAGACGATTATGAGGCTTTACCTAAATCTGCATCTCTTTGAGCAGGCAGGAGTTTGCATGACTAGTTTTCTACAAGTGATAAAAGATTTCCTAAGCCTGTGATTTGTTAACCCGAACCTTCATTTTCAAAGGACTCGACCATATATATACTTGTAGACAAAGGCAGCACGGCATATTATGACTAAATGCTTCTGTACAAAAATGTTATACTTGGAAAATCCCTAGCTCAGACTTACCAGTCTGAAGAGACTATTGAGTCTCTTTTTTTTTTTAGTAAGATTTTGTCTGACCTTCTGTGTGACTTTCTTCCTCTGCCCAGTTGTCTGGGCACTAAAGATAACCCTGTGATAATTGGATAAGAAACACTTGTTAACCGCTTTCAATGCTTTCCTCAGAAATTCCATCTTCTATTCTTCTATATTTTTCCTAATTATTAATTAGTGTAGTTGGTAAAAAAGCCAGGACTGTAACTTAAGTTCTGATTGGAAATTCCCTTCCTTCTGCTCCAGGCATTAAGAAATTTTTAAATATTTACTTTGGATAGAGAAAATGAAGGTGGAAGAGCTCTGATGCAGCCTGGAAATGAAACAGTTTGGTGAGCAGTGTCCTGTGTTGGTCTGTAACCAGATGGGAGGAAATTAATAAGGAGAATGGTCTTTAGGAACAGGAGTACTACACAAATGTTGTAGTACCCTATAGAAAAGAGACATGTTTTCTGTGGGAAGGTATATTATACCTATGGATAAACTGCCTTTTACTGATCTCACCTTAAGTTTCTCCTACTTATATAAATCTTTGTGTTTTCCAGAATTCCTTCTGAAACAGAGCAGCACAGCATCATTCCTGGTTCTAGCCCCTGCCGTAAAACCCCAGTCCCTGAATACTTAACAATACAATACAATACAATAGACATCTACTGTGGGATGTTGAAGCTTGAGAAGGAGAAAGATTGAAATGTGTTACTTTCTTGATTGAAATTCCATTGGTATCATCCATAATGCCATGTCCTCAGGGAGTAACCTATCAGTCTGCAGAGTAATGCCCTTGTCACATATCAACCAGAAGTGCAGAAATTTAGTGGAATGGGACATAGAAGTAGTTTTTTGAGGCTGTGGTCATCATGTGAGACATCTTTCTTCGCATTTCAGAGGCAATTTGATTTCCATGAGTGTCCTCAATGTGACTTGTCAGGTCATGCTCCTTCCCATTTCTGTATAACATTTACTCATTAGGCCAAAACTTGCTCTTTAAGTGCAGAGTTGCCACCTGCTCAAAACCTGCTGTGCTGATGGGATGATGAGGGTATCTCACTTCCTGCCCTAGTTGCTGCAGGAGCCTTTGTCCTAGAATCATTCCCTTTTGTTAACCCAATAGGTGCCAGATTACTTGGGATGAGGGATTGAAAATATCTCAAACTGTTTGCTGGTCTTGCCCACGTTGAACATGGCATCTAGGTAATTAATATAGTAAAATGTTTCCTTCACAATGTCTGTCTGCAGCCCCAGTAGATCTAAAGTAGTTCCATGCACGGACCAAGAAAGGAAATATAACAGGTTGTCACGATCCGCTATTAATACAGAGCGGGGGTCGTGATGGTTCGTTTGATGTCAGAGGTGCAAACAGGCAAATAGCAGGGGACAAAATCAGTTTATTCAACAACAGCAATGCATTTTTATTAAATGCCAACAACTCAATTGCAATAGAGGGGAGAAATATAGGAAACAAAGTATAGAGAGAAGAAGAAGAAGGGGATGGGATAATAGCTACCAACGAGATGAGACGGACGTCCTCGTGGTCCAGCCAATAGATGGGTCTTCATCCGTGGGGAGATCTCGAGGGTCTTCTCCAGAGGGTTACTCTTTTATAGTCCTTTTCCAAGGCAAGTGGCTTCTGGCCAAAAAGTGGGAAGATTTATGGACCATTGTGTGGTGCTCCGGGAGACAGGTGCGATCATGCAGTACATGCAGCCTCCAGTTGGGACAACACAATCTCTGGCTGATGCCACAACAGCACAGTCCAGTGAACACAACACACCTGCACAGTCACTTGACAAACATCCACCTAGGCCAGGAAACCATTGTTCAGAGTCAGCCTGGGTGGGGGTCCTCAAGGTCTCCTTGCGACGGTTGGGAGGCAAAAACAAGGGAAACTTTGGACCGCCCCTTACAGAGGGGCAGCTGCAGCCTTTCCTTCTCCATGTGCCAGAGGTTTGTCTTGAACAGTTAAGCTGAAGTTTCATGCTCCTTTTTCACATTTTCCAAACCAACATGTTAAAGAACCACTCTACAGCTGTGTGAGGCCAGTTACTTCTTCATTAGGAAATAACCTGGTTGCTATGTTGAATCATTTACTGGGAGACTCCACAGAGAGGTCACTGTTCAGCTGTTCCTCTAGCAGTGTCCTCTGATTTCCTTCTGTGCCTCTGGCAAGACAATATCTCACAGGCAGAAAATATTTCATTCTTCACACCAGGATAATATGCACATAAATATGTATAAATATGCCATCCTTGGTGCTCAAACCATCTGTACAAGTGTCACCACAAGAGCTATTGGTAGCTTTTTTGCATGTCTCCTTACTTATTTACAGTCTGAATAAAGCATTAAATTCCAGAGTGACTTCTAATTAGCAGAGCAGCAGTTACTCACTATTGCTTTGCTCTGGCCTGTTATCAGCTTAGTCCTGAGACAGCAAAGCCATCTGTGGATATACCAACTTAACCACGTACTGCAACTTGCCAAGGTGTTTCAAGGTATTGAAACTCATGTTTAAGGAGTCTGCTCAAACTTAGCCCATCTTTGCTGGTTGTCAATTTACAAGCAATATTGATAGTGGGCGGTTTATAAAGGGGCACCTTAATGAGAAGCAGAAGGATATCACACACAGTTCCCAGAGGCCTTTATAAGCCTTGATCTGGAATGATTTATGTTAAGTGTTTATTGTATGAAGTCTGTTTCATTTGGTTTTAGGTCATCTACTGAACCTATCCCTCACATATAAAATGTACTTCTGTCACAGACTGGGCTTTTCTTACTCACATTTTAAAAATTACCCATTTATTGTCTTTTTTTTGTCATCTGATGCATTTACAGACTTTTTTTTTTTCTTAATTTATTTTTTTCACCCTGAAAATGCCTATTTGAAAAGCAGAACATCAGCAATGATGAAATAGCAGGCTGATTGATAAAGATCTCCACACTGACTCATCAATAAGTGTGTAACAAAATAAAATCAAGAATTGCAGAAGAAATGAGGAATATATAGCAATTTAATTGACAAGATAAAGATCACATCTATTTGAAGGTCTATGATGTGGTATGTCTGTAGGCTTCCAAATGACTTTTGCAATTTGTTATCTTTATAAATTACTTGAATGGACTATAAACAAATCAGATGGCCTAGGAAGGCAATAGTGAGAAGAGGAATGACTGCACTTCAAGTGCCAAGAAAGTTTCAGTGTTGTCTTTGTATTATGGCTGGTACTTAAGAAATATGAATTATTCTACACAAACATTCAGCTTTATTAAAACATAACAAGAAGGAAGAAAAAATAGCAGAATAAAACTAACTAAGGAAATAACACTTTCAAAAGAGGATCTGGGAGAAAGGAATGGTGATTTTATTTTAAGTAGCTCTTTGATTATTTGGAAAGATAATTCCTTGATATGTCAACATACTGTATCTTCTGTTAGATAAGCATCATACTTTCACATCAGTCCCATTCCACTTAAAATAAACATCTAGGCTTTCTTTCCCCACAGGTGCATATTTTAATACATCTGAAAATTAAAATAATTAAAAACACACATAAATGCCTGTCCTGTTTTGAAACGAGTGCCTCTTTTGTTATTCAGCAGAACCATTCCCCAGAGTTCCTGCCAGTAAAACCAATGCTTGCACATAAACCTTTGCAGCTATTTCCAACAACATACAGAACTTAAATCCTGGTAGCTGCCTGTCTGGAAAAGAAAAAATAGGGCAGCTCAAGCAAATGATGAAAAGTTACCTGGCCAAATACACACTACCTATAATCTAAACTTTATCTATGGTGTAGTATCTATGTAGTATGTTTTTAAATTAAATGTTTTAAATTGTAGACTTTCCTGCAGAAAATTCAAATAAGATTGAAAAAAATCACTCTGATATATAAAAGGAAACAAGATCAAAAAAAAAAAAAGTGTAGAGTCAATTGTGATATTCCCGTTTGTCAAAAGAGGTGGACTTTCCTCTATTCCCCTTTGTCAATAGCAGAACTACTAGCACATAAAGGACCAGGATTTCATCCCTGGACTCTGTATTTTATGGAAGGAAGTAGCAGAAGCATAAGTGAAAAATAAACAAATATATTTTCATGCTAAACATAATCTAACTTTCTACTAAGAAAAAGCAATGAACACACAGATATTTCTTCATCCTTCTTTGTTACATCATATTTTACAAGTTCAGGCAAGAAAACCAGCTTAGAGATGTACTTGTTTGTTTTCCCTTATTTCTGATATTTTACAGGAAAAACGTAATAGCTGTAAGATTTATGAAAAGCATATATTTCAATTTCATGCTGATGGAGTTAAAAAAAAACCCTGTTTTCTATTAGCAAGTTGATGTCAAACATCTTGTAGGAGAGTTACTGAACATGAGGACACATGAAAACCAGAGAAGAGAATTCTGGGAGCAATGTAAAGGGTTTTCCAAAAACCAAGAGTACTTTTTTTAGAAAACAGAAGCAATGTCTTCATACGGAAAAGGGATGAGAAATATGGGTCATAAATTGAAATGGGACATTCTGACTTGACATAGTGGGGCAGGGGGCAGAGAGAATCGCTATAAAGTGAGAGCCAGGGGGAGGGACAGGCTGCCCAGAGCAGAGGCTGGGCAACCTCTTTCCCTGTAAGATTTCAAGGCCCAACTGTAAAAGCCCTGAGCAACTTGGTCTGAGCTCAAATGTGACACTGAGCAGGAGTTTGCACTAGAGATCACCTGAGGTAGTGTTAATTTTAGGAGGCAGACAGCTTAGGGTTTACAATGAAAAAAATAAATATTGGAAGACACAGGAGATTCAACATAACTGAATTTTATTTAATTCAGCAGGAATATAAACTGAATTTATATTCCTGCTGAATATCAAGGTGATTTAAGGAACATAAAATTTCCTTAATCTCTTGGTAATTGAAATCATAATGTAATTCTGAAATCCTCTAAATGCTGTTCCAATGGACTCAGCAGCTAGAACTTATAATCACATTTATTCCTGAAACTGTTAGATCTCAGCAAAGATTCTAGTGGCTATGTATTTTAAATTTGGATTGGAACTTTTAATATATATATTTTCATAGCAGAGCCAATCTATCTTGACTGCAGTGAGAAAAATATTTTTAAACTCCCACAGGCTATATAAAAGAAATAATAAGGGTTAATTTATGCAATGAGAAAAATGTGTCTTGTTAGGAAAGGAGCACTGTCATAATCCTAAATCCTCAAAGAAGGAGCTGAAACTAATCTTTTGAAATAAATCATGAACAGAGATCATGATCAAAATTGACTTGTTATTGGAAATTTCATTTTCTGTCCATTTAAAGAAATAAATCAAAATATTTGTTTTTTTTTCACCCCAGAAAGCACAATTCAGTCAGACTGCTGTTCTCAAATCCCTAACTGCTGTGCTCCCTGAACAAGGACACCTGGGCTTAACCAGTTCCAGAGTGTTCTGCAGTAAAGTGCACAGACCCAGAGTCTACAAAACCTCCTTCTCCTTCTCCTTCTAATTTTAGAAAAAAACCCATACTCCTAAACTCCTATTTTTTGTAGTCCACTATGGTTTTAAAGTAACTAAAAAAGAAAACTTGAATAAAGTTTTTGTTTTTGTTTTTTCATTCCTTTTTCTTCTTAAAGACAAATGAAAATACTCCTACCATAGATGAAAGGGAAAGAAAAGATTTTTGTTTTCTTTCCATTTCAGGACAAATTTAAAACAAAAGTAGTTAGAATTTCCAGTCAAGAAGAATTTCTAGTTTCCAACCAGTTCACAGTAGGAGCTGGTTATTAAATTCCATTAGGCAAGTGTGCCCTCACATCCTTGAAAGGACTTTTTCCTCTGGAACATCCAGCTGTCAGAAAAGTTGTCATTTAGCCCTGGGCCATGATATGTTTGCTCCACAGTGATAATCTGCTTTGCTTTTGTGAACTTTAAAGAGTTCTGCTACCATTTTGACAAGGACCTATCACATTTATAGTATTTCTATGCAACTTCTATGGAATTTCCTGTGTGTTTCCATGCAAAATGCAATATGCTGTTATAACTACAATGTCCAGACTTTACCTTTTGGCATAGCTGGTGTTTGTTTGGATTTTGTGTCTTTTCTTTATCAACTCTGTGTTGTTTGTAATGTTAGATCCTACAAGTTAGACAATTAATGACTTGTGGATCTTTTTACATTTACTCATCTACAATTTACAGAAGAAATAAAGTTATAGTCTTGGATTGTATCAGTTGGGTGCATTTTACAGCAAGTGTAAAATGTACATAAATTTCTACAGGATAAGTGCTCAGACATTGATTTCATTTTCCTTGTTAAGTGCTTTGATGATTAAAAATAGGATTCTCCATCTGCTGGAATTTGCTGTGGCTATAGCTCTAACATAAATCTGTCCATTATTTTAAGGGTATGTTTGTCTGTGTAACCACATGACAGTATTGTTAGTAGCATATAAACTATTCAATTAATTTGAAGCTAATTTGCTAAATGAAAGATTTTGCAAATTGGAAAATAAAAAAACATAGGTTTTTATTCCAGTTTCAATTTAGCCAGATGATAAATTTTTTGTTTTCCCTTCTTATTACAACTAGATAAAGTTTTGTTTCTTTTTTCTTTGCTTTAAACTTGTTTAAACTAAAGTTTCCTTTTCATAAAATGTATAAGATAAAAGATTTTCTTTTCACTTTCTGTTTTTCAGTCCCACACAGATTCTTATCATGCTTTTATATCTATTCCTTTATTTTATTGCAATCACTTTTTCCTTTTCCTTACATGAAGCAAATGTCATATCTTAGGAAAACTGAAACCTTTCTCCTAGAGTGGAAATAAATTTAATGTGGTCTTCTCTGTTGATAAAGAACATAATGGACTCTGTCCATAAAGGACACAAAGAAACTACAGAATTTTTTTAAAGTAACTAACATCCCAGCCCAAACCGTAGAATATTAAAGTAACATGGTATACAAGAGTCGTTATCACGGTAACTTTGCCTGAATGTTATAAGACTTTCTGAAACCTTTGTGTATGTTTTTTGGGGGCTCTAGATGATGCAAGTTTTTGACTATAGGCATGCATTGTAGTTTTGTGTATGTTTCTGCAGTTTGACCCACAGGAGACAAATCACAATTTCAAACTCAGACTAGTATTAAAACAAACATATGTGATAAAAAAAGTGCTGGGAAGTTTAGAGTGCAACTGACTTGGTAGGAGCTCCTAACACTATTCAGTGATACAAGTCTGAAAAATTTTTGTGTGGTACATTATTTTGAATTTACCACAAAACTAGATTTTCAGCCCAGTTTCCCCATAAATACTGAATGCCAGATGGAGCTGAAAGCTGCATTTATTACTTCTAAAGGCACCTGTGCTGGAGCGTGAATGGTTTGCCTGTTGATAGGTTTACAAAGGTGAATTTTTATATTTTATTTTCTTCAATATGAGCCCTCTAAAGATTCAGGTATTGTAAATCAGAGATTTAATGGAAAAGTTCAGCATCAGGGATGTGACGAGATGATAGGGAAATGAAATCATTATATAAACAAAGCCGTATACATTCAGTTTCCAGTTTTTTCCCCATTGTGTGTTACCAATTTAACATCAGTGAAAAGATATACTCTGTCAGAGCAGCCATAAAGGTGACCTGTTTATAATGGGGAAAATTACTGACAGAAGACATCTACTAAAATGCTGACAGACCAAATCTCTGCCAGTGTAGGAACTGCTAGCCTGAGAATCTGGAACATCCTCGACAAGCACAAGTGGGAGCTTGACTTGGCCTTGATAGGTACAGCTGGGGCTCTGCAGCACGGTTGATAAGCACAGAAAAAGGAACTGCCATAACCTGCAGAACAAAGAAACTGTTATAACCTACAAACTGACCTCCTAAGAAAGCAGAACTCAGCAACAGCTCAGTGGTATCCTACACCCACTTATGTATTCATATTAAAGATATAAAAGTAAGTAATTGTCTTCCCAAAATGAGCTTTTCTATCCAAGAAGTACCCCTGTGTGAATTTAACTACACACTTGTTTTGTCCCCATTTGGAGGAGCAGCTAGATGGACTGTATTGGTAGTAATTTGAAGGAAAAATATCTATATTGGCATGCATATAAATAAACAATTTGTTCTTGACTAGTGGTAATTCACAGTAGCTTGCAAAGATAAAATATATATATACATATATATTATTGTGCATGTGTGTGTATATATATATGTAGCTGTATGTTAGGGATTTAACCCTTTGGAGCGGCAGAAATGAGACACACATCTACATTTGGAGTTCCACCAAGCCTTTGATCTCAGGGACTTTTACCGATGAGAACACCAAAGAATTTTGGGGCTCGAAGCCTGCCAAAACCAGGACAGATCCCTTTGAGGTCTGTCTTAACCGGGGCTTACGGTCCGAGCTAGGCTGAGCCTGGCCAGAGCTGTGCCGTGGCAGAGCAATTTAACCCAGAAGACCAGGACAGTGGAACCTGGCTAGGGCCAGGACCGGAGCTGTGATGACGGCCGGGATCAAGAGAGCCATCTGGGAAGACCGTGGAGCCCCTCTGACTGCAGCAGAACGGGACATTCCGTGGAATTTGTCAGCTGTTCTGTAATGAATGTTCCAGGAGACCTGATCCTTTCTAAGGCCTTTATTAGAAGTCAGCTTTGGGTGGGGAACCTGAAGGGCTGTGCACATCACTGCTGTTCCTGCTGGACAACGCTAAGGAGGAGGAATGCAGCTTTGTCCTTGGGCAGAGCTGGGCCTTCCGTCCTCACGGGGTCCATAGGAAGACTATTCTGCTTTATAGTCCAGGGAGGTCATGTCAGTTGGATGCTGTAGGGTCATGGTGACAGGACAAAGCAGCTCTGGATGGTAAATTCGTTCTACTAATTTCCTAACCTGGGAGCACTGTTCTCAGTTCTAGATGTTATTTGGGCTTGTTGTTTCAGGGGTTTTTACCTCTGAATAGTGTCCCATGAGCACTTGCGGTTGCATATCATTTGAATGCGAACAGGGGAAGTGGGCGTGGGTATAAAGTATAGGTAGAGGAACCAGTAAGAGACAAACAACTAGAAGCATTATGCCTGCGCATGGATACAAGGTAGGTACCGGGAAAGGACAGAGAGCTGGGAACATTTACAGTTTACAAAGACATAAAGCATTAACAAACAAACAGTTAACATACACAACAACAAGCTGGTAGAGACAAACTTGCACCTGGGAATTTATTCCCCACAGTTCCTCCCTCGGAGAGAGAGAGATAACATGAGCAATTTTGCTCAAAAGCTACTAGTTGGCTCACTTTAAGTGGCAGATAAACCCCTAGCTTACTTGGTGGGAGGACCGGAGTTCTCTCTGAACATGGGAACTCAACATTCTAAAAAGCAGGACACTGTGCTCTCAGCTTGGAGAGGTGCTTTAACGCACTTAGATTGCTCAGGGACATTTCGCTCTCTGAATCTCCTCATCTGCACGCCGGGGGTAGACGTTTTTCCACCGCGGGGGGCGCGGGGCCATCTGCCTGCTGGGGCCCCGCGGCCGCCCGTGAGGGCTGCGCCTGTGCGTGCCTGGATCCCCTCTGCGAACGGGACCACTGGCTCCGGGCGCGCAGAAAAGAGGGCTGGAGAAAAGGGGGCTGGTCCCTCCGCGCCTGCCGCGGCTGCGGGAGACCAGTTTCGAACGGACCCTGCCCACCGATCCACCCGACTACTGCGGCGTCGCTACCGTCAGGTCCTGACAGCAGCGATGGCTTTGTCCTCGTTTCGAAACGGGGAGCAGCTGGGTCTCGTTTCATTCCTGTGGTGGGCATGGGGGAAGGGAGTTCTGTTTCTGTGCTTGATACAATCTCTGCAGGAGAATTCCTGACAGCTTGCACTGATGACAGTCAAATGGGAGAAGCTCAGACTTTTCCTATGTCTGTTGCTGTCTCAAATGCAGAACAGCGAGATTCTCGTGCTGTTTCAAAGGCAGAACAGCGAAATTGGAAAAAGAGAAAAAAGAGATCTAAATAATCCTGTTGTTGTGAATCACTTTTGCCTCGTTTCAGGTTTGGGATGAGACACATCTGGGTCTTTGCTGGTGACCTGCGAGGTGTCCGCCCTGGCCTGTGGCAGCAGAAACAGAATGTGGTCACTGTTAGTTTGTGCATGCTGGCCAACACACCAAACACCGACAGGATGATCCCTCCACATGCGGGGAATGAACATCCATCTGCTCGTGGTGGGACTGTTTTTAAGCCAATTAAAATACTGTTAGATAGGTTTTTTGAACTGTATTAGAGATAATAGGTAATAGGTCTGGTGAATGGTGGTGGTTTTTCTTGTCATTGTTATTGACTTTGTGGGGAAGAAAACACCAGGTTCGAAGATTTTCCCTGGGAATGTCTTCAGGTTTCTCGAGTTGTGTTTGTTCTCCTTTTCAAAGGGAACTGCAGAGAGATTACAAACACTTCTCCTTCCTTTTCCCTTTAAACTGAAAGGGGGACCTGTGGACACACTGTTAGAGACCTAGGAAAATTATAGCCAGGAAAATCATTCCTGGGCTGGGGTTTCTCCTGGTTCTCTCACAGATCTGTTCCCAAGCTGATAGTTTGTTCAGCTCCGGTAGGGAGACGTTCTCCCAGGATGATAATTTGGTCAAAATAGAATGGAATTAGTAACATTAGATTAATACCTGGTGCCGACTGTGGGACTCATTCTGAAGTACTGTCCAAGAGGCGTTTTCTCAATTATCCAGTGAGCTACTGTCTTGTCTTAGCTCTGCAGAAGACTCTATAAGTACGGATCGTGCTCTCAATGAAATTGTCTCTTTCCTATCTTGAAAGATGGCCATGTAGCTGTGTGTCTTATTTCCGCCGCTCCAAAGGGTTAAATCCCTAACCCACAGCTACATATATATACATATAATACATGTGCTTGCTTTGATAATCACAAGTGTATACCTTAAAAGTAGTTTGTAATAAAAACTCTGTGGGCTTGGTATTACTGAATCCTGTGAACGCATTATCATGACCAGCTTGTGGGATAGGAAACCTGCAGATCGAGGTTCTCACAGTTACATACTCACAAAGGAAACAGCCTTAATGGTTAGCTTTTAATGTTAAGAAATAGCAAATTATCTCTTGCAATTTCTAATCTTCATGGTTTCTTATGTTATTCTTTGTGTTATTAAAATGATTAACATAATAACAGCATTTTGCCAAACACTTTAAGAGGAACAGAAGTATCTTTTGTTTTATTAAAACATCTTAGTCCTAATTAGTCATATATTTGCTTTGTCATGATTTTGGACAAAATTCACACCCAAATTAATGCTCTTTACTTTGAGATATCACTACAGAGTAGAATTTAATGCTCTGACTATAACTAGCAATATTTGTATTTCTCTACTGTCATCTGTCTATGTACATAAACAATATTTGTTTATGTACATAGACATATATGATATTTTTTATATAATATATTTGTATTGCTTTTCTTATGGGGACAAGTGTATAGATGTTATGGAACCATAGAATCATTTAGGATGAAAAAGACCTTTAAGATCATGGAATTCAACCATTAACCCAGCACTGTCAAGTCCATCACTAAAGCATGTCCCTAAGTGCCTCATCTACATGTATTTTAAATACTTCCAGGGATGGTGATTCAGCCACTTCCCTGGACAGCCTGTTCCACTGCTTGACCACCCTTTCAGTAAATGATCCCTAACATCCAATCTAATCCTCCCCTGGCACAAGTTGAGTCCATTTCCTCTTGTCCTGTTGCTTTCTCTCTGGGAGAAGAGATTGATCTGGTCTTTGTTACACCCTCCTGTCAGGCAGCTGTAGAGAGTGATAAGGTCCCTCCTGAGCCTTCTTCTTTCCAGGATAAACACCCCCAACTCCCTCAGCTGCTCCCCACAGGACTTGTGCTCCAGCCCCTTTGCCAGTTCTGTTGCCCTTCTCTGGACTCACTCCAGCACCTCAATGTCCTTCTTGTAGTGGGGGGCCCAGAACTGGACACAGTACTCCAGGTGCAGCCTCAGCAGTACTGAGTACAGGGGGACAGTCCCTACCTTGGTCCTGCAGGCTAAACTATTGCTGATACAGGCCAGGATGAAAAAACAAGGTTTATTAAAAAAAAAAAAATAAAAATCCAACCCCCCAAAATAATGTCATGAACTGTCTTGTTTATCTATGTGACTTTGAAACACCCTACATGAATTTATTTCATTGAAAATTTAAATTTTGTTTAAAAACAAAAACAGCAACCCCCCCACACACATACAAAAGAAAACAGTCTAAAAGATCTATTTGTTCTAGAGCTCTTAACAGCAGAAAATAAGAATTTCCTATATAACTGTCACTTCAGCCACAACTGTAATTAAGAACTATTTATAAGAGTGTTCTGGCAGAAATTAAACAAAATTTTACTTTCCAACAGAGTCAAAGAAGCATAGAGAAGAGTATTTAAACCAAAAAGCATTAAAAGAAAATTTCTTTTATAAGTATCTACTCCATTATGACTAGAAATTGAATAAAAGACCTTTGCATCAAAAAGCTAATCTGAGAGACCTGTGCTTCCTTTCATAATCTGACCCACAAAAGATATAAAAGTTATATTGTTTTTTTATTCTGTGTCCTGTTTTCATGGATATATGTATTTTTTTTTTACTCTCACACTCACAAATGACAGCCAGGACACCTGCCATGAGAAGGAATTTTCCACATTGTCCCAGTATACTTCCATCAGCACAGGCCACCTTGCACGCATCAACTTCCTCACTTTCACCATTACCTGTCTTCATCCCTATCATCATTCACTATTTCTGTCTCACATCTACTGCAGCATGCCTCAATTAGTTCAGAAATTATTCACGTTTTCCATTTGAAACTGTCCTCAGTCCTGTGTCTGTTTTGACCTAATTTATCCTTGTGTGAGTTGCCCAAACTGAATCTTCCCTTAGGATCCAGAAGTGAGAAATATGGTGGCAATAGCAGTGGTCTGGAGTGATGGGCACAAGGAGGCCAGAGTTTGTGGGAGACAAGTCTGCACTGTGCACAGACTGAAAAAGAGAAAATGAAGTTAAAAGCATTTTTAGACCAAAAGGTCTGAAACACAGACCTTAAGAATATAGGATCTAGAGACCAGACTAGGCTAGGGTAGACTAAAATAAAACAGAAGAAACCAGAACAGTTCCAGTTGGAAGAGTGATAATATTAGTCCAATCTCCTGTCTGCTGCAGGGCTGATCAAAAGGTAAAACATATTATTAAGGGAATTGTCAAAATGCATCTTGAGTACTCACAGACATTGAGCACCACTCTAGTAAGGCTGTTCTGTATGTCTGACCATCTTCTCAGTAAATACATGTTTCCCAATATCTAACTTGAAACTCCTGTGGTGAAGCTTTGAACAATTTCCATACTTACTATCAGACTATAATATGCAAGAACAATTTCTAAACCTTGACTCCAAAAGGAAGTACCTAATTTGTGGATTGCTGGGTTTTTATGTGCTGTTAGACTTGCCTTAAATGTTCTGGAATCCATCTCTTTGTGGCAGATCACCTCCATCACAGAAGAACTGTTGTTACTGAAGGTGCTCAAATGTACAGGCCTATCTTAAGATAAATTAAGGAGAGTGTCCGAGGAGTCTAATCTAATCTACTGCTCCTCACTCTCAGTTCAGAACAGACCAAGTTTACAACCTTCACAGCATTCTACATATGTTGTCTTCAGTCAGGAGACATTGTCATGCCTGCTTGCATTATTCTGTGGACAAGGTAAAGATTTGAGTTTCCAATGCTTCCTGAACCTTTCCAGGAATATCAGAGAGGAATAAAGGTCATCTGTAATTGCACTGTAACAGGGTTTCATTAGTCACATATTTAACTTGCTTTTACTTCAGTGAGATTTGGGAGCAAGATTTGACCGACCTCTGATGTGATTTGTATAAATTGTAGCTCATTAATTCTTTGTCTGACTGAGAGCTAAATATGTTTAGGTAACAATAAAAGGCAGGAGTACTAGCAAGTTCTCCTGCCACTACCACAGCTCCTTAGGAGATAGCACACATATGCCTTAAAAAAGGTTGAGTGGAAAAATCTGAGGCAGATTAATAAAGTTATAATAAATCACACTTGTTGGAACTTTTTGTCAAGCAGGAATAGTCTTTGTCATGGTGATCCATGATTTGAACAAGAATTCTGCAGAATTCATCTGACACAGATTACATAAAATATGTCTAAATGCTGGTGAGGAACACGAGTCAGGGAATGTAAATCTAGGTGACATGCTAAGTGAACCTTGTGGAATCTTGTGCCCTTTCAGCTGGGAATTATGAAGGTCTAATTTTATTGCAGCAGTCCCAATGATTTATGGACTATTTGAGTAAGAAAAGCAGACCAGAGAAGAAAGGAAGTTCACCACAGAACTGGCACAAGTAAGCAAATTATAATGTAAAATACCACAGATAACAATGCAGGTGGAAATTCAGAGCACCTAGCCCCATCTGCTATGATTTTATATTTGTAGTTGATTTTAGGTGAATCAAGCTTATTTCAACTGAACTAAGTGATTTAATTATTGAGCTCAGTTAGTGCTCTGTCAGGTCTTATCACAAATGAAGTGTGTGTTTCATACAAAGGAAAGAATCTAGAGGGTGTAACAGGATGAAATTTAGCTATTTATATCCTAGGTATTTTGTCTACTCTTGGTCTTTGAGCCTTGTGCTAGCACTGGGAGCAGCAGAGAAACTCCCTTCTGAAAATCTGTAAGTGCTTGTTAACTCTTCTCTGTCTTACTGCTTCCAGCCCCTTACTACTGCTCCTTGAAACTCTGCTGATTCCTCACAGCTCCCCTAATCTTCCTGATGTCTCTTCCACCTGAATTGGATTTTCATTGTCACAAAATTGAAAGTAATTGATGCTAGTGTTAAAGAAAAATAAAATTTTTGTGTATTTCCTGCTAGATGCAGGAAAATTCTGCCTACATAGCTGGTGTGGAATGAGCTCTGAAATTCACACACTCTATGCTAGAGTGGTCTCAAGGCACTGGCCAGTGTCCACACAAAGTGAGAGTTTCAAGACGTTTTCTACTTTGACTTCTATATATGAAATTATAAGAAAGTTTGTTCAGTGTCATCCAGGACAATCAAGAGTCCTTTATCCTTGCTGATAATCCTTTGAATCATCTGATCCTTCAAGAATTTCTTTCTTAATACAAGGGATCAAAATATCATTTCTGCTTTATACATGACAGTAGTTTGCTTTAAATTGAAATAGAATCTCATAGTCCATTAGTACATTTGACTGTAAATCATGGTCTGAATTATACTGTTCATAAAAATTTTTCGGACGACAGGTTTGAATTTAAATCCCTGAGATGTATCTTATTACATACAATCAGATGCAGTGTTTTTTGGTTCTGTGTTGAACTAATAACCTGTTTGTGGAATTGCAGTATTGCAACGTTAATCTTTCAAAACAACACTTGCTTCTAATAAAAAAGCCACAACCACTTGGATTTTCAGTTGAGCCATTTTTCAAGCATGGCAGAATTGCTGAGTATGGAAGAGACATCTGGATATCCCTAGTCCAGCCCTATGCTCAGAGCTGGAGCAGCTAAAACAGGTTGCTGAGGGATGTGTCAAGTGAGGTTTGTCTGTGGAATAGATGGGGACTTCATGGCCTCTCTGGACAAAATGTTCCAATATTTGACTTATCTCACAGTTTCTTATGTTCAGATAAAATTTCATGGCTTTTAATTTGTGTCCGTTGTCTCTTGTCTTGTCAGTGCTCACTGCTAGGAGAGTTGGACTCCATCTTCTTTAATCTGTTCTACTATGTATTTATACACATTGATAAGATCCCTCTGGAACCTCACTTCTCCACACTGAACAGTCCCAGCTCTCTCAGCCTTTTTTCAGGTGACAAATACTACAATCCTGTTGTCAATCTTTGTGACTCTTCACTGGAGCACAGCACATTGCTCCAATATTCCTCTGCCTTTCTTGTACCGGAGGCCAGAGCTGGACCCCACACTCCAAGGGTGTCTTACCAGTGCTGAGTAGAGGTGAAGGATCACCTCTCTACCTACTGGCAAGGCTCTTGCTAATAGAGCTGAGGTGGCTGTTTGTCTTGATTGCTGAAAGGGTACCATGCTGCCTCATGTACAGCCTGGTGCCTGCTAGGATCGCCAGGGATTTTTCTGTCAAGCAGTTTTCCAGTTGGCTGGAGCTAGCCAGTACTGGTATCTGAGGTTATTCCTTCCCAGGTGCAGGAGTCAGCATTTCCCTTTGCTGAAACTGATGGGCTCCTCTGCCCATTTTTCCAGCCTCTCAAAGTACCTCTGAGTAGCAGCATGACCCTCTGGTATATGAGTCCCATCTCCCAGTCTGGCATAATTTCAAACCCAGTGAGGATTTTCCTGGCTCCTGTGGACACTGTTAGAGAGCTAGGAAAATTACAGCCTGGAAATCACTTTTGAGCCAGAGTTTCTTCTGCTCTCTCAGGCTCGTTTCCAGGCTGATAAGCTGGTTCAGCTTCAGCTAGGGAGAATTTCTCCCAGGATGATAATTTGGTCAAAACAGAATGGAATTCATAACAGAGATTAGCACCTGGTGTTGACTCTAGGACCCATTTTGAAGAACTGTCCCACGGATGTTTTTCCCAATTATCCAATGAGCTACTGTCTTGTCTTAGCTCTGCAGAACACGCTTTAAATACAGGTTGTCCACTCAATAAAGTTGGTCTTTTTTCCCTAAAGAGGCCCATGTGTGTTGCTGTTCTTGTTTTCTCTCTCTCTCTCTCTAGCGCAGTAACCACAGGTTCCATCTTACAGTTTGCTAATGAATAAATTTAAAAATATTGTTCCTACTACAGGGATCATACCATTAATGTTTGGTTTCCAACTCAAAACTGTGCCACACTATTGAGGTATTTTCAAACCTCTGAGCCTGCTAAGTCAGAAGGTTTCATTCTTTTAAATTTTCTCCCTGGATATTTTAGAACAGTGAGGACTACTTTTTCCCTCTTGCTTCTTACTTTCTTTCAATTATAGTATAAGCTCGTGAAACAGCAAAACTAAAAATTTGCCTGGTACATCTTTTTAATGTTAGGAGTTACAATTCTGTGTGAGAAAAAAATTGTTCTTCCAGCCAGAGAATCAAAGAAAAAGAAGCCAAATCGTTCATTGGTCCTAGTAGCCAAAATACAGCTCCAGCATTGAAATGGAATGATCATTAAATCCATGAGTAGAAGTCATACTTTCTACTCCTCCAGGAAGGGTCTGATTAGAGGCCAGAATGCATCAGCTGCTTGAAAGGAGGTTGTAGGAGGTGAGTCTCTTTTCCCAGGTAATGAGTGACTGGACCAGTGGAAATGGCCTCAAATTATTTAGAAGAGGTCTAGGTCGGATATTAGGAAAAAGTTCTTCACTGAAAGAATGGCCAGGTGTTGGGCCCAGCTGCCCAGGGAAAGTGCTGGAGTTGCTATCCCTGGAAGTAGATGTGTAGATGTGGCAGTTGGGTATATGGTTTAGTGGTGAACATAGCAGTGTGGGATTAATGTTTGCATTCTATTGTCTTTGAGGTCTTTTTGCCAGCCAATTGCAAACAATTCTGTGACTCTTTAAACCCTTTCCAACAGATAGCAGTCTACAGTTATATTTTGGGGTTCTTTTTGTCTTTTCTGTTGGTGAGCAAAACAAGATGATACTTTGTGCATAAAGCAATGTAGAAGTAAGTAGAGTCACTGCTGTGCCTATCAGGGTAACTCTTATGATACATGGAGGTAACACAATGGAAACTGCAGTTTAGAAATCCAATTTATCTTGCTGTGAATGGAATTGCATCCACTACAGGCAGCAATTAGTTCTGTTCTCTAACACTCTTACAGAAATGCGACATTGAAAAACTACAATCTACTAAGCTTGAGATCAGGGAGTTCAGAAAAATGTGAATTCCTGGTATGCAAAGAAGAACAAAGAATTTTTTACCAACTGCAGCCAAAAGGTCAGATTGCAACTGCTGAGGCAATAAAGCAAAAGCTTCCTTCATCTTCAGTTGCTTATACTCTTTATGAAAGCGTATTATTCTGTGGATACCTATTTCTCTCAGCACTGAGTTTCTGTCACAACTGAATTATGGATAGATTTATTTTAAGTCTACACCTTCATACCAGTGTCTATAGCCCTAAGACTGATGAAAAAATGATAAATGAACCTGAAGTTGAAGTACTTGAACACTGATTTTTTTTCCCTGTGCTTTTGCAAGCATAAAGTAGACAGTTCCCTCATAAAGTAAATATGTATAACCAGTCCTCTTGAAGCTTTAGCATGTTAATGTTCAGGTAAGAATTTCCTGCCTACATTTAAGACAGTGAATAATGGGATTATGTATCAGGTTTTATAAACTGATTACCTACGATAAAAGGAGATGGGGCTTAATAGTGTAAGAATTTCCTTGTACTCTCATATTTTTGTCTGCATATGAACAAGCAGAGATTAACTTCTTTTTTAAAGAATGGGTTTATACATTTTTCATGCCTTTTCCTCTTCCTAAATTCATGCTCAGTGTAATTCCTGAAGGCAGCCAGAAACATATCATAACACCCATTGTGCTCAGCAGACCTAGGTGATGGGGACTGTAAGAGCTTATGTCTTCCACTCATAACACTTAGAAATTGTGCCATTTGTTTTCCCTGGGAAAATTAATTACCAAAATACCGTGTTAGTCAGGGGTCCTATACACTTTTACCTTAGGTTAACTTGTAATTTGAGAATTATTTTTTTTTCATTGGGAAGTATTAGATTCAGAAATCATTTTTTTCTCCACTAGAACTTTACACAGAGAAATGTTCAGAACCAATATTTAGAGGATTGTATATTGTTATTTTTCTATTCCTGAATGAAAAAGCAGCTTCATATGAATGACTGAAGGAAGGAATTATATAAATATGGCCTGTATCCATGTCACATGACTCAGAAATATGCCCTTATCCGTCCAATGCTGAGGCAGGAGTACCGTTGCTCCTCATTTCCTTTCAGTTTGAACCTGCCAAGAATCCCTGTTGTAGTGACCCTATTCAAGATTAAAAGGCATTGTAACATGGAGAGCAGTGTTTGCCCAGGAAACTGTTCCAAAATATTTAAACCAGGTCAATTCCTTTGCACAGAGAAAGATGATTACATCCTGTTTTAGTGTGGTTTAATGAGTTACTGCTTGTAATAAGTAAATACTATGAGTCTGAGAAAGTCTGTACAGATACTAACTCTTACATGCTACATGTATTTTCTAGTCATAAGTCCTAAAGGAGGGGTTGTTGGTTCCTCATTTTGCAAGTAGAGGAACAGTTATTAGAGAAATTGAGAAATGGTGAGGAAGATGGATTGCATCAGGAGCATCATAGTTTATGATCTTTTCCCCCAAGTTCAAAGAGCATAATCTAAATATTTAGAAAAAAAAATCAGGTTTTCCCAAACCTCATCCTGCAAGCATTGAGAGGGATCACATTATCTTTCTTTGCTGTCTGAATGTCACCTAGAAAAAACAAAGCACTTGCAGACAATACCTAGTCACTGTGATTTACTTATCCTATTATAGATAAAGACATGGCATGAATTCCATAGTGGAAGGGTCTGATCTATTCATTTAAAAATAAGCATTTAATAACTTTTGAGGTAGATACCTTGTTGTATCTGAGAGATACCCATATAAAGCTGGCAGACAACCCCAAAGCCAAAAGTTATTAATATTTCTGGCTTTCCAGTTGAGACAGCCTGAGGCATCTGAAGCACTATTAAAGACCTGTGGATGGGCAACCAAGTGAAGCTAGAAATACTATTCTTCCTAACATGTAAAGCCTCATAGATGCCTTAAAAATAATTTCTATGTGACTAAAGATAGATTCAATCCACTCAGAGCTCTCACACATCATGCAGGTTTGTAGTGTGCTAGCACCTCTGTGCTGCAGTTCATAATTATCATGGAGAAGGCGGCTGCAGATCTGGCTTAACCATTTTGAAAGGGTGGTGCTTGTCTTGCATCCACAGTCCTACAAAGCCTTTTGAAAAGTCTAATCCTGTACCTTTCCTAAATGAGACAGAAGTGTGCCCATAGTTCAGCACATAACAACTGAAATGGCTGAGGCACTGCAGGGGCCTTCAAAACAGGTGTGGAGCTTGAGTGATATCATTTTACTTCAGTTGGCTGCTTCACCTGACAAGCAGGTAAGAAATCTGAGTGCTGAGCATCTCTCAGGACTAAAACTTTAATTAGTAATGAGATGAGTTAATGTTCTGGTATGTATGTGGTAGTTTGGCCTTAGTTCAAGATGAGCTCAACATTAACCATTTTTCACTGGCTGCCAATGTAAAAAAACCCAGAAAGCCAAGACCAGAAGGCAGCATTTCAAGAATATGTTCAAAGAAAAAGTGCTTCCCATTCACACCTCACAGATTATCTACCAAGAAATCGATGGTGCTAAATAACTCGTGTCAATTTTGGATATAGTTTACATTTTATAGGCTTGGATTTTGATTCTTATATTGATTTTATGTCACTTTAAATCCTTCACTTCAAAGGACCTACTTGATTTAAATCTGTAACAGAACATAATAGGACCTATTTGCTTTTATCAAAGATCTTTTGACTTCACTGCTACCAGCCTTACACAGGAATGGTGAAAGGACTCCACCATAAATTGTAGGAGTACTTAATTTCATTTTAAGTACATGCCACATAATTACATTGCTAAGACAAATTCATTCTGCAGGGTATGTTGGTGCTAATTGCAAATAAAAAGAAGGCAAAATAGAAAGCTTGAAAAAGACGTAAATCTTGAAAGTGTGTAAAAACTAATTTGGGGACCTCAGTACGTATACAGAAGAGAAAAAAACCAAGTAAATTGGATCAGATATTCAAACCATTCCTTTTATGTCCCTTAGCATAATGGCAGTGCATATGTGTGTGTCTGTATGCATATAGAAATAGACATACCTGTGCTTATGTATGTCTGTAGCCACATCATGTATTTATGTATTGAAGTTAAGAAAGAGAATTAGTGGATCTAAGTAGAAAAAAAAAAGAAGAAAGTCTGTCAGGTCTCAATTCCTTAAGTTTTTGCTACATTGAGGACAAAGGTACAAATGAAGCTCAGTCAGTTTACATTTTGGTAATGACATTGGTGTTTCTCTTGAGGGAAAGGACATTTTGCCTAGAGGGACTGAGAATGAAAAATAGCTCCAATTACTGAAAAATTATAATGAAGAATTTTTCAGTCTAAGTCTTTCGAAAGTCAATTCCGGTTTTATGACTTCAGAAGTATTTGAGAACCTCTTTCTTTTTTTTAGATTCATAGACCATTTCTCATGCCATAACCAGGCTTTGATGACCTGCTGATCATCAGGGATGTGCAGCTGTTTGACAGCTTTGCTGTGCACACTTGTTAGGAGCTGTTCTCTTCTTGGTACCTTCTCCCTCTGCCCAGCTCTGGAATGAGGAGAGGAGTCTCTTGTCATCAGTAGATGCCTGTTCATGAAGGGTTTCACAATTTATTCCTTTATTCCTTTCTTTCATACTCCCAGTGCTTGGGAAATTTTGTACAATGTGATTTGTATATAATTTGAATAAATCAACGTAAAATTATAGAAGAAGACAGAAAAACTGTATATTTAATCTTCTTCTGTCAAGTCTTACTGTTCAAATATTGCGTCTCCCATTGTTCCCTCTCCTTTTACCAAGCCCTGCCCTGTTTCCATATTGAATGGCGAAAATGTTTTTCTTTTTTTTTTTTTTGGTGTGTCAAAAACACAGCTTTATACTCACTACTTGCTCTGAAAGATGGGCCTTGGGTAAAGACATAAATTCCTCATGAATGAAATTAGTAATAATTTGTACACCTTGCCTTCAAAATTTGTGTTCACAGATCACCTGATCTCACTGCACCTGCTTGTGGTTAGATGGCTTGTGCAAAAACCCTGAATAGGTTTGTCTGGCAGAAAAAAATAATTATTTATAGCTTTGTCCATAAGGAGGAAACAGAGTGAAAAAGGACAAAGTATAAGAGACATCAATTCAGAGATATTTACAATACTAAAAATGAGCTAGCACCAGCTTTGGGGTGCACTGACAGAGCTTTATAGTTGTGGAGACAGAATATCTTTTGACTCTATATATTTGTTTCAGTAGGAACTTGGCAAATGCTGGAAGAAGGACTGATGGCCCCCATGTTAACTGCTTGTAAGTGCTGCTACCCTGATGTGTTAGTGTCGACTTATATTTATTTTTCACCATGTTTGTTGTTCCTTGGATGAAAAAATTACTTGTTGAATAATTAACCGACTATATATCCTGCTACTGTGCTCTCACTGTGGAAATAATGACTATTGCTTGTTATAAGGAAGCTTAGAAATTAAAACAGTTTCAGGCCCACCTGTAATAATAGGAGTGAGAGAGCTGAAGCCTTGTCACACAGGACCTCCTACTTTTCACGGTTTGAGTATTTGCTGGAGGACATAATGTCATTGTTGCTGGCAGTACTCTCAGAGACTGGCACACAAAAACTAATGTAACTTTCTAATATCAATAAACAGTCCTTAGGGTCTTGAAAGATACAGATGATCAGAACCGTGAAACCACAGCTCAAATGGGAGATAATAACTGTATGAGACCTTGGGTGAGAAATGAGGTCAGTTTTTCTAGAAGGCAAGATAAAGACAGATAAAGCTTTTGCTGGTGCAAAATAGCTGGCATGCAACTGGCATGATAATGACTCAGGTCAATTAGCACTTTTTGAGGTATGGCTGGGCAAGGGTTGGGAGATTTTATGCAACAGGGACCATTGCCAAAATCAATATGCATGAGGGTGAATGAGGTTTTGCTTTTCTCCTCTCAGGGCAGGCCTCCAAAACTGTTCCAGGAGTTTCTCAAACGATAATCTCTTAATCACTAACTTAGTGGAGTGAAACACAACCCACATCAAAAGCAAGGACCATCAGTTTCACACTGCTAACATCCCACTATGAAGGGCTGTAAATTAACCCTTAAAATATTTCAGACCTTTAAGCTTAAGAAAACAGCAGGAATGAGAATTATGATTCTGAAGCACAAGGCTCTATTTGCATGGACCTGGAGGACATCCAGGACTCAGCACTGTGCAGAACGACTGTAGCTTTCTGGGCTCTTTTATTTAGCCGTGGGTGAGTGGTCTGGGAAACTTTCACTATGTCTATGCCAAAATGTTTATTGAAATACCCAACTCTTTCGTAGTTTTATTTTTTATCTTCTCTTGCTTTCTGGCACCTGGGTAATTACACTATTTTATTACTATTCTTTTAATTTCACTTATTATATACTTGTTTATGCAGCCCTAGGTGATCTTTAGGAGCAAGCATCCTTGAAAATTTCATTTCACTAGCAAGATATATAAGAACAGATTTTTATATTCCTCCTTTTTCCACCTACATATTCCTTACTCTATTCCCAGTGAACATAATGCTGACATTTTAACTATAGTTTATCACTTTCCTCTTTGTACATTGGCAGTAGTTTGCATACCAGCATCACATATTTTAGAAGGCCCTTCTCTGTTTCTGGAGAAAAGACATTGTCCTACCTCAAAACTTGTCATTCTACACCCTTAATTATCTTTAGCCTTTTGCTAAACAACATTAAACATTTCTCCTCAACAGCACTTTTCTTCCTAGAATGAGAGATATAACTAACACTGATTGGACTGGTAGCTTCTCCTAGACTTGGCCTTGCAGCTCAGAAATGCCATTACCAGTGCTTTAAGACACAAATAAAAAAGTCTTTTCATGTGGAAGAACATTTTCTGACTACTATACCCTAATTTGCCAACATGATACTTGGGAACTGAGCTGCATTACCATACCTATAAAAAGAGCAATCATAGCAATGAAAGCAGCCTTGACTGCCAATATGTCTTAGTAACCTTTTATATTATAGCAATGTTGTTACTGCCACAATAGGTTAGGGTATGTCACCATTTCTATGATGTTTGAAAACACATTTTTCAGAGCTTTATAACTTTCATACTGTGATAAACACTGAACTGAATCTTTATGTGTGGCTTGTCAGATTAAATAGACACAGTGGCAGGATCTTAGGTGGTATATTACAGCAAAATGGTAAAAAGAAAGACAAGAGCAAGTAGATTTCTCTAATTTTTGAAAGGACAAAATGTAAACATTAGTAAAAGGGAACATAAAATTTTCTTTGAAATTAGGCTCTGCATTTTTGATCTTGAAAAGAAGATTACTCTGTTATCTCAGTGAAGTAGAACTAAAATCCAAGAGCTCCTAAGACTTAGAATGGTATTACATTTTTACCACTTCTCTAGATTAACAAGGAAGTTATTCTCTACTGGGGAATACTCCTTGCAAGAGCTGGCAGAACAACATATTCAGAGTATGGGCGGGTGGTTCTGAGGGATGTTTGGCAATATCAACTGGAATGCTAACAGGCAGACTGTCAAAGAAATGGGAAAACTGCATATCCAATGAAATAATGTTAATAAGTTATTTTAAGAGGGTCATGGCATTCCTCCTTCCTGTGGGTACCTCTGCAGTTTTCTGTGCAGTGCGTGAACTGATACAATAAGCCAAGATTACAAATATGTAGCCCTCCTCATCAAAGATGACAAAGCAAGTGCTTCCAGCTAAAATATTAATTTCAATTCACAAACCCAGGCAATATTTGGAGAAGTGAAAAAAGACATTTAAACAAGGCTATCAGTTTGTAGCAGCATACTTGGATATTATGTTGCCAGGGTAGTAATCCATACCCAGTCATTAAGAATGCAAATCCTGCAATCAACAGATTGATAAAAAGATGCTTTTTCCTGCCAGAAACTCCTGCCACCTTTCCATCATGTCTTTGTGTATTCATTTGTCCCTATGCCAATTCCCAGCTGAGAGAAGTAGCACTCAGCTTAGCCTCTCTGTGTTTGGAATGTACTTATACCCACATCCAGAATATCCGTCAGTATCCCTGAGCACGTTCAGGCAGCTAATGAATTCCAGCATAAAAACAAAGTGAAAAAAAATCTGTGGGCTCACAACACCTGCATAATGCAAATCTTAAAATGATGCTTCCTTATTTTTCCAAGATTTCATTTGTTCTTTTAAGTCGAATAGACAACAGCAAGACACAGCTGATCATGAGGACCATTCTTAAAACTGCAACAGTGTTCCAAACAAACTGGCAATATTATAAGGGAACAAATTTTGCAAGGATTTGTGGGGAGATGTCCTTCCCAGTGGAGATAAAAATGCTTATGTGATATTAGAGGACTTCCTGAGATTCACAGGCACTATTATGTAACAATAAACAGCAAACATTAGCAATAATCTTTTAAAAATTACTTGGCTTATCTATACACATCTTTCACCTAATTTGATTGCCCTGAATATTTTACTATTTGAGTATTTGATAGTTAAATTTTGAACTTTCCTGCAAGTCCTTGTGTAAATTTAACTTTACATTTATTAAATGCACAGTGTTTTTAAAAGATGAGTATTTACACCCAGAAATATTGCTTGCTTAGGCGAGAAAAGAAAAAACACAGTGTTACCTTGAGCAATGACAGCAAAGCAGTAGAGATCACATCTAGCCCAGCAGTGTCTTCTAACTCTTGAATTCTCAGCCCAGCCTTGAGTCCATGCTGGAGCATACACTGTACTTTCTCTTCTGTAGCTTGGCTTCAGCATGAAAGGTACTTGTGCGGATAAGCCAGGGCGAAATTAAAATAGGACTACATAGTGTGCTGGAAAGCATATCTACTTTGTTGGTCGGCAGACATACATTTTTCTACTTACTGTTTACATAACCACAAAGAAATCTTTACAAGAAACCTGTAGATTTAAAAGTTGTCAAAAGTAATTTTTTTTCCCAATAATTAATGAGATTTAGGAAATATAACCTGCTCATAGATATTCCACTGCACAATCATGCTAAATGCATCCTTATGTGTTTATATATACACTGTTTGATTAAACTTGATTTCTGTTTTAGTGGAAATTATTTATATAAAATAATTTTTTACTGAAAAATGTGCATTTGTATTGGAAAACCAAATGCAGAAGTGAAATTAATCAAATAACAGAAATTTACCCTATGGGTGGAACAAAACAATCATTTCTATTTTATATTTTAAATAAACTATTTGCAAGTGAATCAGAAGCAAAAATTATTTGGAGAAACTGGTTATAGAGCTAAAAATAAATGTATGTTTTACATACATTTACATATGTTTTGCAGCCTGCTACAGGCAGTGTATAAACTAAGAGATGAACTTTAATTAATATAGATATTGAACATTATTCACCCATTCTAGCAGTCATCTGAATTTGCAACTGTCTTTGCATAAAAAATTTAATCTATTTATGCAGTGTTGCGGTGCACAAGTTTTTAAGTTTATTATAAGTTGATTTCATTTATAATTGTAATGGTTTCTCCCTGGTGTCCCCCCTTCTGAAATGGTCTGCCTCAGGTCTCCCTTTCCCGCCCTTGCCCTGTTGCACCTCCCCAAACCCCTCACAGTTAAGTGTCAATCATCTCCGAACCCTCCCAAGTACCTGGAATGTCCCCTGTCCTTCTCCCTCAAACCACTCCCCAGCCCCTGTCAATCCTCCCCGGCCACTCCCAAGGTTCTAGAAAGTTCCTTGTCAGTTAGTGTTTTCTCTGTCTGTGATTTGTCCCTGCGTTCTGTACCCCACCCAAGTGTTGCCCCATTGGAAAACTGGTTCACTGTCTCCTCCCTGCATTCCTCCCACCCACTGTCCCTATTGGCTGTTGCTTTGTACCCTCCCATGGGGGAAGTCCTGTATTTAAGTTGCTGTCGGTTCGTGTTTTGTGCCTTTTGGTGGTTCCCTTCCCTGCGACCTAGTTGCCTCAGCCTGCCCAATAAACCCTGTGGATCCATCAAAAGGTCTCGCCCGATCCTTTGTGGTTCTTGGACGCGCATCTCTCATTCGGGGCTCCCAGAGCCCTAGCCGTACTCCCGACAGAAGATCTTTTCGGGGGATGGCCCACTCCTGGCGCCAAGCCTCGCCCTCGTGGGCTAGCCGGGCCGGACGGGGTGGACAGGAGGAGGGCGAGGCCGCGTCAATGCAGGAATGAAATAGTGTGAAAAAAAACACTGATATACTCATAATTTTGCATAACATATTAATGAGAAGTGATCATCAATACAAATCTAATCACTAAGGAAACAACAGAGAAATAAAGAGAAACTAGAGCAGCTGAGAAAACTACTTATGTAGGTTTATAAGATTTGTACAATTATGTTTGTCTCTTTGGTTTAATTACAAGGTAAGATATTAGTATACATCACTTTTATTGAGCTGGAAGGAAAGCTTTGCTTAATATATTGTACAAAATAATAAGTTGTCCTTGAATTTCTATGTGTTTATCATTAAGAAAATGTACTTCTGAGGTTAGGGCTGTGATTTACAGGAAACAAATCTAATCAGATTGTTTCTTAAAAAGTTATATTGTGTCTCTTAATAGTTATGGAACAAATCATGCTCTGGAATTTTGCAGTGGAGGATTGCTGTGGTGCAGTCACCGTGAAAGCTGGATTGATCACAATAAGGAAGGTATAAAATACTTATCTATACTTACTAAATGAGATAACAACATATGAAAATATTAAATCTGCATTACTGTTCCTCATTTCCCTAACCCTTTCCAGTATTACTTTAGCATCAAAGGTGGTCCTTTTCTGTACTTTTAATGATTAATTCTTCATTTCCAGACCAATGGTATTTGTTTTCAACCTATTAAAAAGTCTTTAATTCCAACCCCACATATTTTATTGCAGTACTATTGATAAACATTATCTGAATAGTGCAGACCTGAATTCTTGAAATTATTTTTCTTGAACAACAAGCACTAGAAAAATCAGCATATCAATATTTTTCCAGAGAAAGATTAATCAAATATATATTCTCTTTGATGGCATTATTTCTTGATGAATATCAATGGATCCTGAATCCAAAATAAAAACATGTAAAATGACATTTTATCATATTTCCACTAAGCATCAGCTATAGTTCACTTACATACTCTAGGCACAAAAGTGACATAAGAATTAAAGTGCTAGCCAAAATGTATGAATACATTTCATTAAATACTGCCCTCAATTCCATGAGATGTTTTCCCTACACTTCTATTTATCAAAATAATTGGAGACGCAATGGTTTTTTTGCATTGCATTTTCTAAACATCACTTTTGCCTTTAAGTTTCATCAATGCCTAAACATTTGAAATTAATTTCCAATAACCCTTTGGGTTTGTTTTAGTGTGAAAAATTCCTGGGATCAAAAGGTGACTTGGCATACCAATGGACAGGAGGTGGGTAATGTTCTGTTGGGAACATGTGTGAGCACTCATTTTGGCTGATGTCATTCAGTTTTTGTGCAGCTGTTGGTGTAGGTAGAGCCTGGGTGGAGCATCCTTGGAGATTAGTGGGAGTACCATGCCAATCTCCTTATCTGAGAGCTGAGAGAGACTTGTCTCTGTGCTTAACTTCTGCACAACAGAACAGTACCATCAGTGGATAAGGAACTCTCTCTAATTCTAGGAAATAGTGTGGTTGGATAATTCTTGAAAAAAAATTTCTTCTTTTATGTCACAAGCAATTTTGAAGGAAAGTTTAAGGAAAGGTATCTTGGGCAAACTAGAAACCTTTGGAAAATAAAAATTTACCCTACCCCAGGATATTAACACTTTATTGAGGTGGGGACTGTTCCTGTGCTTCTATCTAAAGGGAAATTTTGTGCAAAGTTATATTTGATTATTCGTTTCAGAAAGGCCAAATTATTCTTCAGCATGTATAGTCCAAGCAAGACTGCAAGTGTTTAATAAGTAATTAAAATCTACATAAAAGATGAGAACTTGGAGATACAACTGATTCCTCATAAAATGTTTTATTAATTGAAAGGCTAACCAAATTGTCAGACTGTATGAATATCTACGTGAAGATCAGAACAGCTGCTTAAGATGCTGCATGGGTGATTAAGCACTTGCTTTTCCTGTTCCACCATATCAAGGTCAAAGCCCTTGTCCTCACCCTTAAGTCCCGTTGCAAATGTTTTATTTCCTTTTACTTTTTGCCTGCCTTATGCCTTCCAATTTAGTTATTTGTCTCTCTGAGGTATCATCTGCTACCTCCTTTTCCCATGGTCAGCAGTAACCCTGGTAAGACATCCATTGCCCTGTAAAGCTGCCTGACAGCTGCCAGCTGGCCAGTCCTCCAAAGTGATGATGAAAGCATATCAACATATGCTTGACTTCTAGTTTTGTGGCACATGACTATATCCTTGTAACAGCAGTTGTCCTTTTATGTTATAAACACTTTGGGGCTTCTGGGGTAACACATACATTTAACTTCAGACAAGAAACTTCCCAGTAAGAAAATAAATTATTGAGGTGGCAAAGTGAAGTATTCAAAAGATACAAAACTCCTCATTTAGATTCATTTTCTCAGCAGATTATATACTTCTGGATGTAGTCTTTTATTACATAATCCCTTTTTCTTTTTTTTTTTTGCACAGTTGCTCCTTCAACTAGTGCACAGTATGGCTAGAGCTCCAAGGATTATGTAGACTATGTAGTATTCTCTAAAACATTCTTGTTTCATCTTTAGCAATAGCTTAAACGCATGTATGGAATAAAGCAAGAGTTTTGAAAAGAGTAGCCAGAGGAGGGCAGATGTACACTACCTCGAAGACCTGGGTGTTTTAACTGGCTGCTACAGGGCTCCTATATGACATATAGCAAATGACTAAGGCAGATTAAAAGCTCTTAGAAAGATTTCCTTATTTTCTGGGTTGTTGGCTTGAGATCTTCACTTGCACGCAGTTAATGCTCATAGCTTTCTGCCAAGTCATAGCTTTAGCCCCCCAGTGACTGTCATTCCCCATTTCCCCTGTGCTTCTTGCTCCATTTTTTTCCCACTTTCTGTTCCCAGTTCTTGTCTTCTTAAAAAAATCCCCATTTCAGTCTCCTAGTCTTCCAGCCTGATCAATTCCCCTTCAACGCCCAGGTCCCATTTCTTTCCTTCTAATTCTTTCTCCAGTCCCTCCAGTCTCCCTACTTCTTTGTCTTCTTTTGTTTTCCCTCTCTGCTCTCAGACCAGCAGCTTCCTAGGCCACAGTTCCTGGATATGAAATTATTTCATGCTTGTGCTAGTTTGACCTGGGAAGGAGAAATTCAGAGAGAAGTTCTCTCTGTGAGTCCTCCCCTGGGAGTTGATAGTGACCAATTGGAGGCTGCTTTGATTATTGACGGCGTGAAGAACCAATTGGAGAAAGCTAGTTCGCTCCGTGAAAGCACATTTTGAAGGAGGTAATCCGGAACTGAGCCCTCTTGGCTTTTCCAGCAGCAGTGCAGGTAACAGGGCCCTGGCCTGGCTCCACCCTGTCTGGGGAGGTGGTATGGCCCGAGAGAGAGAGAGGGGGTGGCCATGAACAGTGGCCAGAGAGACTCAAACTGATGTAAAATCCCAGCCGCTTTTCCCCCCTCCTCTCCTTTTCCAGCGTGGCTGGTTTCTGAGATCCTGGCAAAGCTCCAGCATTGTAGCCTTGTTTTTTTTTCTTTTCCCTGTGCAAAAATCTTAACTCTTTCAATGCTCAGATGAGACTTGCAGCCTTTTTCAATCCTCCCTGGAGTGAAAGGAAAAAAGGTGATATTCTGAAGTCAGTGAAACAAGAGCTAAGTCTAAGTTTCTTTAGATAGAAGGAGAATGAGGAAATGCTGTGAAGATAGCTGAAAAGTCCTTTTGTAAGATTGTAGGGATAAACTGATGTATTGAATATTCCTATAAACCATGGAGAAAGACATGGGGAGGTTGGAAACATTCCATTTGATAGATCATTTGACCAAAAGCACCTGTGTTAAGAATCTTTTGTCCCGAGGAAAGAAGGGGATCTCAGTTTTCTGAGGATAAAGTATGAGCAGAAAGGAAAGAGATGAAGAGAACCTTTGCTTTGGAACATTTCATTCTTAAAAGTAATACCCCATGAATTCGACATAGCCCACAAGTACAGCTCTGGGAAGGCTGTGGAGTTGGGAGGAGTGCCACGATTGCAGGTTTCTGGGCAGATGCAAATCGTGAAAATGAAATGACAAGAAGACTGTTTTCTACTTTCTTGTGGAAAAATCCCTATAGCCTAACAAGAGGAAACTTCTCTCTCCGAAGTGAACAGAAACGGGACTATTTGAGTTGGGAACTGGCTGAAGCAGTTTTTTGTATGTTTGTTTTGCTGTTATGAAGATTTGGAGAGGGAGGGAAGGAGTGGTCTGAAAATCTTATTCTGAATTATTTTTTTTCTTTCCTTCTTTGTGTAGTTAATAAATTTCTTTTTATATCCTCTTAAGTTTTAGATCTGCCTTGCTTCTGCTCCTAGTTCTGTCTTACAACAAAAAATGAGTATATTTAAATTGGCAAATCAAAACCCTGACAATGCTGAATGGGAATACTGAAAAAGACAGGTAAAACTTGATTAATATATTAATTGGGTTAAAACTGTCATTCAGGACAGATGTCACCCAAAAGAATGAAAATGGTCCTCCTGCCTAAGGCCTCATTTGGTTTTGTTAAGGTCAGGATGGTCTGGACAGATGATCAGAGAGGAAAAAGTTCCTGGCTACCTAAGGAATCACCCTATGGGGAATATATCAAGGGCCTGTGCTTATTAAGTACTTCTGAAGTACTTTTAATCTGACAGTAAACACTATTACTCATGACAATCAGCAGACTATAATATAGCCCAGAATTATACGTATATGAATTATATTAATGAAAACGCTTATTCATTGAACAATAACCAACTACACTGTAAAGGGAAGAAAACTTTCTGTCTGAATTAACACAGAAATGTTATCTTGAAGTTGAATACACATATGTTTCACACAATATATCAGGATATGACTTGATCTGACCACATTACTTTCCAGTACGTGCAGTCCTCCATTTTAAAGCACGTAATGACTCAGAAAATTAGGTTTATCAGCTTCTTAGGCTGCACTTGGACTAAACTCATTTCTCCTCAGCATATAGAAGGGTAAAAATGAATTTATATTGATTACTGATGAGTCAGTAGTATTGAAAACCCTTGCGGTTATGCAGAGTTAAATTAAGAACTGAGCAGAAAGCTGTATTGGGGGTAGGGGGAGTCTAGCTCCTGCCATAGTTAGGAAAGTCTAGCTCCTGTCATTTGTTTCTTTAAAATAAGGAGCAAGATGCAGTTGACCTCCTACACAAGATGGCAAAAGGCAAAAACTTTTCAGTCCACATAGTTTAACCAAATCAGAATCAAAGTGGTTTATTAACAACATGTAATTAACCAGCAATCAGTGAACCATGACAGCAAGATCAATACTTGCAGTGCAACAGATGAAGCACAATACAAGAGGTAAAACATAATATTAGATGCTTATAAAGGTTAATATGCACCTATGAATTGCTACTGAAATGTAATGCTCCCCAAAATTCTCTGTTTGCTCTGTGGAGAAGGACTTTGGGGTCCTGGTGGACAGCAAGCTCTCCATGGGCCAGCAGTGCCCTTGTGGCCAGGAAGGCCAGTGGAATCCTGACGTGCATTGGTAAGAGCATTGCTGGCAGGTCCAGGGAGGTGATCCTGTCCCTCCATTCAGCCCTGCTGAGGCCACATCTGGAGCACTGTGTCCAGTTCTGGGCTCCTCAGCACCAGAGGGCCATGGAGCTCCTGGACTGGGTCTCACAGAGGCTGACAAGTATGATCAGGGGAACGGAGCATCTCTCTAGTGAGGAAAGGCTGAGAGAGCTGTGCCTGTTCAGTCTTGAGATGACTGAGGGGTGACCTCACCAATGAGTATCAGTATCTGAAGGGAGGGTGTCGAAGGGGTGGAGCCAGGTTCTGCTTGGTGGTGCCAAGCAATAGGACAAGAGGCAAAGGGCAGAAACTGATGCACAGGAAGTTCTACCTGAATATGAGGAACAACTTCTTTACTGTGCAGGTGACCATACACTGGAACAGATTGCCCAGAGAAATTGTGGAGTCTCCCTCACTGGAGATACTCAAGAATTGTCTGGACACAACCCCGTGCAGTATGCTCTGGGATGACTCTGCTTGAGCAGGGACGTGAGAGCAGATGGTGCTCCTTTCAGCCTTGCCCATCCTTGATTCTGTGATTGATTCTGTGATTCTATTCTAACACCAATAATCACCTTTTTTCTCGCAGCAATATAGGTTGCATGCACATCCCGTCCCAGGAGTATGGATTGCACCCTTGCACACCTCTTACGGGGAAGACCTGGGTGTTCTGCGGCTAAGTGTGCCCCAGTGCTCTCAGCAATCTGTAAGTAGTGCAAATGCTCCTGCCAAGTCACACAAGTCTCACATCCCTGAGGTGTAAGTCCCATGTCCTGCCCCCTGTCTTGTCACCACTATCTGGATGCAGGCTCCTCAGAGTGTCCATATAGCCCGAGTAGAGGTTGTGATGCTGGCAAGGCACCTTCTGACAGGTTCAGACCAGGGAATTTAATCATTCACACTTAAGGGAAGAGAGGAACAGTGCAGTCCAAAAACTCCAAAATAAACAGAAAAACTCCAGTGTGTTTGCTGTGAGATGAAATAATGAAAATGTGCACTGACATTTTTCATGTCCTGAATCCAAATGATTTCACCTTCTATGCATATTTTAACATTTGTCATTTAACAAAAGCATTTGATTTTCAGTCACAGTCTCAAATATGTAGCTAGGGATGTCATAAAGTAGCAGTAAATGCACCTGTTTAGAGACCATCTAGATAGGGAAGTTGGGATGCAGTGAGTTTGAGAGTGAATTTACAATGCAATAATAACTTCCATTAGCAGGTACAAGGAAAGGTGCTGTGTGCCTCCATAAAGTACAATAGCAAGCACACTTCATATCTCAGCACTGTAAATGATTCTGTAGTTTCTTAAATCCTCCTGACAACATGTGATTCCTTCATCTCTTATTTACTGTGAGGGGGAAGAAAGCAACAACTGTGATGAGATTTTAATTTAGAAGTACTGGGGAAAATGTATGACTGCAAAAACTCTAGTCTGAATATTACAAGAAAAAACAAATCTTTGATAGTTTAGGAAAGGACAGAATTTTCTATGACTGAAGCCTACCACAGTATGTAGCTGTCATTAACTACTGAGCAAAAAGATGCAATTTTATGACATCCAGTACGAGATAAAACTCACACTCAGTTTGATGTTTTCATAGTTCTTATTAGCTACCTAGAAAAAGGAATAACTGATGTGGAGGCATCCTGCAGAATAACTTTCTCCCAAAGCAATTGGTGATTACAAATTTTTAAATGAAAACATGAAACTTCTTCTGAGGATGTATCTGAAATACTTAAATCAAAGCACTATTCATATACAGAACAGTTAAACAATGTATTAAGCAACTGAGTGTACTTTATTTACAAAACAAAGCCATGTAAAGACTGCTGCTGATAGACTGACTAGACTCTCAATGATGATGACTGCTGTTGCTAATAGCAAGTGGAACCATCATCACCATGCACTACATATATAAACTGTGTACAGATGATATATGTCAGAACCTAGGCAACAGATTACCTTCAATCTGGCACAGCAGTCAACAATGCCCACGTGCTTTCATCATAACTAACAGTCTTTCATGCATGGCATCAAGATCAGTCTTGTAAGAAGTTGCAGCAAACTGGGGGAAAAAAGAAGTGAAAATCAGTGCAGAAATCTCAGACAACAAATGATACCCTTGGTTCAATCTGTGGATTACAGCATAGAGTTTGCAAAGAATCTATGAATGTTTAATTCATCAGGCAACGAGTGGTAAAACTGAATTTTCTAGTAAGTGGTGGGAAAAAAACTTTAAGCAACCACATGATATGAATTTTGCTTTTCCTGACGTAGCTACTAGAAATGAAGAGGAAGATTTCAGAAAGCTTCACTGATACAAGAAATGCTATTTCCAACTTTGAGATTTAATAGGAAGCTGTAGGAGTAAAAATAGCTTCAGCTAAAACTGCATGACAAAAAAAGGATCCTGTATTATATAAGAAAGAGAGTGATTCATAAAGAATAACAAAATACAAAGTGCCTACTGCTTAAAATGATAATGATAATATTAATATTATTTAAAATATAATTATGGTGAATATAAATTTAAAGGTACCCAAAACAGCACAGAGCACTACCAATACCACCTCTCAAGTAACAAAAAGACTCACATTCCTTATCCTGATCATTACACTCTTGCGAATTCAAGGGTATTAGGGAATTTAGGTATCCTTTAAGGTCAAAGAAGATACAGGAATGGTAGCAGTGAAGAAATCATCCTATACAATTAATCAGAATGACAGGCCTATATATCCCCTTTGCTGAGGAGAAAATCTGTTTTTGCTTTATGACTGTGAGGGAAAGGGATTCTGGAAGATCAACTTGACCCACTTTTGAGGCTGTACCATGACTTGTACTCATACATAGGAAAAGTCCATCACTGATTGAAACCTTGGATTACAGGCCTTGAGTTCTCTGGGAGTGTTTGACATCCAGCAATAGGTGTGTGAAGAGGAAGGAAGGGAGCCAGAGCCCAAATCCTGAGTAAGTGTCCTCAAATCGTCTGTCCTAGCATAATAGTAAGGCACAGAAGACAAATTTTTGTTCATAATCTATTTAATAATTTTTGCTCCTTGTTGATTATGCCCAATCATACATCAAATAAACTCCCAATTTTACTTCAAGAGGTCTGTTGATTTCTTTTCCTCAACTGATCCTTAGCTTTACACCTATAGGTAGCTATTTTCATTTCATTCACCTATAGAAAATAGAAACTGAGTTTATTGATGTTTAGAATGTCTCTTCATGCTTACATCTGGCAGCTCATTTTTCACTTTCTTTGCACTGACATGTAAAAAACACAAGGGAAATGGAAGTTTTATACCCTCATGAACTGTACAAAATAATGGTGGAGACACACCATGTTCTCTGATGTGTTGCCAGTTGCCTTCAAGAATGCAATGAAGAAGTGAGTTTGCATGTAACTGTGGTGGCCTCTGTATGCCCATCAAGCTGCTCTATCACTCACCCTTCATCAGCAAGACAGTAAAAGAAAATAAGAAGAAAACTTCATGGATCAAAAAAAGGTCCTTCAGTAAAGAAAAGCAAAGGGCCACACAGAGAAGCAGAGGAAAACAAAATTACTTGTTCTCTACTTCCCATTAGCAGGTGATATCCAGTGACTCCCTGGGAAGGAAGGCCTTTCTATGTGTAGTGGTTGCATTGCAAGACAAAAGTCTGCCTCCTCCCTTCCTCTACCTCTCTTAGCTTTTGTTGCTAAGCATGGCATCACAGGGGATGTATTATCCCTTTGGTCATTTTGAGTCAGCTGTCTTGCACCCCCTCCCAGCACCTTGCCCACCCAGAGCCTACTGGCCTTTGGGGGTGTGGGTGGGAAAAGACAGCCTTGATGCTTTGTAGCACTGCTCAGCTGTAGCCAAGACATCTGTGTGTCACCCACGCTTTCCTAGCTACATATGCAAAGCACAACACTGTAAGGATGGATGAACATGCAGCCAGTACATGTCTGAAAATAAAACCCAAGTTTGAGATTTACTTGGCATGTTTGTGTAGAAACCACATCATACACAGTGACACTACAGTGAAGTGGGTTAATGCAGAGAATAGTGCCCACTCCTGTTCTTTGGTATAGAGCTCTAGGTGAGATACTACTGTAAGTCATTCCTGCTTCTTGGATAAAACACTGCCTGTGGAAAACAATGACTAGAGCAATTGAAGGTTTCCTCAAAGATATTTATGGAGGTGGTTTTAGAATATCAGTTCCACAAAGCATCTGCAGAAAACTGCAAGGCTGGTTTATCTGGGGGGATGGAGACATTTTGGGCTAAACTAGATCCCAAAGGATTCTGCAAGTTCTACCAATATCCAGTCTGTGTAAACCTTAAAGGAATCCTAGGCAGTCCTCTGATATCCTCCCTTGGGCTGCAGATAAGCTTGCGTAACCAATACTGTTTTGAGAAAAACATTTCAGAAAGCTTGGATAACTAACATTTTTCAGCACAGCTTTGTTTTAATGAAAATATTTTGTCATCCTGAAAAGACAAGGCCTGCAGTTGCTTACTTAAAACTTCTTAATATAAAAGTTTTGTGCAGACTGTCAGCTAGCATTTCAGAAAACTGGGGCATATAGGGCACAATGGGCTATTGCTCTTTTGAGATCAGCTATCCAGCTGTGTGTTACATCTCATCCATCTCAAAGCTGCAGATGCTCAGACAGATGAAACACCACCAATCACTTCAGTCAATTGAAAAAAACATCAGCTTTTCTGTTTTGCATGCTCATCTGAAATTCATATCTCTGCTGAGTTTGTAAACACTACCTGGAAATCAAGCCAAAGACTTCCCACCAGGAAAAAAATCCATTATCAATGAAAAGCTTTTAGTCTACTGGGGCAGTTGATCTTTCAAACTACTATAAAGACACTAAAAATAAGTCTTGAGGGAATTAGGTAGTTTTAGGGTGTCTGCAAATTCATCTAATTTAACAGTAGGTAAGACATTTAACAATCACCACATGACAAAGGAAATTGGAATAGTATATAGTAATCTGATATGCAAAAAAGAAATTCATTTTGCTTTCACACCTCTTCTTTAGCTCAGAAATTATGATCGGTTCCCTAGGCTATCAGACATCAATGCACAAAATTATTCACAAAGGGTTTATGGTTCAAGTGGTAAATCCAGTCGTTTGCAAAATGTTGACCCACGTGAGTCAGCACAGAAAGCTTGATCTTTCACTGTGATGAAAATGTAATTTTATGGATGTCAAGTCGAAGTTCAAAAGTGACATACAGTGTCATACAGATAAATAGTTTTGCCGACAGCAATGCCATACTTCATAAGTACTTGTCTGGCCAATAGCAACTACTGTGATGATTAAGAAGGCTGATAGAAAATGCACATTTTATCTCGTTTTATGTATAATGTCTCTAGAATTAAAAATCAAGACAGGCCTTTTTAAAAATTGCATTTATTTCTCCAACTCTGTATTTCATTTATATATAATGAAGATCTGTGGAGATTTTTTTTTAACTTAAAGCTATTATTTTCATTATTATTATTTTTTATGCATGGTTTTAATGAGATTAAAGATAATTTGCAGTCACTTCAATTTTTAACCAATGACAAATTGAAACTAAAATGCAGTGCAGAATTATGGCATTAGTTAGATTGTAGTTGCTAACAAAAGTTAAATGAGGGAGCATTTTTATATAAAAAAAACATTTTTCTTGTGATAACATTATTACTTCCAATAATTTATTTTTTCCTCCCTCAAATAGTTTCATATACAATGAAAAATAATATGAAAAGTAGTATGTAGAGCTTTCTGTATAGTGCAGAAGAATGCAACTGCTGTGCCATTATTTTATTTATGACAAAGTAATATGTAGAAATTACTTTCTTTAATTCTGTTTCCGTTTGAAGCAACTAGGTAAAGCCAGTCATCCAGTTAGAATGTAAGCTCTCTTGGCCATTTCTGATGCTTCTTGAATCCACACAGAGAAAACAACGAATGTAGGTGTCCAACTAATACATAGGACAGAGTTTTATATTTATTGAAACATGTTGAATACCTAAGTCTTATCCTTCCGAGTAAGTGAAGCTAGTGAAGAGATTTGCCTCCAGAGGCCTCTGTCTCATTCTGAGTTCCTACATGCTAAACAGAGAGACATACAGACCTCTTACAAATCTTGTCCTTTCTGTACACCTTACATAAATGCCTTGAAAAAGGAATACAGATAATATCATGTTAATTACTCTTGCTATATTTATTATAAATTGCACTTGTGCTGAAGCCCAATAGTTGTGGTTCCTCCTGCACAGGATATGGAATCAGACCTGAAAAATAACATTCAATGTCAGGCACTCCAGTGTATGTCATACTAAAAGTGTTTTGAACATTAAAAAAATGTACACCTTATGTTATTTTGATCAATTCCCTTATTTGAAGAGTAGGGAAGGAGACTTTATACTGTTTCTATTTGGAGACTAGATAAGTAAAAGTCTCTTGGGCTATATGCTCAAGATGAACCAGTGTAAGAAGATTCAGTGTGAATTCTGACCCTGGTATGACTTTTGGATACATTGGAGTGTGTATGGTCTGGTCCTGCCTTTTCCACAGAGCTTCTCTATTTGGTTCATCCTAAACACACTGGAGATTATAAATCCAGGTGTGGGACTTCACGTTGCATTTTTTAAACCATTTAGGGAGAAGGGTTGTTATCATCTCTCTATCCACCATCACAATTTGCAAGCTTTCCACACCTAGCAAAAGAAAGCTTTTCTGTCTCCTTCTTTGTTTCTCCCCCCCAAATAAAGTTCTTGTTCTCTCTTTGGCCTTTGATCTCTCACATAGAAACAAAAAGATAAAGTAGAATAGGAAAACAAAGGGGGGAGAAGGGGAGAAAAAGCCTAAGCCTTTGTACATCAAGGCAAAACTGTGTTTAGTTCTGATGTGTGTGCTAAAAGAAACCTAAACTTAATTGTTATAGTTACAGAAGTAGGTAACTAAATATTGCTAACAGCATCCATCAGTTTCCTTATTCTAATGCCCTTGGCAACACATGAATTACCAACAGACCTCAGTGGCAAATCCTGTCTAGGACTATGTTATCCCTGTGCAAAATTAATGATTTTTAAGAACCATGAAATGTAACTCCTGCCTATCTCCTCCTCTTCACTCCTAAACTTCTGCCTTCCACACTGGCTTCATCCTGATTTCTCTGCAAAGTTTTCAGCTTCCTATGCTTGCCTGAAACTACAAAAACTTTTTGAGTTACTCCTTTCCAATTTCTGGTCTAAGTAATTTTAATTTCTTAAATAGTTACTATGTAGGCAAAGTAAGATGATGCCAATGCTGCTTGGGATTTTTCCCCAGGCCAGCATTCACACTTGGGATAAAGATGTTTTTCCACAAACATCCTCTTCTGCAATAAAGATTTTCTGAAGTTTTGTTTCCTAATTTGCCAGAAATATTTCCACTTACATTTCAGCAATGTCTTTATTTCATTCATCACTTTATTTTGATATCTTTCAGATATAACCCCTTCAGAAAATTTGAAGACATTTATGAGCATGAAAGGTATTTAATTTTGTCATAATTCCCTTTCTCTTCTCACCTCCTCCATATTAAACCCTTGTGTCCATATGACTTCCTTCCCACATGTTTGCTTTTTTCATGACTGTGCTATGTGAACCTGTAAAATAAAAATATGTGAAGCAATCCTACAAAATGCTCAGCTAAATGTAAGATTAAATTAAAGAGCAGGAATTGCAGTGGGGTGCAGACATTCCAACTTACATAACTGCAAAGTTTATAGACTCAGATATACCTTTTGGGCAGCTGATGTAAATTACATCAGTTCTGCATCAAACATCCTCTGAAATATTTTCAGAGTACTCTAAAACAGCTGGTTTTATATTTCTGAGTGTAATGCACTAGGCTAATGTATTCTTTGGATGTTCCATCTATTAGTAAAGTTTTCTTACTAAAGTATATTTTTAATAGAGAAGTAAACGTGCTCTGGAAAACTCTGTTTCTCTGTGCTAGACAGTTATTCCACATGACCCCAAAACATCAGTGTCAGTTAGAAATTGTCACAATGTCAGTAGATTTCCAGACCAAGTTTCTTGCTCTTTCACAGTTAAAAATGGAGGGGGAAGGGGTTTCTATAATTTATAATATGTCCATTTTTCCTTCTTTGAAAATTTCAGGAGGAAGTAAATATAAAGCAACACTCATAAGAAGTCTGAAGAAATCCTGTTTTTGTTGAGTGTTTTCAGCTTGTGAAAGGATTGTAGGTTTAAATTAGAACATGGTACAGGTTCTTTGCATTGAAGAGGATCAGTTTTATCACCTTTTTAAGACATTTTAGCAGCAAAATATATGCTTAACTATTTTTCCATCACTGAGGTTGCTAATAGCAATCTTCTGTTTTTCAGCTCATGAAAAGCATCAGTCTCAAGGGAGTTCATTAGCTGATGCTCTGCTGGGTCTTTCTCACAGGTTATCTGCCTGTAGCCTGAAGCAACAACAGCAGATGCAGTAGATTTGACCTTGCCTTTCTTATTAATATCTATAGTACTATTAAAGACTAAGGCTCAGAGCATATATATAATGAGCTGACTTGTATATCCCTAAAACTGATTCACCACTATAACATCAAATATTTACTTTACCTAGAGCTACAAATATTATTTGTTACTTTTTGGAGCTCAAGCAAGATGGACTAAGAATTTCTGTTAATTGTTAGGCTGTGATAAAAAATATGGTTTGCCTCCTCCCAGAGATACCATATGCACATGATCTCTCAGTCCCAGGGAAAACTTCAGTTGGTGTGAATATATTCAATTGCTGCAAGGAATCACTTCAAATGGATCAACTAGAAATAATTACCAGCCCAGGAAAGTGATTAAAATAACTTAAAATTAAGATTTTTGCTTGCCATGGTTATTTCTATGCAAATATGCTTTATTTTTTCAACCAACATGCAAGCCTTAATTAAAAGCAGACTAAAGTCTCGAGTAGCCAGAAAATTTTAAAATTTATGCTGTAAACATATTTACGTGAGTCTCAATTGCAAATGAAAGTCATATTTTTGCTTGATGTATTTGTTTTCCCTCCCCTTTTCTAATAAAGGAAGGCATCATACAATGCACTACTAAATTGTATGCTGAGGGAGGGCTTAAAATGATCAATCTCCTATATTGTGCCTAGCTGTAACAACTCAGAGTGGTATGCTATATTGCAAATTTATTCCTACATGAAATACATCTCTTGCAATGTATGAGTTCGGTGATTCAATCCTCAGAATATGACACTAAAATTTGGGCAAAATTTGCAATAGGAAATAAAATTCATGAGAAACACTGTTGTTGACGGTATCTACTCAGACATATTAGCTTGTCACTTTCAGCTCTTCTGAAAGGAGGGCTAATAACCCTAGAACTCCCTAGGATGCTAGTCTGCTCAGTGTACATAGTGCCCTCTCCCAAAATGATGCATTTTCCATATGTCAGATAAGGTAGTCCAAGCTCATCAAAATATGGTGTGATACCTGCAAAACTGTCTTTGGATGTAGGTTGACTTTGGACCATAAGAGAAAGGCAATCAAAAGTTTAAGGGTCTTCATGAATTGTCTCTTTTTTGAGCCTTGTGTAAAGCAGAACTGAATAAGGATCAGGAAATTATTGAGAGTTCAATAAATTTTATTGCTTACTCTCCATGTTTTTATTTATCTGAAACAATATGTTGGTACGTTTGACTTGATTCGTGAACAATTTCAGATATTCCAAACTCTCAGTTTTCAGTGAACTTGCCATTTGTTCAAGAAAATCTTTCCCTACTTTCCCATTCCTGAGTTATATTAACTTCAAGACAGTGTGATACTACTTAATTATTGGACTGTGAGAAATCTGCAAAAACTTTTGGAAAATTCAAGGCATGGACAGTATTTTGAAACAACTGTGTAAAGCTCTGACATGTAACTATTTAGCTCAAATCTAAAGAAGCATTCAGTAAACTAAAGAACTCCAGTATAGTGAATCTAAAAGTTGGGTTTTTTTGTATGTTGTTTGGGGGTTTTTTTTGGTACAGTTCTTGTCCTGCTTATAATAATGTAGTTTGATGGTTAACATTTTCTGAATTAGTTGAATAAAGTTATAGAAGAAAGAAGTTATATGTGAAGAAAAGGCTAACTGTCTGGTGCTAAAGAACCAGCTACTTCCAGAAAGTAACCTGTTTTCTGCTTTGTTTTCTTTTTACTGTCTCTTGAGGCTTGGAGATATGGAATGAAGCTTTGTTTGAACCTACTTCAGTGGTTTTCAGTGTTCTGGTTCTAGTGTAGCTTCTGAAGTCTCCATTCCTCTTCCGGAGATATTTTTTAATGCATTCAGAAATTATGAAGCAATCACCATCTGATTCATTCAGAATAAAACTATATAAAAAATTAAAAGTGTTAGTAAGTATGATCTGGCTTTGAGGCCAGCTGCTGCAGAGTGGATTGCATGGAGAAGCTTAAAAATATTTACTGTACCTTTATATATAAGCATGTTTAATTAAACAAAAATAACATGCAAATGTTAGATTGGCATAAATGGTAAACAGATGGATATAAAAATAAAATTGTAAACTGTAGGTGGAGAAGAAGAAGAGATTACAGGCAACCTTGCCCCTGATAAATCACAGTTGTACTTAATTACCAAAGATGAGGAATAGCCTTGTCCTTAATGGGTTTCAGCTGTGACTAATAAAGATAAGTGTGATAAAAGGGATGGGTTGGCTAGTTAGGGGGAGTTTGGAGGGAGAGGACCTGAGGGAGGTGGAGGAGCCCTAAGGGGGGTGGAATGATCCAGAGAGACACAAGGAAGAGAGTTGCTGCAGTAAAAGATCTGCTGTGAGGTTAATCTGGGTCTGATGGAGTTAGAGCCTGCAGTCATAGCTGGGCTGGGTGAAAGCTGTGTTGTCTGTAAACCAATACTTGCAGTCATAATACATCAGGAAATAGCCACCAGTCAGAGTCTGCAGTTGGACCCTACAGTAGGAGCTTGCTGTAGTCAGAGTCAGGATGGCAGAGCTGTAAAGAAGAAAAAACCAGGACCCTTTTCATGTTGTTTAATGAGAGTGAGTGTCTTGGCTCATTTCTGCCCTCTAACAAGAGGGTAACTGTAAACAGGCTGATATTTTGTTTGGGATATGTTACTGTTTAGTACTCTGTAATGTTCCTTTACTACATGGGATTTCTTACCTTTTCTGTGTGCCTCTGCAGTACACTGATGACAAGAATTTGCCAATGCTTTTAGTTTCTCTATATTGCTATCTCCAGACTAGACTAGGAAGTGTGATAAGTATGAAAGACCCTGAATTGTGCTGACTGAAAATGTCTAGCTGGTCAGTGCTATGGGTGTTGAGCAAATGCACTCTTTCACTCATCCACACAGACACTGTCGCTCAGCATTTCTGCTGGGATTAGTGTTAATGAAAGAGAGACCATAAGGAAAAACATTTTCTCAGCTGCTGTTTACATATATGCCTGTGTTCAGTGATCCAGAACCCGCATCTTCTTAGTATGCTTAATCCTTTATATAAATTCCTGAGATAGGAATGCAAAAATAAATGGAAATATTTGCTTAATTAATTTCCCTCCATATTAATAAAAATTACTTAAGCAGGTAATGTTGAAACATGTCAAAAGTACTTCTTCTTGCCCAGTAGATGTGACATATTTCAGTGTAAATATTGGAAGCACTAAAGTACTGGATGAGGAAATGGAGAAGAAAAAGGCATTCATTACTAACTTTTACATTCTTGCTTGCAAGGTTGTTTTCAGTATGAGAAGTAGAAGCTCAGAAAAAGGATAAGTAAAATATGATGTAATTTATGATGAATGCAGTGTGTCCTTTTTATTGTTACATACAACAAAGTGCATGTTGACTTCTATAGGAAGTTATATAAATGAAAAAGACTATTCCTAGCCAACCAACTGGCATAGGCCATTTTTTTTCATGAAATTCACGAGCAAATGAAATTAATGAAAATAGAAAAAACTATTTCTTAATATGTTAAACATTATAATAAAGTTATTGCAAGTATATTGTTCATTAAGTAGTTCCAACTCATTCAGTCCAGTTGTCTCACTAGTGTAGAAGACAACTTGCAGGGTTTTTCCAGATTTAAAATTAAGAATTTATCTTATCCAGGCTTAAACATCTTACACTATGCGATATTTTTCTTTGCAATAATACAGAAGACATAAAATGCTCTTTAATACATGCCTCTAGATTAGATCATTTTATTGAGGATAAAAACAGAGATAAATGCCTGTAAAGAAAAAAGGTTACTGTTCGGAAAAACTATGAGCACAGTTTAAAATTCATTTCTGCAAAACTACGACAATGTGGAGGAGGTGGTGAAGTTTTGGCAATGCACTCTCACACATGTGCACATATAGTTTGTCTAGTTTTATGGTTCTTAAATTACTAGGACTAAGGTACAGTTTTGTCTTTGCCATTCTTTTCCATACATTGGGTTGTGTAAAAGTTCCTCTAGCAAATCAGTCTCCAGAGTTGAAATAGCTTAAAATAGAAGTACACTGAAATAGTTTAAATATAGAAAATAATTTAAAGTTCCTGGTTAAGATTCTTTCCGATATCTGAGTTTATTCCTCTGCCAATTAAATGTAAAAATAATGCAATTGAACTTTATTGCAGAGAGTTTATTTTTGCCTTTCCTAAGAAGATATTCCAATCACAAGGTTTCAAAGCTCTGCCCCATATTCAACACCTCAGAATGACATATTAATTAAGCTTTTCCCCCCATTCTAAAAGTGCCAGTGTTAACTACTCTGTCAAATAGAATATTGTAATTTTGGCATTAATAAACTGTGTGCTGTTACAGAGAATAAAAGTTTTTGGATAATGTAGGAGAAAAGAGAGATATATCTACTATTTATAGAAGGCACATTTCCTCAGCTACTGACAGCTTTTACTGCGGCAGTTGTAGATGGTATGCCAACCAGACAAATTTATCAAGACATGCAGTAAAAGAGCATCAGTGGAATTATGAAAGTGATGAACACTAGGAAACATGTGAGGTATAATAAAGGTGAAAAAACAGACTTAGGGATTCTATGCATTCAAAAGCTTGCCTTGATAGAGATGTGAAAGTTATATATCTATATATTCCCAAAAGGAGTATATACCCTCAAAGTATGACAATTAAATGATCAATATCTCCTATTCTGTATTTTTCCTTAGAAGACAATACCTTCTTAGGTGCTACTCCTCATATGTAGAAGTGATGACATTCGCATATAACTTCATAACACCGGGAAATCCTCATTTCATTTAGGTATTTATCTAGAGAGGTCTAGTTTATTGCCATAAACACATTATCAAGATACCAACTATATTTCTTGTAAAGTCAGGCGAGGTGATGAATGGTAAAAAATTGATCAGGTTTGTTGACCAGAAAATCAAACAATTTATTCTGAATATATACTATAACAATTATTTAGGCACAGCTGTTTTTCTTGCCATACTCTTTAGTTTGAGTTACCTTTCTCTTACACATGGCTTTTAGATCTCAATATATACTCCCTATTTTTGTACTCATTTTAGGACTGCAGCTGAAAGACAAATGTAGTTAACACATTACAAACACTGAAATGGATCAGATTGCTTGTAGATTTCTTTGGTTGCTGGTTCAGCATTTAGATATTACTGGTTATTTCAAGTTATATTTATATGTTTTTTTAATCATGTGTTGCAATACTGCAAACAGATATATGCAGCATCAGGTTTTTATGATATACAATCAAATGAATTTGCAGCCTCACTTAAAAATTCTGATAAAAGCATCAGGCAGGCTTAAGGGACACACAGAGCCCATTGTTAGAATATCCTTGTTTTTTAATCTTTTCTTCTTATAGTCAATCTCTGGACAGCTTATCAAACCAAAGAATTTTGTATTTTTGAATTAGGTAAAAGGAGTTTTTGATTAAGAGACAGCATTAGAAGAAACATTGTGATAACAGCAGAGGATGTTCCATTTCATAAATAAGAAAGCTAAAAGCATGTGCCTTTCAAAGATGTCAAATAAACACTTCTAAGAATCAGCTCTGCAAAAAGAAGTTTGGTATTTTGAATAAGAATGGAGGACACAGGTTTTCTCCAGGATTATCTAAAATACCTCCAGCAGTGATTTCTCCTAGTGCTGCTAAATATTAAAGAAGGGCTGTGCATTATAGATACAAATTATTTAGATATTAAGACAGTTGATAACCTGCTGGGAAATAGAATTGTGAGATTACAGGAACGGAAGACCTCTTTTGGGGAAAGTGGCAAGTATTGTGTTAGATAATCCCTCCTATAAATTTGCTAAGTGTTAAGGTAAAAGCAAGCTCTTTGAAGAGTAGTCTAGATTCTGCTTCTCTCAGAAGTCTTTTAGTCACAAGACTATATTTGTTCCCAGTTTTTTATATCTGATGATCTTTTATCAGTTCTATTCTACTCCTGTAATTTATCTGTTCCCTAATGGGTAACTCACATACACCATCTGTAGGGTTCACTCAAAACCCTCCTTTTCTTTTTTTGTGAAACAAACCAGACTTACCTCTGTGGTCTGCTCTTAACGAAATAAGCACTCCTTACCATCTTAGCAGTCTTTTTGTCTACCTGAGTCAGCTAAATGATTTTTTTTTTTAAATTTGTGCATTTAGGTGTGTTCATGCTATGCGAGGCTAATTTTTACCAATGCTTGCCTCCACAGTCTTCTATACTTCAGTTGCTGCTAGAAATACAGCCTTGTTAGAATGCTTCTTGCTACAAATTGCATCCTTATCACACAAAGAAAAGCTAAGGAAAGCAAACCAATACAGAACCACAGAATGGCACCTTGCTCCATCTAAGACACGTCGGATGATACAGTAAGAAACCTGTTTCACCACAGTTTTAACACTACGTTTTTGAATTTTTTGGTAAAATCTTGAGTTTCAATACAATCTATCTAGCTACTGAAGAATACTTGTGAGGAGATTAAACAACCAATATATAATTTAAACAGTATATGATACATAGTTTTAAAAGACAGAACTCCAGCTGAGCTGGATTGCATTTCATTGACTCATGATTTAAGCTCTTCAGTTTCATCCTAGAAGACAAATAAGACTGCTGAATCATACCTAGACAATATTTAATATAAAAAGCAGGGAATGGAATATATACAGTATGAATTTGTGTAGTGTCTTGTCTTAAAATTATGTTAAGTTGTATTTTAGTTAAAGAGAAAATATTCTAAGTATCATTAATTCCTACTTCAAATAAAAAGAATCTCTTCAGATTCAAAACCATATTTAGCTCTAAGAAAATTCGTTACAATGACTAGAATATTATGAGCATCACACTGGACATAAAAAGGCTTTAGCTCATCAAAAAGACAAATTTCATTAATGAAATTAATTAATGAAAAGATCTCTGAAAAGTTTGGAAGACATTAACAGAAAAAATTGCTTTCAAGCAAAGCATTATGGTCTTTGAGAACACAGCTGAGATGACATTTAGTGCTAACACAGAGGTAACAGAGCATGAACTGAATACTGCAAGTAGGCATGGGTTCAGTTGCTTGGAAGAAAGGAAATTTTTTCACTCAATAGATGATTTTATATAATAAATAATAATATTTAATATATATATTATATATTTATATATTTTAAAAGTATATGTAATATATACTTTATATAAATAATAATATATAATAGCATATTATTATATAATAATATATGTTTTTTATAAACATACACCTAATAATTCAGATGGATCCGGAGACTTTTTTTAGCTGATGTCTGTACAAATCAGGCATTCTAAAAGTATGCAATGCAGACTGGGTGAAAGTTAGGCTGTGCCATGAAGAAGAGATTAGAGACAAGGATTTTTTCCTGGAACACCAAGCTGTAAAAGTCCAATGGAAAAGACAGAACAGTCCTACATGTAGCTATGGGTAGGACATGAGATGTAACTATGAGAAAGTAAATAGATGATTTACCTTATATGAGCACAGTCAACACTCACATTCAACAGTCTTGTAAGAATGAAAACACAAGAAAAGATCAGTTGGAAAGGCATTACAGAGATTACTTGAAATTATATTGTCTTTAGCTAAACATGAGTTTTCTAGAAAGGTACAAGCTGAGGAACAAGCAACCTCCTAAGGTTTTGGTGAGACCAAGAGGTAATGCAGGGATCATTTGAAAAATATTGATTTAACAGAAAAATTGAAGTAAATTATTAGCTTTGCTGAGGTGAGTAGCAAGGTTCCCAAACTGGAACCTGTCTTTATGAGTTGAATCTGTTAAACTGGTGGAAACACCAGTGGAAGAAGCTTTTTGAGAGTCCTGATGCAGTGTACAATAATCAGTCCCTGGGATCTGCTTACAGATTCTTGAGAGCTGTAGAGAAATGGCTGATGGTGAAATTATTCATCTGCTACATTCCATGACAACTTGTTGCTTAGTCACTTGTGACACTTAGATGGATAAGAAATTGGTTGGACAGTCACACAGAGAGGGTAGTGGTCAAAAGTTCAGAGCCTTGATAGACATCCATGACACATGATGTCCCTCAATGGGTCTGTATTGGGACCAGTGTTCTTTAATGCCTTCATTTAATGACAGGGATGAAGGGATGAAGCAAGTTTGCAGATGACACTGAGCTGAGTGATGCAGCTGACACATCTGAAGCACAGGAGAGAAGGGACCTGGACAGGCTCGAGCAGTGGGCCAATGGGAATCTCATGTGGTTCAACAAGGCCAAGTTCAAGCTGCTGCACCTGAATGGGGGCAAAGCCTGGTATCAACACAGGCTGGAGATGAACAGATCAGAGCAGCCCTGCTAAGCAGGACTCGGGGTGCTGCTGGAGGAGAGGCTGGACATGAGTCAATTGTGTTCTGAACTGCATCAAAACAGATGTGCTCAAAGGGTCAAAGGATGGAGGAGCTAGACAAGGGCATGTAGTGACATAACAACAGAGATTAGCTTTAAACTGAAATGATTATGATTAGATTAGAAAGAAAATCTTTACTGTGAGGGTGGTGAGACACAAGAACAAGTTGCCCAGAGATGCTGTGGATGTCCCATCCCTGGGAGTGCTTAAGGCCAGGTTGGACAGGGCCTAGAGCAACCTGGTCTTGTGGAAGTTGTGCCTGCCCATGGTAGAGATTGGAACTAGATGAACTCTAAGGACCCTTCCAACTCAAGCCATTCTCTGATTTCATGATTCATATGTGGCATAGAGGCTACAGGAACAGAAAAGAAAATCCAACAGTTTTGAAGCAGATGTTGGACACTTTAGAAGATTGCAGGCCAAGTCTTGGGCACTGTAAGAGAGTGAGATGTGAGAGGAATTTGTTCTTCCTGTCCACCCAGTTTGCACAGTGTACAGGTCCACTTTTACAAAGGTTAATTTACATTTCTTAATAGTTCTGTATAGAGCTTCCCAACATCAGAGACATTAGTCAGACTTCACTTGTGTAGAACATGGTGTAAGTTCTCCAGAAGACACACACTCCTGAAGACAAAAAACTATTCAAACGAAGAATCTAAGTATTTTCTTTAAAATAAGGAAAGTAGTATTTTAAAAGATGTCTGTAAGTCCATCTTCCGGAAGCAATTGCACTAACTACATTTTCCACTAGATTTGCTTCTTGGAATTAAAAGGTGGAGTGACTTTTTCCTCAACTTGTTAGACTTCTGTGTATAAAACATCTGCCATTAGTTTTCATTACTATGTCTTTTATCATGACTGTGGTTCATATGTAGATACAGTATTTATGCACCTGGTGTCTCCTGACAGACACAGAAATTCTGCACATTTAGCAGTCTGAGCATCTAAGTGTAGTTCAGGTATATTGGCTTTACAAACTGATACTGTGAAAAATCTCTTTTTTTATATGTAAAGCAGACTTACACTTCCTGTTCAGGTAGCTTGACTTGATTTTGATCCCACTGAATTTACTTTTACTTGCAAGTCAGGGGAAGTTTTTTGTTCTGATTTAACTGCAGCTTTTTCATTCAGCTGTGTCATGATCCGCTGTTAATACAGAGCGGCGGTTGTGATGGTTCATTTGATCTCAGAGGTGCAAACAGGCAAATAGCAGGGGACAAAATCAGTTTATTCAACAGCAATGCATTTTTATTAAATGCCAACAACTCAGTTGCAATAGAGGGTAGAGATATAGGAAACAAAGTATAGAGGGAAAAAGAGGGGGATGGGAAAATAGCTACCAACAAGACAAGACGGATGTCCTCATGGACCAGCCAATGGACGGGTCTTCATCCGTGGGGAGTACTCAAGGGTATTCTCCAGAGGGTCACTCTTTTATAGTCCTTTTCCAAGGCGAGTGGCTTCTGGCCAAGAAGTGGGAAGATTTATGGACCATTGTGAGGTGCTCCGGAAGACAGGTGCGGTTGTGCAGTACATGCAGTCTCCAGTGGGTGCCATAACAGCACAGTACAGTGAACACAACACACCTGCACACAGTCCCTTGGCAAGCATCCACCTCAGCCAGGCCAGAAAACCATTGTTTGGAGTCAACCTGTGTGGGGGTCCTTGGGGTCTTCTTGTGACAGTCAGGAGGCAAAGACGAGGGAAACTTCTGACCGACCCTTACAAGCAGTTTATCTGAATATTAACACCTATGCTTAATACTTTTGGAAGCTTCACAGTAGTGTAATACCAAAAAAATCAATTTCCAACAAAAAATCATATTCAGATTTATCTGGAAAAATCACATATTTTCAATGTATGCCTTCATTTTAGACTTCAAGCAGTTTGTTTCAGAGACAAGAAGTTAAAAAACTAAAGTACTAGCAAAATATTAACAATTATATCTCTCTCATTCTGTGTCTTTGGGGGTTTTTTTGTTTGTTTTTAGTTTTTTGTTTGTTTGTTTTTGTGGCGGTGGTGATCTTTTGGGGTTTTTTTTGTGATTTTACACCCTAAGAATGTCAGAGATACTATTTTAATGTGCTTGTGGGTTGTTTTTAATTTTACTTAAGCACACTAAAAATGACTAAATGAAGCCAAGACAATGGGCTGTGAGGCTTCCACAGATGCACACATTTTGCAGGGTGGGATGCTGGCACACATTAGGCAGAATAGGTTGCTGAGAGCCCAGCACTCCCTCCAGGCACAGGGCAAAGCCAGACAAAGAGGAATAAGGGTGCTAAGCAATAGGAAGAGGGGACAAATGTGCTAAAATGTAATACTTGTACTGAGAAACCACTGTGAAGCTGCCAATGAGCCTCCAGACAAGAATCAGCTGGAGGGAAGAAGGAAGCTGGAGGCAGCATGCTCCTGCAGCAGGGAAATCTGTAAGAAGGGTTTTCAAAATAGCACTCTTGCATGCTACACAATTGTGGAGCAATCTCTGCAGATCCCTAGGCATGAGCTACTGCACTAACCAGAGACATGCTCTGTATTTCAGAAACATATGATTTGACTACCTTCAAAATTCAACCAGCTTCTGGGAAAACAAAGTCACGGTTATGGAGTGACTCCGTTACTCTTATAAGAGAAAGATTTTTGGGAACATACGGGGCAAAGCTAATGAGAAATACAGAAAAGGAAGCTCAAAAAAACCTCAAGCTCAGAACGTGAATCACCTTTCAACCCCAACAGTATAATCATTACTATAATTAAATCCTCATAATTTAAGTTATGCTTCACTCATCAGAAAATTGATGATTTATGTTTTAATGGGAATTTTACTGTAATCTGGTAATCTGTTTTGTATAAATTAAGTCTCTAGGGTGAAATAATAATTTTGAAGCACACATTTGTTTGGATTTTATTTCACACTACAACAGCTCTTATTCTAAAAGTGGCTAAAGCGGTCATAATTTGGGAACAAGGAAATGATTTACTGTATGTGGTATTAATTAAATAAGAACACACTGACAACAGGAGATTTATCAAAAAGGAAAAAAAATGGAACACTAATCCCCAGAACTTACTGCTTATGCTTGAAGAAGAGTAAATTATTTTAGTCTAAATCCCTTTATTATCCATGCTCAAAAGTCTTTTCCCCAACATATACTTGAGTCTCAGTTTGTTTATCTGGTATGCAGAAGAAAGCTGTAGTCCCTGGCTTGTTGCTGAGAACAGCAAGCTGCCATAAGTGGCTCTGGGGTTGTCCATACCTATGAGAGAAAAAAAAGGTAAAGTTGTCATTGCAGTCCAGCCAGAGCAGGACAGCAAAGAGTAAGGCCTGCAGAGATGGTAGAGACAACAGGTTTTCAGTATCCTAGAGTAAATGCTATGTATTTCACCCATTTTTGCCCACCCACAGAGATATATTAATGGGCTGTACACTTGTGTACCATTGAGATCATCAAGCCCAACTGCAAACCTAATACTGTTGAGTTCACCACTAAACCATGCTCCTAAGAGCCTTGTCTACTCATCTTCTTGCAATGAGATAACACTGCCTGTGGTGTACAAGATAGGCACAAGGTAGGGATGACATGGGGTTTGAGGTAGCTGTGATTATCTAGGGACGTGGCTAGAGGAGAGGTGGAACATTCCAGGTTGCTGGAATGGCACTAGATTACTGTATTTGAGAAAAATTAGTTGAGTCACTTTACTCTGAGTCGGAATAGGTCCTTGCTTTTCCCCAAGCTTCAAGGCCCCTGCCAAGGATACTACTTGTGATGAACGTACCTTAGTGGATCCCTATTAGATCAGGTTGTTCATGGGCTGTAGTCACTGCCAGACTTCATTTATGCAACTCTGAAGCTAAGGCGGCTGGCAGCTTGCCTAATGGTGGGCAACTACAGAAAGAATGTAGGGAAGTTTCAGATAAAAAAAATCATGTTTGTGTTCACTGAAGAGATTATAGAATGGCAAGTAAGAAGACGTCTGGATTCAGAAGTCCTTTGCACTTCAAAAGCATTTAGGCACTTCAGTCTTCTTTTATAACTGCTCTCTGAGCAATATTTGTATGTTACTTAACAGAGTGGACCTTGCTCCCACATTAAAGAGTCATGACTTAAACAAGATCTTCGTTGAAGATTCTGTCTCAGTGTGAACACTGGCACCTGCACCTGTTAACTAATAGCAGTTAGTTAATGATCAAGGTCTTCTAATTTTCTTTTTTAAATTTATATATTCTTTGTGGAATTATCTTCTAAGAAGTAATAAAATTATGAAAATGCGTATGTCTTTCCAGAAGTAGCCAATTCCCAACAAATGTTTGATTAGGTCCCTGTGTGACCCATACATAATTGCTGCTGCCTTTATGGAAGACTAAGACAGCATTTCCAGCCCTAGGAAACTGTCTGAATAGGGGGAATAAATGATCTATGATATTTGAAGAGAAGACTTTAATTTTTAACCTCAAAAATTTACAGCTGTAATATCCCAAGTCAAAAATCCATCAGTTTGCAGGGGAAAAACCACAAAACCAAAACAACAAACAAACTCAGTTATTCCTCCTAGACATGGAAGAAAGGCATTGAGAAATTTGGAGCATAAAAAAAGAAAGAAGCAGAGAAACAGGTGAACTGACACAGGACAGCAAGGAAAATATATTTGCCCAAAAGTTTAGTTGGTTCCCTCTACTTATAATTTCCTTCCTTGTGAGTTTTATCCTTCTACATTTTTTGAAATAAAGAAATGCCTGACATTCTGAAGTATAGCAAGGTTATAAAAACTATTTAGTAGGGCCACCTGAGAGTAGCTATCTAGTTCTTCATCTTTATGACGGAAACATTTATACTCAGCATCAGTAATACTGAAGATGTAACACCTATCTTTAATGGGAAAAGGAGACATATATCTCTTATAAGAGTTACTGCCTAATAGAGCATATTGTAGGATTCAGCTGCCACTAAGCCGGCAGGACTTAAGCTTTATCATAACAAAATCTGCCTACAAATTCTCTCTAGGCAAGGAAACCAACTGCTGCTTTACTTTCACATTGTGAATTTAGTCATTTAAAGTTTCCTTAACTGGATTCTCAAATCTTTCAGAGTTTTTAAATATGTTCAGTTTGAACTAGGACTTCAGTTAGCATGCCACACATCAGGTTGTAATTGGTGGCCAAAGGACAGATTTTTATTTCCTTGTTAGTCATTGCTAGTTAATTGCTTAGGGACATCATTTGAGAAAAATATTGTAAAAGAGATCCTCAGCTTGGATAAACTGCCTTTGGCTGTCACAGAGTTATATCTTTCTCTCTCTGTTAAGACTCTAATTTGATTTCAATAGCTCAAGAAGCAGTTAAATTTTTCTACCCTTATGTACTACTAATTTTGCATTTTCCAATTTAGTTTACTTGGACAGAAAAAGCTGTGCTTAACAACTTAGTTTTATTCTCAAATACTGGGAAAAAATTACAGTACTTTTAAGTATAACTGTATTAGTAAGCATCAATCCCTGAATTTCCCACGCACAACTAACTACATGACTAGGAGAAACAATGACCCCCAAATACAGGACGAGTTGCTTAAGCAAGCATAGCGTTTTTCTACAGAGAAAACAACAATACAGAAAGGTTCCCCAAAAATAAGAATAATCCAGAGCATTTGTCTGGTGTTCTATCTCAGTAATGAACTGTATGACATGAAAAAATTTTCTTACTTCATAAAAATAAAAAATGTAGTCTCAGAACCTTCTCCTGGAGTTTGCTATATTGCTTTTTATTTATTTTTTTATTTCTGTGATAGGGAAAAGGACCTTTGACAAAAGACATAGTTCTGCTTACAGAAGTACTGCTTACACAGTTGTATAATGAATGATTTTTACTTAAAAAAAATTAAAAGTCTAAATGCCTTTTTTTCCTCACTAATCAAGGTATGTCTAAAGCTAATTCATATGACTTTTTCCTTCAAAATTGTTGACCAGTGAATTTCTTTGTGCAGGGTAACACCTAACTGACACACTCTTAAATAATTAGTTCTTCATGGCAAACATGAAAAATATACACGTAAATCTAAAAGCCAAAGTCCTTCAAAAGATTAGAATTCTTACTCATGTCACTCTTATAAATGCAAATGTATAAAGAAAATATGTACCCAGGTTTTTGACATAAAACTTTCTTAAGCACAAGTTGCCTCTGTTTAAATGTTCTTGTCCAGACTAAACTTATATAATATTCTTTATAAAACTTGGGGTAATAAAATGGGAATATCAATATTCATTAGCTACTGCCTTCTTTTTCAGAAGCACTCACTCTGCCTGAGTGTTGACCATATTTCAGCTCATCCAAAAAAGTTATGTGTCATCCAAAGGAAGACAAATAACAGCATTAAGTGCCTATTTTATCTGTTATAATTGAACCTGGTGTGATTACCTCATATATGGATGTTCTGTTGAGATTTTCCAACATTAAGGAAGTGTTCTGTGGAATACAACAAATTAGATGTAGAATCCAAAGGTTTAGAAATTCTCCTGCTGGGGAGTCCCAAGGGAAATACAATATCACTGAAGATTGTCTCAGTAGAAGCAGGAGGTTGGGGTGACTAACAGTGATGGAACAGATCATTTGGGTTTCTCCAGGTGCAATCACTTCCAGAACACTATGGCATTCAACACTCTTACAATAGGGGTAAATTCCTTTATTTCTTGCCCATTGGTAAAAAAAATGGCAAAGTCAGAGAATTTGTCTTTGCACATAGCCCATGCAGGAGACACCTTGACAATGATCTTGAAGGTTAAGGGAAAGCTTTGAGCTGCTAAAAGAATAGACCATTCCCAGAAGCTGACCTGAAGACCGTGGAGTTAGTGAGTGAGGGGCTGACAGGCATCAACCTTTTCTACATGATCATACACCAAAATTTTGAGTTTATACCAGTACAAGCAGGGCAGGACAAAGATGTGGCATTAAAAAAGAGAAATTACATGGAAAAAAGAGACAGAAACATAGTCAAAGTGAAGAATTACCACAGAGAGAGGTTATGGGGGGTATGTTGAATTGTAATTGCCCAAGGTAAGATGCAAAGGTCTACGGATTCAGAGCTTACACTTGAGAAAAGCATAAGAACAGCATAATCCTGCCAGAGTCCATGGATGGATGGCAAATGAGGATCTGGCCCAGTATTTTCATACTTGAATATCTGTGTCCATCTAATCTTTTGTTTTTACTTTATCTGCCTCAAAAACAGTATAAATAATCAAATATAGTTTAAATTTTTCCCCTAATATCTTTTTAGTTCTTTTACATAGACTAATATGTGAACATTGCCTTTTTTAGGTGTAGAAAATAATAGTGCTCTGGAGCCTCTTTTTATCTTAAACCAGCAGCTTAAGTGTAAGTATTCAATGCAACATTTCTATATTCCCCTCTGGTACTAAAAAAGCTGGTGTTTGACCATTTTATTTATATTCCTTGTACTGTGTTAGCAATCTTTTTTTTTTAAACAAAAAATCCCATCTCTATTCCTTATAGAAGTTTTAAAGTAATTTCACAGCTGAGTGGAACCCTAAACAGAGCTATCTTAGTGTAATGAAGCAGAAAACGTTTTCTCCTTAACAAGACTGGTATATAGTGACAAACAGCTCATAAAAATCCCATCTGCCACAAAATACTTTCATTTTAGTCTCTTTCACAGCTAAATCCTATGTTTCCTGTTTCTTTTTAGAAGGAAAAGAGGATATATAAAGCCTAACCCATCAAATTGTCCTTTGACAAAAGAAAAAGGAAAAAAAAATAANTTACTGGTTTTGTATTATAAAAATAGTTCTTTAGAGACTGCAGTCAAATAGGTGGTAATTAATTACCTGTAACTCGATCAGTTGTTATCCTCTTTAGGTATTTGTAATTAGTATCCTCGTCCTGTAGCCTTTCCCACTCAAAACAAATTAACACTCACTGACTAAAGTTCTCCATAGTATTTACAGAAATTTTCCATCAGAAAATACTGTAGTCTCCCTGTTTTCTAAACAGTATCATGAACTGCTGCAGTGAACTTGTTAACATGCTGTTAGAAATATGCTTTGCTGTGAGCATTGCACCTTTCTGTCAGATGGGAACAGAACCATCTCTTGTGCCTGGTCTTGCCCGAAGGGGTTATGTTTTTGTTTTAAAAAGATAGTCAATCACCTATCTCTTTGCAGCAAGACACACTGCATCCTCAGAGTAGCAATGAAACCTTTTTGTGATGCTAATGAACAGCCTACTATCTGTGACTGTAAGCTCCTGAATTGTGATCTTATCTGAAATGACATTCATATCTGCTTCTTCAACCTTACAGAAGGAGAAATAATTGTTTAGCGAGGCCTCCCTATACTTAAGACATAAACTTCTGTCATTGTCTTCAAATCCACTGGTTTTAGTGTGTCTTGGTGATTAATGCATTTTCTGGAAGATCATAAATTTATCTAGCTAAAGAATCAATTTTTGAACAACAGCATCAGCTTCTCCAGAGGTGAAATTTCACACTAGATGCATGCAGACTGATCATCAGACCCCGATAAGCATGTCAAGTTACAGGATTCAAAGTTAACTTCTAATTCTTTCAAGAAAACTTGGATAGTACTTGAAGTTGCTCTGAGTGTGACAAAGCCAACGAGATAGGCCACTGAGACACCTTAAATAAGAGAGGGAAAAATCAATACCATGTGTTTCAACTGCTGGAAACAGAGCAGAAATTGTTATAATTTGTTAATAACAGCAATGCATGCCACATCGTAGATAAGAAACATCATATTAAAGAAAAGCTGTCAGGTGGCATTCAAAGGATCAAAGTACTTGTTGCAATCTTATTTCAGCAATGAATATTAGCTGGGAAATCTGATAGCATTTAATACTCACAGACATCTTCCTACTCACTCAACTGATTTTTTGACAAATTTAGTGTACTCTGTTTCAAGGCGACTAAAACCCAGAAAGCTTTTTTCGACTTCCTAACAGCTGTGGAAGTGACATGATGGCAGAAGCATTGCTGAGGGTGCCTGGAGGTTGTTCAGTAAAGTGCCCTGAGGCTAGGACAAACAGAAAGCTCTAGAAGGTGAGAACGGAGCACTTGATTTACACAGGCATAAATCTAACCAGTGGCACTAAATTAATGTAGATCCATCATTGTCTAAAAGGGCAGAGTCTGGCCTGTGCTTTATGATCTTGCTAAATCTGGTTCACTCTTCTTGATGACAAGTATTGGGAAGTGGAGAAAGGGGCCCACTGGATTGTGCTGCAGCCCCTTTTTTCCCCATCCAGTTCTCACACCCTGTCCTCAATCCTCCAGAACAAAGTTCAGCAGCAACTTGACTTGTGTAAAAAAGGAACAAAGAGTAAAAGGAGAAAATATTTGTCTTGTAACAACACAAATGGCTCAGTGAAAAGTGGCAAGCAGTTTTGAAATTTGAGCACTCTGTTGCACTGCTTTTTTTGACACTGCTGCCAGTATATGAGTGGACACTATGCTAAAGCTGTATGAGCTAAGGTTAAAATTTTTTCCTCTTTCTTGTTGCCCTACCTTTTTTTTCAGCTTTTATGGAATCCTAGATTAGTCTGGTCTAGGAGCGATAGTGAATTATTGCCTGTGTACTCACACACTCCAAATGCAATTGTGCTGGGAGATGAAAAAAGGAAAAAGCATTGCTACTTAACGAATTCAAAATCAGTAATGTGAAACACATTCCTAGTAACATTGAGTAACTAATAAAGCCAGATCCTTGGCTTTTATTAAGTCTTTTGTGACAGAGTTGAGTGGACTGTAAGAGCTGATGCTCCCTTGTTGAGAAGATCATCAAAAGGCTGAAGGCCATCAATTTTAATTATTTCCAAGAGTGGTTCCAGGGCAGCTGTGACTGTCTAAACAACTGGTAGCATCCTAATTAGCCACAGTTTCCTGACAAAATTATTTTGGCCTTTATTGAGGATGAGTTTGCATCACAGTGCAGATCTGAGTCTCAAATCCAGTTGATGATTTATTGTTCTGGCCCATGTTAAGTTCCTAGCTGTTTAAATGGGCAATTGAAGAACTAAGTAAATGCTAGGAGTTTAAATGCCTCACTGGATTTGGACCTCACCTTACAATGCCTAGTAACTTACACTGGATTTTTTTTTTTTTTGCTGGACTTGAGCAAGCTGTGTAAAATGATGTAAATAGCTCAAAAAACATTTTACAAACCAGCATGATAAAGAAGAACTGTCCTGATACCAATGGTATTATGTTCTAGTTTCAATCCAAACAGCTTGATGCCATGATTTTAACAGGATCTCCATAGCTGTTTAACTCAAAAGTGGCAAGAACAGAAACAAGTTTTTTAATATAAGAACATTCATCTAAGTCTATATTCCATCTTTGATATCTGCTAGCAGCAAATGCTTAGAGAAAAAGCAAAATATCAGTATAAGCAAAAAAATTACACTTCCATGAGTAGAATTTTCTTTTAATATCTGCAAACCAGAACTATTAAATTCTGCAAAGGTTTATCTTTTCTTGCTTGGGATTTAATTAGGTTGGATTTCTTTCCTCTCAAAAAAAAGAATTTTTTAAGAAAGAAGACCTCTACTCAGATTTTAAGATGTAATAGGGGTGGGGTTTTTAGTAGCTTAATCTATTAAATTTGATAATTTCATTTTTTCTTTTTAATTTTTAGCATTTTCTAAGTTTTGACAGATGGTAACTATTACCACTTTCAGAGAGGTTTTTTTTTTGGAAAAAGGTAAAATCCTTGCTTTGGTTTGCTTTCTTTTGCAATCTTAGTTTTTGTATTCGATGACATGATAAAAAACTGGCATCCATCTAGGTCTCCAAACTCTACAGTGAAAAATAAACCCCTCAAAATCAAAACCAGTCAGTTTCATTTGTATCAGGCTTTCTAACTCCATTTGTAGCAGTAAAAGTAAATTATGTTTTTTAAAGGCCAGCTACAATAAGCTTGAACGAGCTATACAAGGCAGAACTGACAACAGCTGATCTGATGCAGATGCTGAGTGTTAAGGATGTAGAGGAGCAGCCTCCAGGATATGGAAGATATTTCCTCCTGGTCACTGCAGTCCAACCAGGATGTCTCAGCAACTGAGGGTCTCTCCATCCCTGCAGATGAGGCTGCTGCTGCTGTGCCCATGTACAGGTCCAGTCAGCTGCAGCACTCAGTGAGTATTTCAGAGAGGCTGGAGCACACACATGCATACTAATGCAGCTGGCCATGCAGACTGTTGTCTTTAGCAACATGAATAGGTACCACTGTGAAAACTCCCAAAAAACAGAGACACAGAGTGCCATATCCAGTTACTCCCCTCTGGATGATCAAGATTAAAGTCTGCTAACGGAAACCAGCCCCACACACATAGTATCCAAATTCAGGAGAGAATTCATAGGAAAATTCCCCAATTCACTCTCCAAATTCATACCCACAGTGATAATGGCCTTGAATAGCAGCACAGTCTCTAATGCTGTGTAATGCCCATGCCCAAACCCTCCCTGTGTGCAGACCTTCCCCCACTCAGCAGCTTATCCAGCTTGATCTTCTCTTGCAGCTTTATGTGTGTACTCATACCCATCTCACAGGCAGTCCCACTGTTACAGTTCCTTTAGGTTTTCTATGGGCTCTCTATTTTATACCTAATGTCGATGCCCAGACGTCAGGCTTCCTCGCCCATCACCTACTCAGACCTTGAGTGTCGCGGCGGGGAGCGGCACCGGCGGGGAGGTATCGGTGGGCGCGGGGCACGCTGGCGCCGCGACCTGCCAGAGAAGCGTCTTTAGAAAGACGTCCTGGTGGTAACAGGCACGTCGTCCACACTTCCGGGTGAAGCGATTCAGCTCTTTTGGGACCCGCCTCGAGCGATGCAGGAGAGAAAGAGAGGAGCCGCGCATGGTATTCCGCAGAGAAACTTCCTCAGTTTCTTCCACGAAGGGAATGGGGTACAAACGGCACAAGACCTCAGACACTACTAAACTCTGACTCTAAGAATGAGCAGCGAGTAGGGTTTATATGGGGAAGACAAGGGGCGGGGTGAAGGGGGAAGGACCAATGGGGTACAAGCAATCTGCCTAGAGCAGGGAGGCATGCTGGGAGCGATTTTTCCTAACTACTACCTAGAGGGATAGTGCTTAAGGTTATCCTCTCCAAGGGAGAGGGGTAAGTATTTTTTTAAAAGTTGGCCCATCGGTTTCCACACTTGAGTCCTTCCAGATGCAGGTCTCCTGCTTTAGAGCGAGTCCAGCTCAAAGTTAGTGAATTACATACACATACTTGAATGAATAGTTTTCATTTCATAGCTTTTTCTGATTGCTGCCAACCACCCCTGTTCTACATGCTGGCCGCTCTGGCTGCTGGGACCTAGGCCTACTGGAGCTGGACCTTTTCTCCTGTTGCTGGCACTTAAACTGTAGAAATCACATTTTCAGGAGACTGGATTACACTGAAAAAAAAAAGAATAGGATTTAGTAGCAAAATATGACAGGCTGTGGCAGGGCTCTAGGCTCAGACAGAATAGCACAATGGCCAACTTAAATGTGTCTTACTCCTTTTATTCCCACACCTCCTTCATTCTCCAATGTTTGCTCCTCCATGATCTGCTCTCATCTTTTCCTTTCCACACCCTTGGTGTTTCCCCATAGCACCTCTTAACATAGCCTCAGAAGTTCCTCCTGATATCCCAAAATACTCACGGTTATAATCTTGACCCCTTATTTCCAGTAATAAATTTTGGACTGACCCTCTGAAAGGCTGTGCCTGAGAAAATCCTTCAGTGATCCATCAGGCAGCAATCAAAGAAGTTTAGTCTTCACTGCTGCCTCCAATACCACTTTCTTCATATTACTGCAAAAGTGTTTGTGTGCTTAATCTTTCATTTTCCTTATTATCTGTTATTTCTTTTATACAAATACACAAATAGTCTGCAACTGGGTAACTTAATAAATCCTATGCTCTTTCAATCCATTTAGCCTTACATTAAGGAACTAAAAATTTTGAATTCTAATGTCACATGTCAATGAATAAATATGTTTGAAACAATACACTCTTTGAAAATAAGTGGAAAATACATTAATTGACGAGCAGTGAAAGTTTTACTTGAATTGTCTATGGGAGATTAAACACATTTAAATTATTGCTGATAATTCTGTGGAGTAATGATCTAACAGAGCATTATGCTAAGTTTTTTTGTAGTGTGCTATTATCTTCTACATATGTGACATTCTGAAAAACCTGTATTCAAACCAACTGTTATAGGTAAACAATAAAATATTGTAAAACTATCGTGGTGCTCATCAAAGTACTGATAAGGGAAATTCAAGCAGCCTACAGTTCAGAACAGATGGACTCTCCTCTGTAAAAGGCCAACAGCAAAATGTGAACGTGTAGATTTTGTGAACCTTGTCTGCATATATTCAATCCTAAAGAAAGTGATTCTCTTTGTTGGAAATTCTAATCTCTTTTTTCTCTACCCACTGGTTAATGATAAAGACAGTGAGAAGGTTCTTGATGCAAAAATCAAGTTTTATAAAAAAACACATTTTAAAATGCTCATCTTCATGAGTAACGCAGTCTCAATTTTTCATTTACTTTTCTACTAGATGTACAAATCCCATGAAAAATTAAAGCTCTCAGCCACTGCCAACTAATCCTCTCTCCCTTACTTGATATAATGGAATGAGAATTTAAAATTCAGAGGGTTATGAAAAAATCCAGATCCTGAAGGTATGAGTGCTGTTCCAGTTGACTTCAGTGGAAGATTCACATGTACATCAAAGGGAAAGATACAGCCTTTATCATTTAAAGATTTCTGCTAAAACTTCCTTTTTGGTAATGACATCTTTCTGTATTTCAAGCACTTTCAATTTTCCAGGAAACTTGTGCATAAACAGGATTTAAGTCATTCAGTTGCAACTCTACTTCTCTCTTTCTGTCAGAACATAATAGGATTCAAAATAATTATGAGATTTCTCACTAAACTAATGAATTCAGGAAAAGTACTCCTACAGGAGTACACCTGTCTACTCCAATGCCTTCTTTCTATGAAGTAGCTTAATGTTATCTGAATTAAAGCAGAGACTACTTCCAAACATGCAGGACTCATTTTAAGTCAGATCACTCAAGAAGAATATCCCTGTTCTTCTTGACAACATTGACAAGTTGACAACATTGACAAGTTTTAGAAGTCATCCATAAGCGAGAGAAAGCCCATTTCACTTCGTCTCTTCAGTGACTTGTTGAGATGTTGACATTGTGTATAGCTACACACATGCACAAGTTTTTACTCTAGACTGAAGCTTGCTAGAGAGACTGGAGTGAGAAAGAACTAACACATGATTTAAAAAAAAAACCAAATGAGATTTTAGTCTCTAACAGCTGGAATTTGGTTTATTTTTCCTTTTTCAGTGTCTTGTTTGACTATGTAGCTAAATTCAGGTGAACAAAGAGCAGTTGTATATTACTTTTAAAGGGTGTTTCAGTTTCCATGATGGTCTCTGGAGCCCCATCATGATTAATATGGTAAGCAGTCCCCTCAGAATTACTCATCTCTACAAAAAGTGGAAGTTGCAATTCAGTTTTCTAAACATAAGCAGCTAAGTTCATTTGAGACGTGATACTCACAGTTGGTCGTGGGTAAACCTTCCTTGACACCAATGTCTGTATTGTCAGTGGTGTAGGTTCACTCACCAATTTAGGATGCCCTGGGATGTAAGACCTGGAGTCCAAATGCCATTTCACAGGAGCATGTGTCTCTACTAAGTCTATGTACAAGGTCGTGTCAAATATTCTTAGGGGTCTTACAGGGTACTAAGTTTCTACATCCAGGCAAACTTTTATGCCGTACATCACCTCTGAGCATGCAGGAGTTGAAGTAACTAATTCTAATGAAGACAATACAGACATCAAGATTAAGATACCTGAATCTCATCCTGAATGCTATTTTAAAGTTCATCTGTGCAATCACAGATGCTTAATACAATTTAGAAGTCTCTGTAGGATATCCTGGTGCACCTTCTTATTCTCAACGGCATGCTTTTTCCTAGACCATGTCTGTGGAGTCTGGGGCATCTCCCATCACAGTGCATGCCTGACATGTCTAACTAGAAGTTGGTTATCCATGCCATACTACAGTAAAACATAACTGATGGGCATCCATCTTATCACAGACTTCCACTTTAGGAAAAGAAAAATTCTACTCTGGAAATGCTCCTGGCTTTCACTTAATCACACAGGAATTCTGTACAACTAATTTATTAGCTTTTTGATGTGTAGAAAGAAGGTTGTGAACATAAGCATAGACATCTAGCACCATTCCAAATATCCAGAATAGTCTGAGATGTGCACAGAGACATATGAAACACGGGCTCCCTTCTTGCAGCAGCTTCTGCAGTCTAGGGGGAGTATCTCTGGGGTGTCCAGAATTACATTCACTATCTGCGTTTATTAATTTGAACAGATCCACTGATACTAAGTTAAGTATCACACTAAAAAGATCTAGAAAACATTCAGTTTTGGCTTGATTCTTGATTACAAGCAGAAAATGTAAGCTGCTCTGACAGCCAAACCAGAACACCTGTGAGACAACTGCTTCCAAATTTTTAAGTAGCTTAAAAAAATTGTATGAGAAATTGGGTAAAGCACATATAATTAATGAAAGTTTTCTATTAAAGAGTTCATTAATTTTTCACCAATTTCTTCTACATTCGAAAAGAAATTGACTGAATTTTATCTTACTGCTGCTGAAAATGATACCTTTTTTCTTACTATGTTAATAACAACTCATAAAATCTATAAAGCAACTCCTAATATACTGCCTCTGGTTGGTTTTTTAGTATAATACATTATTTCTACATTACACATATGAGAGTGATAGTTACATATCAAAAATTGCTATAACGAGTATGGAAGGGCAATACCTCCATACACAATGTAGTATTTGTTAACTAATGACAATGTAACTATAGTGGTGCTCAAAGCGGAATTAATGAGAGAAAGCTACTGCTTCATAGAATTTAATGCATAACTTTGTATGGGTAATTAGTATTCATGGCTAAACTGTGTCCTTTGACATGTATTAATAATGTTCTCTGGGACAACATAGAAAAAATAACTCATAAATATGCCTGCAAGGAGTATGACACCATAATTAAATCATAATAATTAACATGGATATCATATTATTTATTTATAATAACTTACCTGTATAACTCACATTCTGAGAGATACAGATGGACATGTTTAAGGGCAATCCAGTTCTGGCTGTACAGGTAGGTCACCTTTATGTTGCTTAATATCTAGTTGCCTTATTCATGAGGCTAACTTAATTAATTTAAAATCTGCATGAAATTTTAAAGTGGCATCATACAGGCTTCTATTTCTGTCATGTTGTGTTGCAAAGGAGAGGAACAGACAACCCCAGAGGTGAAGACAGCACCTATGGGAAAAACACTTTCTGAGTTGTGCAGTCTGGGAAATGAACTGGTACTGTATCTGGGTTTTCTTCTCCTCTAGGCTCATGATTGTGTAGAGAAGACCTAAAAAGGGGGAAGGGAAGAAGAGGCATGACTCTGTTGCTGATAAACATCTGAGGTATCAACACTGCTTGACAAATTTCTTTCTTTTGTATATCAAATATTTTTCTACTTGAAGCTAGAGTACATTTGTAAAATAGCTATTCAATCAATATATATTCTACTAAGTGCTTTTAAAAATATATTGTATATGTATATATATAAAAAATGAGGGGACAACAGAAGATAGTGCAACTAATGTCTGATTTTAAATTTCAGGGAGATTACAATCTGATTAAAGTAGCTCCTTATTATTTCAACAGTAAATATTCTGCACTGCATAAGCACTAGAATTTTCTTGCTAACACAAATAGTTATTTGCCCAGAAGTGATCATCAGCACTGTTTCAATGAATAACATTCAGCTAATCATAGGCTGGTTTGGGTTGGAAGGGACCTTAAAGACAATCTAGTTAAAATTCCCCTGACATGGGAGGGAACACCTTTCCTTAAACCAGGCTGCACAAAGCCCCATCCAGCCTGGCCTTGACCAGGAATGGGGCATCCACAATTTGTCTGCACAACCTGTTTCTGTACCTCACCACCCTCATAGTAAGAAATTTCTTCCTAATATCTAATCTAAACCTATACTCTTTCAGGAGGTCATCTAGAGGGAAATTCTGAGTACTTAAATAATCTTTTTTTCTTATTACTTTTCCATTTAGAACCCAAGCAGGACCCTGAGGATTCTGCCATTGAGTAATGGTACATGCAAATACCATATTTGTCTCCCAGTTGCTCATATATATCAGGTAATATTTCTCTTATATTGTTTATTTTCAGTTTATAACAATGGGCAATCATTGCTGAGGGAAAAATAAAAAATAAAGAAGTGCATTTTTTATTTGGAACTTCTCATTAAAAATCTCTCCAAAACTAGGGACTCTGCCATTTGTATTAGGTCCAGGACTTAATCCTCTTTTGAAGTTTCTCAGAGAAATTGATGGGAGCAAAAACTGCAACACATTTCATTTCCCTTTTAGAGGCACATTTGGAAACCTTGAAGGAGGAAAAATATTATCATTTAACTGGAGTCGGTCTGATCTCTGCCAGCTGAATCCCTGCCACTGACCTATCCTCTTGTATTCAAATATTTTTAAGTAGAATTGAGGCTTAACTCATCTTTGCAAGAAAAATATCTCACAATACTATTTTTAACTCTGTCTTTCCCAGGGAAGATCCAGAATGGAGTAAATTTTGCCTAACCAATACCTATTCCAACCCATCTTAATTTTCATTCTTTGATATAAATATTTTTTAAAAGCTATTCAGAAGAAGCTAACTGGGCTTTATTTGCTTTACATGAGATTTCAATAAATTCTCAGGAAAAGAAGATAGGAAAATGAAGTTTAGCATTTGTTTCTTTGTGCAAGCTATACTGTAAACCATGTCAGATAATTTAAATATATCTTTTACCTGTGTTATTACAAATCAGCATCTTCAGTAATTTGCTCACATAAATGTATATGCTGGGAAATACAGACTTGGGGATGGAAAAGATTTAAGGATGAATTAGTTTTTTATGAGGCAAATATGCAAATTGCCGAGTCACTGTGACTTATAGAAAATCACACCACCATACTCTTGTTATCAAGACAAATGTTCCTACTATGAAGAGCAAGTATCTTACCAGCCACTATTTAAAATGCCACTGAAATTAACTGAGTTATACGCCTGTGAACTGGATCAGGGACACCTTACAATAATGATTTTCTAATAACACATCTCCAGATGGCTTATCCTATATAGGGTTTTCTGCTTGGGGCCTCAAAAGACAAAATAGGCATATGGGGTAGTTTTATAACTAACTGCATCTGTTCCAAATGTAATTCATTTTTAATATATCTAGCAGAAGAAATAGCTCTCTATCAGCACCTTTTGGAAAACTATATTTAGATGTTTGTCTCACAGAGTATTTCCTTGAGACATCCAGAGAATTGCATTTGCACAGTTTGTGCTGCAGTAATGTAAATACATTTTATTACCACTTGTTGAATATTAGCTGCATATCCTTACAAGCATTTCCTAGCTCAATTAGTATATGAATTGCCATGAAATAAGGAGTTTTTCAATGACAACAGTATAACACTGTGCATATATTATTTTCACTTTTCTCCCTTCCTCTGTAGCACTTCTGAATATACCTGGAGCTTATTTAGACCCTAAAATGAAACCTGCTAATTTATGACAACCTTTACAGCGACTTTACATAATTACAATGATGATCTGCTATGTCAAGCAACCGAAATAGTTAATGATGTACTGTGAAACCTCCTTGAAAAGCACAATTCAGGTTTGTTACCAAAGAGAATGTTTGGTTGCAATGGAAAGCAGGTCAGAAGTTGTCAGTGGTATAGCAGGAGGTAAAGAAAATGAAAGAAGGGTCTGAGGAATCAGCATTTTAAAGAGACAGCATGAATCAGATTCTTACAGATCTCTTCCCTGAGTGATTTTGTGCTTTTTTGACACTGTGCACACCTGCAACTGTGCTTTGCTGTGTGTGAATTATACATTGCACTGCAGGGAGGTGCAAAGGGGAGGGACAGCTTTCACAGCCCTCCAGTTATTAAACTCCTATTTTTTGCCCTTTAGAGCTATGAAGGAAGTTCTCCTATGTTGCCCCATTTTGCATTATAAATTAGTTCCCAATAGTAGCCTGTCTTATGCATAATCATGAGAAAATCAGCAGCTACTAACTGCCCATTGCACAATGGCTTGGAAGCACTGGGGTGGCAGCCCAGACCTAGATGGAAGGATTTTTCACCTTGCCAGGAACGTGTAATTGTCACTGCCAGAAAAAGCATCAAATCTCTCTGTTAGTGGAAACATATTTATTCAACATCTGTCCTAATGTTGCTTGTTTTACATTAAAACTGTTGTTCAGAAGATCAATATGGTAATGATTTATTTTCCTTTACTTCATTAACAAAAATTTTAAAAAGCTCTCATGTTAATATAGTGTAAATGCAGCAGGTGGCTTGTCAGATCTGAATTCTGTTTCCATGATGCGGCTGTTCGAACACTATTTTTTGCCATAAGACTTCCTTGCTGCTATCCAAAGAAGTGGACTGCTGTGCACAGAAGAGAAATTAGAGTTAGAAACATTTCAGTATACCAGTTTCTGAAAGAGACTCAGTGCTTTTGAAATGGAGGTCCACAGGCTCTTGAGATTTTAAAGACCAGTTCTTCAAAGTTACCACCTAAGAGGAGAGTGTTGAAAGCATACTCAAGTTTGGTGTACAAGGCTCTGAGCTGCTGCCAGGAAAGCAGTGGGAGCCTGGGAAGAACCGGGCACCACTGGTTTCCAGTCCTGTCTCAGAGATTAGATCACCTCTTACCCCATCACTGAACTCAGTATAATCCTCTCCAGACCCTTAATTTCAGTTTACCAGGACTTTATAATTTCTTGACTACTCAGTAAGAATTTGACAAAATACTGGTTTTTTATTTTTGCTTTTGTCATACTGGCATGCAATCAGCTCCTTTACAAACTACTCCAACAGATCAATCAGAGGTAAGTTCTGGCAGCCACAGAGGGTGTTCAGGCACCCATAGCACCTTCCTTTTAAAATTCTTCCCCAGTTTTCTTCAAAGATCACTGTGTGCATATACACACTTGTTCCTGAATTTAGGAAAGCTTAAGTATGTCTGTCAGTTTTCTCTTCTTGTCTTGTCTTTATCACATGATGTATTAAGTCAACAGGTACATTTATAAAAAGTTTTCAGAGGAAATATTTTTTTCCTCTCAATATGAGGAAATTAGAGTATAGCAGATCTTGCCAGATTTTTGCTTATGAGCCAGGTTCCTGGGTCAAAATTTCTAAATCAAATTCTTTTTCTTAAAAAAATAATTTTTTAACCCTTGACATCTGATAAAAACTGCACATTTTTCACCTGTCCATTCTAAAGCAGGATGAAAATAATGTCACAGTTTCAAAATTTCCAGCAAAATGCATATTCTGTTTTCAGGACAGCTCCATGTAGAACCTGATTTTCCCACTGCTGATCATAGAATTTCAAATGTCATCTCCTCAAGTCATAATTCGGTCACACTTTGTCAACAGGAATCTTCATTTGAAGAATGAAGTGATGGGAAATACTGCAAGCATGTTGGAGGGGCACGTGCTCTAAAGTCAGAGGGTTGCACTCTGTAAGATCTGCACAAAATGTTGGCCTGTCTCACACTAGGAGGCCAACAGTTGCTTACTGTTAACAGTAACACATTGTTAAATCTAATTTTTTAAAAAAACTGCTTAGGAATTAAACTTTTAGATAAACTATGATTTAAACTGTTGCCAAACACATCATTTTATCACACAGAAAACAATAATATTGCTGACAGAAACTCTATGACTTCCTGTATGAAGGCAGCAGCTGAGAAAAAATAATTTAAATAGAAGATCGTACTGAGTATTTCTAGACATAAAAAATGGGAAAAAAAAGGTGCAAAATATATATGATGGATTGCATATGCTGTAAATGCTATGTGTCTTCTTCCTGTTGAATCCAGTGGTGAAAATTTCCACCAATTTTTATGGCGTATGTACTCAGGCTCCCAGGAAGAGAACATCTAACCACAGGCTTTAATGTAATTTCAAAATTTCAAGCATTATTATTTTTTTAGCCTTTTAGGCTATAAGCAAGATGATCTAGAAACATAATTTTCTACTAACAAAGTTCTTGATTTACTGGAAGAATTACTTTTCTGAACATAATGTGCTTCTCCACACAAGACAAAATAAAAAACTTATCAAGAGCAACGTTTAAAGAATTGTTTTTTTCTGTGCAAGAATACCAGTACAATACATCAGTGTTTTCTTCAAAATTTTCAGGCAAAAATTTCCCCTAAAATTTAAAAAAAACAAGTAATTGGTTATCAAAATCCACAAGTATATAACACTTGCTATTTCCAAGAAAGCAGCACAGTGATGATACTAATTGTATGATGATAATCACTGATGTCCCAATGTGAAAGAACATCCAGTCCTAAGTATAAATAGAAGCTCTCAGTAGGCTCTTAAGATCATAGTTACAAATTCTGTTTTAAAATCTGAGTATCCTCGGACTTCTAACATTTATTTTAATTATTATTTTCATCTTTGCTTTCTTCTACAGAGATGTACTCCTTTACAGACTTTAGACGTAAATCTTTAGAGACGCTGACTTCTTCTCCTTCATTGCATTCATTGTGAGCTGTGGAGATCTAAGCCACTCTTGAACTGTTACAGAAGAAAAACTGACTTGAATTTAGAAAAAACTGTCTTTGGGATTTCTCATGGATCCTGAAGAAATCTGTGATGGAACACTGCACTATTCTAAGAAGACACATATAAACCTTTAAGAAGGGGAGGATGCTGACTTCTTCAGGTGGAGTCACCACTACATTTCAGAAGGCGGGTTGTGCTTTTTCAACATGGATATCCTTGACAAAATATCGATGTACCCTTGTAAAACATACCCAAATGCATGACAAGATGTGAGAACAAAAAAAATGAATTAGATTAATTTCATATGCAGAGAAGTAGCCACAGCTAAAAAGGCCATTAGTCCAAAATTAAATGCAACTGAATAAATAACATCCCTATTCTCTCTTCTTCCAAGGAAAAAATGGTTCCTATAATAACCTGTGTCTCTGAGATAAATGAATGCATTGAAGTTCTTAACTACTCTTTAATGGACTACAAATGGACACTCTGCGGGACAATATTTGAGCAGTAATGATTTGTCCTTTCTTCTTCAAGTATAAGCTGATTGCAAAGGCTTTAAGGACCATAGATGAAATAGCTAAGGGGATCATGAATCTTAATAGCTTCTAAATCAGAGAGATCTGCAACTTCCATGCTCTGACTGAAATGCGTATGGAATGTATAAATATTAACAGGTCTGGCAAGGGCTCAGCAGATGAGCTGTCTAAAATTTCACAGTGGGAAGACTGGAGATTGAAGCTGCTGTGTACAAATCAGATGAGAAGCTCCTACCTGAAAATGAAATGTCTGCATGTGTGTAAATACAGTTTTTCTGAAGTCATATTTAACATTCCAAGCTTCCCTGGTACATAGGCACTGTATGCATCCGTGTCAAATGCCATAAAGTTTATTTAGAATGATGAACATGCGCACAAGGTCAAGTGACTGTGCTGAGGAAAGGAAGGATGATTTGTGCTATGTGTCTGAAGCTTGTTCTGATGAGTATTCTGCTAATGCTGAGAGAACTTACTAGTAAGAACCTTGAGGAAGTTCAAATTACTATATTTTTACTGAAATTGTAGATTATTTTCAGTGTCATTGCTGGACACTGATGTGTATGAATTTGCATGAAAGTCGGGAGAATGAGGACAGGGTCTAAAAAATACATGGTTAAGGGATACAATTCAGAATCACCCTAGGATCAGTAAGATCAAGGTGGGAAGGACAAGAAACTTAAACCAAGCCCACTGCAAATGCAAGGGAATTCCTTGATTTCTCAGTTCCTGCTCTTATTTATCCCCTCCCTTTCTCTTCTTTATTTGTAAGAACCCTTCAAACTGCCTCATTCTAAGGACTTGATTATTGGTTTCAGCTGCAGTGGTCCAAGCTGCTCTCCCAGACCAGCTCATGAAATCCATAAGCACCTGCTCCCAGTTTCTAGGTGATCTGATAGCATCTGACCTTGTCCTTCCATGTGTCCTGTGTACCTTGCAATTGCTTCACTTTCCTAGAGATTCTCAGAGCCTTTGCCTTGTGCGGAGTAAGGACGCAATATTCTCACCCCTTCTGTGAACTTAAAGTTCTGTATTAAAAGCACCAGCTAATAATAAGTGAAAGACATGAATTTAATTAATTGAATGAGAACTCATATTTTGTTTTGAGCCTTCTTCCCAGGAAAAGCTGCTGTATTTCTCCAATATGATGTAATGAGGGCAAAACAGCATATTCTGACTGAAAATTTCCATAATGGGTTTCCATCTGTCTAGTTTTAAGCATCTTTTTCTATTGTCTTTCCTGTCTGTCCATAACTTTACAGCTAAAAGAAGGCAATCTGTCCTTCTATTTACTGTATTATTAGTAGGCCACTGTGGTAAAAAAGAGTTTATCCATGCCCCAATGTACTGGCATAAAATGGGCAAATAACATTATGCCTTACTAAATGTAGATTACAGCACTTCAACTGTGTGTCTTGAATCAAATACTTTGCATCGGGACATTTTTGTTTCTTCAAGTAGTTTGTAACACTATTAAAAGACTAGTAATAATGATTCAGTAATCTGAAAGTGCTCAGATCACCTCTCTGTACAGGCACCACCTCATAAACACCCCATAAAACAGTTTTTTCTGTTTGATTTTGTGTAATAAAACAAACCTCTGTGAGGACTTTCTTTTTTTAAAAGGAAGAGATGGCATTTTCATTATAAAATTTATGAAAAGAATATAGGACACATTCCAAATAAACACCTGAACTGCCAGTCATCTTTGATTCTTGTCTCAGGAGAGATGAAAATCAAAAAACTTACTTTTCTCTGTAAGTTCATGTGCTATCAGACATTTCTGCGTGCCAAGAAAAATTTTCATAAAATGTGATCATTTCTCTAAGTTGGAAGATGATCCTAAGAGGTATCTTTGAAACAGCTGCATGATCAAAAGAGAGAATTGGAGTAACCAATATTTGCTCTATGTGTTGACATGACTACTCTACAGTGGATAGTTCTCAAGGGAATGAAGTTACTATATCATCTTCTTGCTATTGCTCCTTGACTCTTCAGTCTTCACTTTTGTCATTAGATTTTCTCATTCATTGTTAATTCCATCCAGCTCTCTAAGCCTCCACCTTACTCCTTTCTGTTTCCTGGATGCTTTTCAATTCATAGTCCATTCTGATGGGGTTTATTTTATCCTGCCATCAATTTCTCAGTATTCACAAATAGAGGACAAAAAAGGCCCCTACTTTCCCTGTTGCTAACCTATCTCTGTCCAGCTAGGAATAATAACATTTCCATTGTAGCCATTCTCTCTGAGATTACCAATAGGTAAAAGATAAAAGGGCATCTGGTGTCTTCAATCTAAATTGCCAGAAATTCAGAAAAAATAGTCAGAAATTGGTGAGTTACTGAATGAGGGCTGAAGTAATTTAGACTGAAAAAGTCAAGGGTACATTGCATTATAAAATCACTAAATTCAAAAGTTTTCAAAATAAATGGATTATTTTTCAAGCCACAGGAGGAATCTTACAAAGACAGCTAACAGCGATGCTCCACTAATGAAAAAATAAACAAGAACCACTCAGGAAATCTTGTAAGTGCTCTGAAAGGCTTTTTATTATGAATGTGGAAAAATATGAGATGAGGTACAGGGGCATCATAGAAGAGGGGAACTACTGTCACCACTTCAGCCTGGATAGTATTATGTTCCAAAAAGCACAAAGGAAAATGTGCACTCCCAGGAAGTCACAGATGGTGGACACCAGTATACAGCTTAGATGCTCTTACTATTAGCTCTGATCCTCGTTTTTCTGATTGGAAATGTAATGAGTATATTCCTTTCATTACACTGTCACTTTCACTGCTAAAAATTTTTGATAACCCGAATCTTGTTTTTCAAAAACTTTTGTTTTCTTAATCTCTTTTTTTTTTTCTTTTTGAAGTTCTTCATTACAGTCCCAAAAAATATTAGCACTGCATGCTATTTTCCCCAGCTATTGAGAAAGAAGACCCGTCAAGGGACAACTAATTGCATTTTAAATTAACTCAGAAAGCTATACACAAGTGTCAGTATGCCTAAGGTTATTTGTTGTTTAGATTTTTTTGTAGCTTTGATGTTTATTTTAAGGTGTATAACTTCTTACTTAAATAGAACTGAAAAAATATGTTTCTTGAAACCTAAAACTGGTGTTTATTTGTGTAGGTATAAATATTTATTCTGTATGTATTCATATAGGTTACTCTTAAGCATCATCTTACATTAACGTGTCAAGCATTTTCCCCTCAAAAGGCTTTAATCTTCAAATTGAATAAATTCAATGAAGCAAGGATGCATAGATCACTTAGTAAAATGAAATTCAAAGAATGGTCAATTCCATCAAGAAGGGAAAAATGTGTGTATATTTAAAGCATATATATATTTTTAAAAGTATATTTTAAATATATTTATATTTTTTAAATATACCAGTTTTCATTGTTGAAAGATTTAAAATGCTTATTTTGTATTTTGAGAATTCTCTTTAAGCATTTTGTGAGGGATTCACTTAACTTTTCTTCCTTTTTAGCTTTTAGTAATTTCCTAATGGTAATTGTGGGTAGTGTGTTAGTATTTGTCCAACAATTTCCTTTATTCTTCTGTGGCATCATAATAATGCCAATTATAATAGATAATCCAAATCACAGCAGAGAGATAGGATTTTCTCTTGTTCAAGTGAATAGGTAACAAGAAATGTATTGTGTGTTGTAACAAAAAAAGCTTTTGTGTTGTAAGAAGGAAGAGAGATTCAGAATTAAAGATCCAGTTTTCCATTTGTCCTCCGCACAAATATACTTTGCTAATCCCCTGTAATCTGAATGAACCTTTTCTCTAACTACCAGAAATCATTAGCCAGATAAAAATCTTTGCTACCTGAATTTTATTACCTGCGATGACATTTGTTTAAATGTAAAGCTATGGAATGCACTAATCAAATGTAAAGTTAGGCTTGAACTACTCCAAAGGAAACAGTTGAATTTAATTAGAAATCCTTCTGTAGGTTAAGCGGGGATTTGGATAGTGGAGAGACTTTCTTTAGAAGACACAATGTCATGCCAGTACTAAGAAAGGACATGAAATATAGAAGGTTATATCTTATTTAGTAACTCAGGATGCTTCTGAATGAGAAGCAACAGGAGAATTCAATCCTCTTCACACTAACAATAGTCTGAGTCAACATAATAGAACTGCTAGATATTTCTGACACATCCTCTAGAAAGGACAAAGTTTATCAATTACCTCACTTCTCTTGTTTAGAACAACAACATTACTGTTCTTAAGAAAGAATACAAAGCCTGTACATGTGTGCCTTGCCTTCACAGTTTTCCTCACTACTAGGTGAGCTGCAGATGAATGTTAATAACTAACAGAGGGCGCACAATGCTGGCAATCAGGAACAGAAATTGTACACCAGAAACAGGCCTATTCTGCACACCACAGTCCCAAAAAGTCATTGCACATTTCCTCTCTACATTTACTTAGATTGAAATTCAATACATGGGAATTAAGTGGCTTTTTTTTTTTTTTTTTAAAATAGGATATTAACTTACGCACCAAGGAATGGACTACTTTTGAAATAATCATAAATATGTGGGAAGAAGATTACTTAGCAATAGTTGTTGACAGTGAACAGAATGTCCTAGGTGCTATACTGAGTTAGACTAAGCAATATTACCTTTCCTGAAAAGAAATTATAATGGCAAGAAAAGCTGAATAAACATTAAGAATCACATTAAGAATTCTGTTTTCAGAAATAATTTTTTCAGGTCTGTGCCAGGCTTACATTTGTCAATGTTTAGCAGCTTCTGAATAATTAGGAGTTTATTAATGAGAACATTTGCAAAACTTGTTAAATGAAAAGCATCTACAAAAAATAACAACCTATGGGAAGATTCGATCAGACTTTGTTTTATTATCCTTTCTCTCTTTTGCAGAGCTAATTGTGGATGGGATGAGGCTTTTTTATCTAAATGAAGGAAAATTTTAAAAAATCTTTCACCAAAAGTGCTAGATTTCCTTTTTTCCTCAGAGCTTCTAGGTACAGAAACACAGTAGCCTAGGTGACCATGTTGGCCATCTATAGTTGTATACTATCTGTATACTAAAATTTTCACTGCTAAGTAACACTAGAAATCATGATAATTTAGTGTTCTTGACTTTTGTATCTGAAAGAGTAATTGCCTGAACTGATCTCCAGTGTCAGAACTGAATTTGATGAGTGGGAGGAAGCACTGTAGAGATGCTAAAGTTCACTCTGAATTTACAATGACTTTTGTCATGACATTTGGGGTAAGAGGTGAATTCCTGAATGTAGGCAAATAGCCTGCAAATGTGAACATAGTGTGTGTAATGGAGTACGATACTGAGATCCCCATATTAAATCAAGCAAGGTGGGGTAGGGACCAGAAATTGCACCCTGATGCTATTATGAGACCAAATAATCTCCACTGGGCTTTTTTGTGGTCAAATAATATCTCACTGCACATTGTTCTAGCCATCAAAATGTCTGCAGGTGTTGTACTTTATGTGATTTTTTTTCTGTGTCTGCTCCCTTCAGGATCTTTGTTCTTTGAGTTTTGTTTTGTGACTACAGCTTTGGACTAACAGCAAGCTAAGGGGAGTCTTTGGGAAAAGAAGCCCTGTTTTCATGAAGACGTGGATCAGGAATGTGAGACTTGCTAGTTGTTTTTCAAGGAACCGACAGTCACAAGCCACAGCAAAATCCATCAGATCCACCGTGCCTCTGGTTTGAGTATTTCCAGTGTTGTAAACCCAAATATATGAAGAAGCGAGGTAATTGTGATTTGTAGCTAGGTAGCTAGGTTGTTTTGTTTTCAGTAGCAGAGATTACACACACTGTGCTCAGAGATTAGCCCTCTTTGTCTGATTTAAATTTCCTGGTAATTTGGCTTTCCTGCCTTAACTGTTGGACAGGCCTCTGAATGTATAGCTCTTTCTTTTGCTTCCTGGCTGGGAGAGAGAGTTTATTACCTGCATACTTTTTAAATCCTTATGTTTACCAGATCACCTTTCCCCAAAAATGTTTGTTCTCACAATTTCAGCAAACAATAGTGTATTTGGAATTGTCCATAAAATCTATAGTGTCACTGATATTTGAAAAAGCTTCTGGACCATGTGAGTCTGAGTCATTCTTAACCAAGCTCCACCTGGAACTGAATAATCACAGAAAGTAAAAAAAAATATTGTTCGATTCAAGACTAACAATTCTCTGGCTCGTGTAAAGGCAATGAACTTAGCCTTCAGAGGACTTTGAGATCTAAGACCATCTAGATACTGGTAAACATTAAATGGATTTTTCTTTAAAGGATATTTTAACAAAAGTCTCAGTGAGTAGAAAATCTTCCTTCTTTTGAGATTCCTAGGGAGTGCTCACCTACACTTCGTTTGCCTGAAAAGTTTGAGAGGAGGAAGGGGAAAGAAGAATCAGGTGTTTTGCTGCCCCAAAGTTAAAATGTGGAAATTTCAATGAAGAAGTTGCCTCATCTTAAAATTGTAAAGAGAAAAGGTAACAGTGGAGGAATTAAATTCATTTTCAATAGCATGGAAACTTGGCAAGGGAGTCTAAGTATTTTTATTGTTTTTATTTTACAGTTTCATGTTTGTGTAGGTCAAGAAAGTTGTGAGCAAGAAAAGTGCCCTCAGAAGAAAGAAAACCTTAAAGAAATAAAATAAAGCACTTTAAAATAGTTGCTCCCCAAAAATAATCCAGTGTAAATATAAGCCTACAGTACCGCATTGGAAAAATAGGGATTGGTTAGTCCAATATGATGCAGCATAACTGGTTTATTCAAAATTATGGAGAGGTTCAGATCTTGCAGCTGAGAGCTGCAAGAAGTAAACTGGGGATTTAGAATTGCTTTAGCATGACCTCTTTCCATCTCCAGAACCATGAATTCTGCATCAGCAGGAGACATAAGCCATAACTTCTATGCATGAGTTCGTAACTGCATCTCTCTGGGATGAGGGATCCCACTTCCTGAGCAAGTCTATTAACCATTATGAGATTGACTACTGTGAGCCACCTTCTTAGAGCTAAGGATGAACTTTCCCTCTCTACCCACAATGATGTTGCAGGTGGCCAGCTTCAGGAGAAGCCTGAAGATTAGCCTGTAGGTCCCAGTTCCTCAGGATGTCTAAATTCAACCCTCACTGACACTGATTCGGAAACCATTGAATTGCAGATGCAGTTTGTCCTTCCATTTTCTTTACAAACTTGCTTAGATATCATTCAATAATGTCCTTGGTGAATCTCTCATCATCATTACTGAAAACCTGTCCTCAGTATGTTTGAAACACTGGCCTCAAAATTCTGACACTAATTTCTGGGTTGGATATTCACCCAATGTCTGTGTGCTGCTGAGCATCACAGTGTGTAAATGCCACAATCTGGAAAACTGTAATTATGATAAGACATGTCATTTCCAAAATTGAAGAAGTGTCTTCCAGAATTTAGGCAAAACTGCCAATTGTCTATGTAAGCACTATTGCCCTGTATCTTACCTGAGAGGTCTCCCCTTCCTGCTCTCTCCACCTTCACAAACCAGAGAAGTCATACAACATTAAATTCTTGTGGAAAATTTACACTCTGAAATGTATAAATTCTTTTTCTGCCATTGAATAACATATCCCTAATCCAAACCAATGCAATTTAGCACTGTTCAGCTCTGCCTAACCTAAACTAAGCTAACCTAAGCTAACTTTACCTAACCTAACCTTCTTGGCTTTTGGCAGCCTGAGGTTTGGGCTTAAATAAAAAGCCTTTTGAAGGATTCAATGACGCTGGAATGAAGACATTTCTGATAAAGCTAAAAGCTTAGGCCAGAATATATGCTAAATTCTGCTTGCAGTGCTGTGGCTGAGGGACAAAACCAGTCTAAGATATAATTTCTTAAAAGACTGAAACTTGTGTGACTTGAACTCCTTTACCATTACTCTTAGAGAAAGATGTAAGACTTATTGACAATTGCCCTAAAAGTTTCCTGGAAGGCCAAAACTTGTCAAGGAAGACAGGATTGAATTTCAGACTGTGGGCAGATGTGGTGTTCTGTAGGAAGGTTCTTCAAGTATTACTCACTTCACTGCAAGACAGTCAAAAAATAAACCTCAGAGCACATAATAGTCTATAAACAATTAATAGAGTCCAAACCACAGACAAACTCCAGAATGCAAAATAAAGGATTATGGATAATTTGGAAAGTTGAGAAAATGTTTAGAGAGAAAGAACAAATGCAATTGCTGGTTAGATTTAAAATTAGCTCTATGAAGAATACAAAACTATGTTTAAGTAATATCCTTAACACTATTTAAATCAATAAAGACTAGGACATTTTAATTGGGTTCATAATGAAAAAGCTAATGGCCCTTTAACTTCAGTCAGAACTTGCCAAGATAAAATATTTAAGTGTGAACATAAGATTCCTTGCTATGCATCAGCTTTTTTTCCTAAATTTTTGTAAAACTGGCAGAAATTGCAAAGCTATCAGAGAGGTTTCTTTATTTCTGAAACATGCTAGCAACATTTTCAGAAAGTTCTGTAGGGATTAGAGAGTTCTATCTAAAATGTAGCCATGCAGAATTCAAACATTAGTCTGACATCTGCCTGGGAAAACTTATATGGCAGTCATGTAATGGCAAGTACAAGGACAAGCCTAAAAAAACTTGCATGAAATACAAGCAGGCAGGGATCTATAAGCATATGTGTGCACAGGTTCTCAGTGAAAGGTTACAATACTATTTCAGTGAAAAAGATGATAAAAAGGTCATGTTTTCCTTAGTTGTATGTTCTGATCTTAGATGGCAGTCTTAATTGTATCTAGACAGTCTTGTAAGCAAATAATTCTACATTAGCCAGAGCAAAGAAGGACTTGAAAAGAACTTGAAGTTTCTGCTTGTAGACTCTTACTTTCAGTAGCAGGCAATACTAAGACTCTCTTTTTATACTATTTGAAATATTACTGTGTCTAGTTTGTTTTCCTATCTCAACTTGTGTTGCGGTGTGCTAGTTGTAAGTTTATTGTAAGTTGACTTCTATTTATAGTTGTAATGGTTCTTTCCTGTATCTCCCCCTGAAATGGTCTGCCCCAGGTCTCCCTTTCCCGCCTCTGTCCTGTTGCGCCGCCCAAAACCCCTCCCAGTAGAATGTCAATCCTTCCCGGCCCTTCCTAAGTACTCAGGGAGTTCCCTGTCCGTCCTCCTTGAACCACTCCCCAGTCCTTGTCAATCCTCCCTGGCCCCTCCCAATGTTCTAGTAAGTTCTATGTCAGTTGTCAGTTTTTCAGTATGTGATTTGTCACCACTTTATGTGCCCCGCCCAGATGTTATCCCATTGGAGGTTCGGTTTCTTGTCTCCTCCCTGTGTTCCTCCCACCTGTTCCCCCGATTGGATACTGATTTGTGCCCTCCCTTAGGACCTCCCTCATATTTAAGTTGATGTTTGCCCGTGTTCCTCGCCTTTAGTGGTTCCCCTCCCTGCTGCCCAGTTGTCTCCTGTGACCCTTCCCTAATAAACTCTGTGGACCCACNACCTCTGTGGCCCCACTAAAGGACTCGCCCGATCCTTCATCGCTCCTGGACGCGCGTCTCTCGCTCAGGGCCCCCAAGCCCTAGCCGTACTCCCTGCCGAAGGTCATCTGGGGGACGGCCCACTCCTGTCGCGGAGCTTCACCCTTGTGGGCTAGCTGGGTTGGACGGAGTGGTCGGTAGGAGGGCGGGCCGCGTCAAACTTGGCATAAATTTAGATTTTTAACTACCTTTTTGTTCTATGCAAAGTGTTAATTATTTCTTTCTGCCGTCATCTATTATTCTTTATGTCTTTTCCAATTTTTTCTCACTTCCATATCACTTTCCTCTATTTTGTCTAGAAAAGTCTTGGAAACCTGTCTTTGAAGGTATTTAGCTCATCACCAGATATGACCCAAAGGAACCTGCTCTCACTGTGTTGTTGGATTTAGTTTTTAAACTGTCTTGTGATAATCAGGGGGTTGGACTAAGTGGCCTCTAGACTTTCTCTGCTAACGGTTTCCTCAGGTTTGTGATGGTCAAGATTGAAGAGGCATCAGGAGTGACAGCTCCTCTCCAGAGGGTCTGTTGGTGTGGTCTCTTCACTGAAATAGAGGACACTAATCATTATTCACAGCCACGACACAATGATCACATTTGTACTACGAGTTTATATGAAAATTAATCTACATTTACTGGTACATTTACATTCCTGTAATATTGCTGGCTGTTTACAATTAACACTTTTTATTGGAAAGTAAGAAATGGATTTTTTTCAGTATAGTATGCTTCACTGTTCTTTTGTGTAGTTTAGAAAAGTTGGCAATGTAACACTGTTTACAGGATGTATTTAAAACTAAATAAATTGAGTTTCATTTTATGATGTAGCATAAATATGAATTATGCAACTGGTGGCTCTTCTTAAGAATTCTAATTTAGCATTAGGAAGTTAGCTGTAAATTCTAATTTCCCATCTGCTCACCATGTATCTACCACTTCTGGAGAAGATAAATGGAATTATTTGCCTTACCTAATGCAGAAATAAACTATCATTCAAAGACTCAGTTAGACTTATTAGGAAAGATTTGTTAACTCTTTAGAAAAGACTCATAAGTAACTTTTAAGTATCCGTACAATGTATACAGAAGCATATTAAAAACTGTTCTGACCCTTTAAGTTATGACATAAAATGAAATATCTTCTTGTTTCCATAGCAAAGCCAAACAACTTACAAATATTGAGCTTTAATTCTAGTTAGTGAAGGGGTGAAAATAGAAAAAATATAAGAAATTAGAAAATGAAAAAAAACCCATAAATTTCATTGAAAAAACACTAGTAAGCCAGAAGAAAGTATATTGAGTGATAAACATGAGTAAGTCAGAAGAAAGAATCCAGATTAAGTAATGAAAACTACTGTTTTTACAAAATTATTTGTCTCAGACAGAAAAATATGTAGGAAAGGGCTAAGAAGGTTTTAACTCAAAATGTCCCTACTTTATAGCATAATAGAGAGCTACAGAGAGCTCCTCATGCAAATTCTTTAAAATATCAGCAAACTTTGGCAAAAGCCAGACTGTCACAATGCTCTGTCTAGTAAATCTCAGGGGCCTCCACTCCTGCACACTTTACTTACAGGTGACTAGACACAAACTAGAACTGAAAACTAAGAAGCAGGAAGGCAGTAGAGCTGAGTACCATATGAATGAAACTAGAAGTCTGCAGCCTCCACTGGGCTACTACAACCTCTTGCAGACTCTTCCCACTCAATTTTGATGTTCCACAAGCCTCCATGAGGGCTTTAAAGCCTTGACTTGAGGCTCTCATCAACTCTTCATAGCATTTGCCTTCAGAAATGCACACACAATTTCATTTAACATGATATGGATATCTTCCTTGGGGAAAACCCCAAACACACACTAGAGTACACACAATAGCACACAACAATAGCAGAGGGCTTTCACTCTGACCAACCCAACCTATCCCATCTGCCTTTGGAAGAATTGCATGACCAGTGTAAAACAAACACAGCAGCCATTTGGGTTGGTTTTTTTTCCCTAGAGGCCCTAATTTTGCTAGAACACAATATGTCATCATGAAGCTTTCTGCATGACTATTTAAAAAAAATCTAGGTCTGAGAAGTCGGGGCAATTCCAGCCTTACCCCAGGCAATGTAAAACATGGGCTTAGACCTGGGGTTCTGTGCCTAGTTTCACTGCACATTGTGTGTGCTGAAAGACTGAGCCTTCCAGCACACACATACTGTCAAAGTCTGATGGGACCCAGGAGAAGGACTTCATCTATCTAACTCTCCTTATGGGTTACACCTCCAGGACTGGAAGCTGCTGGCAATGCTCATTTCTCAGATCCTAACCTTTTGTCTTGTGTACTCATTCAATATGTAGAAGAGCTGAATGAAACTTTCCTCATGGGAACGCTCAATATGTCACTTACTACCTCCTGGGAAAATGTATTAATTTTTTGCCTTATGGTTAATGGCTGAAGAAGTTCATCTCTGTGTTGAAGAAAGCAAGCTGCATAACTTCATTTTTTAGACATGTTACTGACTTGTCAATTACAACTTGTAATATCAATTACCTCCTGGCCTTTTCCTATTCTATAATGGTGCAAGCATTGGGAAGCCCAAGGAGGGTTGTGACGATTGGTGTCTCCACCCTTTTCTCTCCTGTGTTCAAAGCAAAATAAGATACAGCTCTAGCTTCAAACAAATGTCAATACAAACTAGCTAGGTATAAAACAAGAGCCTGAAAAATGGGGGTAGGAAGAAGTGGTGCATTTTGGACTCTGAAATTTGGAAATATTGCCAGTCTCATGACTTCTTAGAGTTTCTAATTTCTTTATTCTCTTTCAAAATAATTTATTTTGAGAAAGCATTAGTTATACTGAGAAGGCAGAGAAAGGGTAAGAAAGGGAACAAGTTTAATGATAGAAGAAGGGGAGAACATGTCCCAGTAGAATGATGAAAGGCTTTCAGACCTTGGTAACTTTGTCACTAGAAATGTCAGGGATTTTTCAAGCAGAAATCAATTTAACAAGAAAATGTCAATTTATTGGACAAGGCATCTTCTCCGTGTCTTTTTTTTTTTCTTTTACAGTAGTTCAATGGACCTTAGTTTGAATAGTCTAGTAGGGCTCTTGGCAACCTAAGGACATTTGGCTCCAACGCAGGGACCAGCAGCTGGTTCTGTCTTTGAGTAGTCAGTTTGTCAGGGCAGTCTTTCCGTTGAGACATCCTGGGTGAGCAGCAATGCTTGAAAGTTCTTGGCAGAGCTTATTTGATTGTTCTCAGCTTTTCTACTTCACATCACTGAAAGATGGTAGAAAGACTTGGAATACTATTAAGTTTTGCTCGGTTCTGTAAATTGCTGTGTACAGATGAAAGTCACCAGTGCCCTCTCTTGAGAGGACAGTTCCTGGGCACTCCTCCCAAGTGTTACTACTCAGGTTTGCATGTCATGACACACATCAGTGATATCTGTGCATGTAAAAATTCTGGTCCTTTGCCAAGTGAAACAAAAAGCTGACATGCATCATCCTCTATCAAATGGAGTAAAGTCTATGGTTTTCCTTCCTTCTCATTTAATTATTTTGCAGACTGTCTTTTGCCTGCAGATTCACTGCATCTTATGTATACATGTTTGTGTGCATGTATATATACACATATATATAAAAAAAATATGATTCAGCTTGATCATCATGCAAATAGCTTTTCTGTTTGAGGGCTAAGCTAGGTGAAATTAAACTCCTGTGCCATTTGAATAATCTACTTGCTATTAAAACTAAATCAATTTCTTGAGAAAACCAGCACATTTTAATCCAGTGAGATTTTAGCACAATCCATATTTTCTGGGGAGTGTATTGTTCTCTGTAAATTCACAACACTGAGTATTTCAATGCAGGTATCAACCTTTGCTTTATATGGGATAAAATACTTCTTTGACCACTAGGGGACAATGTTGCTCTTCACTTAATTTTTTTGTTCTAGTGACAGTGGTGAAGCATTTTACACTAAAATATTTTATATTTTTAGCAGATTTGAGTGTTAAAACTGGTTTCTTTAATACAAAAGAACTCTTTGCCTCAGTATCTGTAGTACTTCCACAATGCATGCTCTCATTTGAAACAATCAAAATATTTCTATTTTAAAAAGACATCAAAAACAGGCCTATTACTGTGAAACTCACTTTATTAGCGTACTATTAAATGTGAAATTATATTAAGTAGCCAATTCTATTTCACGAGGAAACCAGTTTGCTTTATTTCTGTGTTCTGTTACTTTTGGGGTTTTGGGGGGGTTGTTTGTTTTTTTGTTTGTTTCCTTTGGGATAGAAAGGTGTTTGGTTGAAGAGCTGATCAATAAAGAAGAATTAGGATCAATTAATAATGGAGTCAGATGTGTACATGCACTGCATGACCCATCCTCTCTATGCCCTGCTCTGAGGCTCTAATTTGTTATTGAAGCTCCAACTTGCCCAGTTATTGAAATGCATAGTTTCTAGTATGTGAGAAGCAGGAGAATTTGAAAAGAATACACAATGATTCTAAGAAAAAAAATCTGAGAAACACAGTAGGAATTTAGAATGATTTTGCTTTAATAAGGAATTTATTAGTAATTTTCTAAATATGTGTAATTATCAAGGCAAGCAGCTTTGCTACAATAGAAAAAAATATGAAATCTCAACATATAATGCACATCTACCATGCATGAATTAAAAACAAAATTAAAAAAAAAATGGAAATTAGTCCAAACTATTAACTCTCTTTTTTATTCTGCTACCTTGAATCACCCTTTTGCTATTATGCTTAACATAAAGCACATCTACAGTTTTCAGCTAGCTCAACTGGCCAGAAAGGGACTGTTCGGTGTAACTGAGGCACATAGTAACAATTTCAATCATGGAAAATGTTTTATGTGTCATAATTATTGGCTGTTTTATTATTCCGTATGCCAACAACACAATTTGAGTATTTTTTTCACCATCACTTTTTAAAAGTTTAGTTGTCAAATATTTACCTATTTTCATTGATTAGATTGACGTGTACACTAATGCAGTTCTGATCTTAAGCAAGTCATTAGGGGTACAGATTCATTCAGCTCATCTTTGAAGTGTACCTCATCAGCAGAATTCTTTGTATTTCTCTGCATTTTCCCTCAAGATTGCTGAGACTTTGAGCAGACAATCTCCACTTAACTGCAGTGGAGGGGACTAGCACATGTTTCAGAGGATGCTTAGATACACAGATGCTCTGAATGCAGATATCCAATCACTTAAAAGAGTCTGGATCTAAAAGGTATCCAAAATCAGTAGAGCTGGCCAAAGTCTTCAAACAAAAGTCTAATTTGCAGCAAATATGAACTTAACCAAGTCAAAGGTAACAAAGGGTTCTGCTGGTTTTAGTGTAAAATTTTTTCTTAAGATTTGAATAAAAAGCAGGCACTGAAACCCAGGATAACCCTCAACTCAGTCGTTACGTAGGGACGCACGAAACAGAAATATAAGGCCTTAAAATAAAACAGACACCACAGTGATTAAAGCCAGGCCATTATATAATGTTTGTTAGTGTTGCCTTGTGTTCCAGCCTTCTGATTGTTGATAGATTCTTTGTACAGTTTCTCACACTCTTTCTTATAAATAATGATTGTTTTGCATTCCTCTTTGGAGGAAGAGAGGATTGATGGACAGTTGATGGGACCTATGGAGTCAGGAGGTCTTACCCTCACTGTCTAATCCATGGTCGTTGTTGGAATTCTATAAATAGACATGTAATGTAAATAAAGGGCTCTTTTGCTTCATGGATCATTGGAGTCAAGAGTGTAAGTCTCTCTCTCTCTCTCTGTGTCCTAACGGCCATATGTTAGTACCTCACCTGTGTGTGCTTATTTTTTCTTATCAAAGTCTTTGAGAGCTTTTGCTTCTAGTTGTACTTAGCTATTTTACAGAATAGAGAAAACCCCCACACTATCTTAGCTTTAAATGAGGACAAAAGAGGCAAGATGAAATAGTTTCTGAAACATGTTGCAGTTTATGTTTAA
>VWZS01012134.1:0-16074 GCA_013397075.1 Rhabdornis inornatus
TTCAGGTTGCTCTCAAAATTAATTTATTTAGTTTCACTTTGAGAGCATCCATTCTATGTGATGCATGTGAGCTCACATACCGATTTGCCAGGCAAAATTGCAGAAGGGAGTCGTAAAGCAGACTCCCTTGCTGCCCCAGCTGAAAAGGCACACCTCCCAGACATCTTCCAACAGGTGAAGCTGAGCCACCAGCAATACCATCAGAATGTGCCAGGTCTGGTCTGTCAGTTCCAACTAACACAGAGTCAGACCCGGGCCATTGTGGCTACCTGTCCCAGTTGCCAGCTTCAGGCCATGCCATCACTGGGTGTTGGGGTTAACTGCCAAAGCCTTGGGAGCTGCGAAGTGTGGCAGACAGATGTAACACACATTCTAAGTTTCGGTTGCCACAAGTATGTGCATGTGAGTATTGACAGATATTCAGGTGTGGTTTATGCCTCTGCCCACTCAGGAGAAAGGGCTGTGCATGCCAAAAAACACCTAGTGCAAGCCTTTTCAGTGCTGAGGATCCCTAGGGAAATCAAGACCGATAACGGCCCAGCCATTATATACATACAAGGAATTCCTAGAGTTTGTCCAGCAGTGGGAATTGGAATATAAAACTGGCATTCCCCATTTCCCCACAGGCCAAGATGTGGTTGAGCGTGCCCACCGGTTGCTCAAGCAAGTCCTGGCTAGACAGAGCAGTTCAACAGCGTGGATGTCGCCACAACAAAAGCTCTGCAAAGCCATGTTTACCATCAGTTTTCTGAATTGTTCATTTGAAAATATGAGTCCTCTGGTGGTACGTCACTTTAACAGCAGTGATCAGTTTAAGTTGTCCCAGCGTGCTCCTGTCCTAATTAAGGATCCAGAAACTCGTGAGACCAAGGGCCCTTATGAACTTGTTACGTGGGGGCGTGGCTGCGTGTGCATTCCCACCCCCTCAGGCCTACATTGAATACCCCAAAATTGGATAAAACTTTTCGTCCTCAAAAATCCACCTTCAGCAGAAGCAGATGAAAAGCAAGTAACAGTAGCTTCGATAAGAAGATGCCGCCAGAAAGAGTAAAAGAAAACCTTCCTAAGATCTGGTTCCATTCTGGCAGAAGCATTGACTTTTAATATGTTTTTAAAATGTTTGTTTTTCTTTCTAGAAGAAACCTACCTCCCACCCAGCCTCACGATGAGCCCCATCCAAGCTGTCATCCTGTTTGCACTGGCAGTCTGACAGCTGCATGATGACAGATGCTTCGTCCCTCNTGTTGATTGTCTCTCAGCCATGCCAAAACATCTGGGTGACGCTGGCACAGATGCTCCAACAAGAAAATATATGCCTGTCCACCATAGCAGCAAAAGGCCCTATGTCTACCTGTCTGGTAGACATTCCATTCCATTCCATTCCATTCCATTCCATTCCATTCCATTCCATTCCATTCCATTCCATTCCATTCCATTCCATTCCATTCCATTCCATTCCATTCCATTCCATTCCATTCCATTCCATTCCATTCCATTCCATTCCATTCCATTCCATTCCATTCCATTCCATTCCATTCCATTCCATTCCATTCCATTCCATTCCATTCCATTCCATTCCATTCCATTCCATTCCATTCCATTCCATTCCATTCCATTCCATTCCATTCCATTCCATTCCATTCCATTCCATTCCATTCCATTCCATTCCATTCCATTCCATTCCATTCCATTCCATTCCATTCCATTCCATTCCATTCCATTCCATTCCATTCCATTCCATTCCATTCCATTCCATTCCATTCCATTCCATTCCATTCCATTCCATTCCATTCCATTCCATTCCATTCCATTCCATTCCATTCCATTCCATTCCATTCCATTCCATTCCATTCCATTCCATTCCATTCCATTCCATTCCATTCCATTCCATTCCATTCCATTCCATTCCATTCCAAGCTGGAGACTATCCAGCCAGCTTGAACACACCTGTGCCTAACCCAGGTCCCAAGTCATATAACTTTCGACAACGTGAAAAGCGTCGTCAGTGGGCAGTAATGATTAAGAACCCCATCGAAGAATGGTTACCAAATTTGCCCAAAGCAGCTCAGGACCCCCAAGAATTGGAGCTGTTGGGCTCCTCCCCAGCACCATACTGCGTTCACTTTACATTCACCCCACTGTCTAGACTAAAGCCTTTCACAAGATACTGCAATATCGAGAAGAATTCAATGCAAAAAAGTGGTGTGATATTCTGAGCTATGTTACAGGCGACAATCCTTACCATTCACATCCCAAAAGCCTCACTAAGGGTCTGTTCTTAATTTGTGGAGATCGAGCATGGGCAGGAATCCCTTCTTGGGTTTTAGGATGGCCATGTACCGTCAAGTGGTTGTCTGTGTTAGCACCCTACCAAACCTTAATTGGTGAATGGATTCGTAAAAACAATTTGGCCAACAAAATTCAAAANGTGGTCGAATCCTTCCTTTTGCCCCTCCCCATCAGCAGCATCCCATTGGTCGTGGGTCTATTCCTCCCCTCCCCTTCCCCGAGTTTAAAAATGCCCGCCATCTTCTCTCTCTCTCTTTTTCCTCTCACCATGTGGATGCTACAATAAACTGTGGGCCATTTTTCCCAGGGGAGAAAAAAGCCTCCTTTAGTCTTTTATCTTTGTCCTTGACGGAGTATTCTCCATCCCTCATGGTCCAGAGCTATCAAAGAGAACCCAGGGAGAAGAGGAATCTTGTCAGTTATGAATCACAGAATCACAGAATCACTAGGCTGGAAGAGACCTTTGAAACCACTGAGTCCAACCCATGCCCTAACACCTCAACTAAACCATGGCACTGAGTGCCATGCCCAGTCTTTTTTTAAACATATCCTGGGATGATAACTCCACCACCTCCCCGGGTAGACGATCCCAGTATTTTATCACTCTATCAGTAAAAAACTTTTTCCTAACATCCAACCTAAATTTCCCTTGGCACAGCTTAAGACTGTCCTCTCATTCTGTTGGTTGCTGCACGGAAAAAGAGACCAACCTCCACCTGACTACAACCACCTTTCAGAGAGTTGTAGAGAGTGATAGGATCACCTCTGAGTGATCTCTCTTAGTGAGGCTAAACAACTGCAGCTCCCTCAGCTGTTCCTCACAGGGTTTGTGTTCCAAGCCCCTCACCAGCCCTGTTGCCTCCTCTGGATGTGCTCAAGCATCTCAACATTCTTCCTAAACTGAGGGGCCCAGAACTGGAACAGCGCTTGAGGTGTGGCCTCACCAGTGCCAAGAACAGGGGAAAGTGCCAAGTACAGGGGAAGATACAAGATGATCTGTGCAACACTTCTGTGGATGAACGCAAACACTGAAATTTGTAGCATTCTTCTTCACTTCCATTTTTGACTGTGATGGTGATGTTACGTAAGGAATAGAGAAGATGCTTCAGGCTTTCCTCTTACTCCAAGAGATTAAACTTTCCAGATATAGTTGTGAATGACTCACTGAAGTCACCAATAGAGTAGAATACAGAACATAGAGATTACAAAGAAGTTAAATACTAGGTGACAAAACTTGTAATGAGGTTCATATGTTCAGACCAATGGATATGGTGCAGCTTAAGTCTGCGTTTTTTCCCCTGAAATTTCTGTATAAATGAATAACCTCATTTGACAACCAAATTGTTAACACACATGGATTTAAGAATCTCCCGTGAGTTAATCTTGCATCCTGTGAAGATTTGTCTTAGTTTGAAAGACAGGTATTTGCTAAGAAAAGGTAAGAGCCCCTTCCCTGAGATAGAGAGTGCAGTTCCCTCCTTTCCAATTATTATATTTTTGGAATCAGGGTCTCTCAAGCAAAAGATATGGGGGGTAGGAATAACAGTTCTTCACTAATATATCTAACAAGGCAAACAAAAGAAACAACAACAGCTATAAAAATTGAAAACAAAACAGAACAGTATAACTCAGTTCCAGCCCTTTTTGGCCACAGGCTCCCTCTTCCTGTGCTCAGTTACCGGTGGTGTGGGCAGGGCAGGTCCCACGCAGCTGAAGGGGGCTGGGTGATGGCGGCAGCCCAGGTGTGAGAGGGATGGACTCACGGTGTCAGTTGTGGTGCTCGGCAGAGTACCTGGAGTAGCAGGATGAAGCGGGAAGGCAGCAGTGCGATGTCCGACAGCAGGGAACGTGGCTCCTGGTGTTGGGATTGCGGGAAGGGTGGTACGTAGAAGTGCCAGCCATCTTCCTCTGACTCCACGAGTGAGTGAGAGAGCGAGAGAGCCAGAGCCCAGGCCCCTGCCCCACCTCTCCTTTTCTGGTGTTCCCCCTCTCCCCACCCCCCTGCAAGAGAAACTGTTACCCTAGCTATCTGAGCTGATGTGTAGCCCCAAATACTTAGCATAACAATGAGAAAAATTCCACAGAAAGAAAAGGGAAAAGTTCAACCCCCAACAAGATTGCAAAAGAAAAATCTTTTTCAGCAGCATGGCAAAATTGTATTGAGAAATATAATGTAGCTGAGCAGGTTTGAACATGGTGCTCTGCTGGGACTGTTAGTTGCTGTTTCTTTGGACTGCTGGGGATATTTAAAATCACAAATACGCTGAAGACAGGAACTAACACACTTCTCATTTGAAACTACTTAAGAAGACCATCATGTGTGTCTTAGCGTTATGCTAAATTTCTGTCACCTGCTTGACTAAATCTGAGTAACAGGTATGCTACCTACTGTCTTTTTACGCAACATGGATAAGGGTTAAAAAATAGCAATTTAAAAGAGGAAAAGAGATGTTGTGCTTTACTGACCCATGTTACTTGCTAGCCAAGAGAAATTCCTTGCACTCTGGCAAAGAGACACACAGATATATTTCTTGGATTGATTGCGTCTGGTGCACAGAAGGAGCCCCAAATGATGTAGTGCTTCACTTGTAGGGGGCGTTGATTTATCCTTCAATAACAAGTTAGAAATTGTTGCAACTTCTCTACCAGTCAAGGGAGGATCTTGCTGATGTATAACATATGGAGTTGTCAGTAGTTTTATCTTTGAAACTGCAATTAATATCTCTTGGGGAAAAGGCACACAAAGAAGGTGGCAGAGCAGTAACTAACATTAGGGCAGGATAGATTAAGGGAATATTTTGGCCCTTATTAATGGTTGTATTAAGCAGCTAAATTACGGAAAACATGATGAATGTTGTTGACATACATTTTCATTCATTAGGACCAAATCTTCAAGCCCAAGCTCATTGCCAGGGTTTGTCAATGAGCCCCAGGTGGTTTAGGAAAGTAATTTTTAAAATTAATTGATGCTGTGACCTCAGAAGTGATCCTCAGGAAGGGTTGCAAATGGAAACAGGGAAGCCCTGTTTCCTGCTGAGGAAACTGAGGAACAACAAAAGAAAAATAATCCCAAATCCCCCAACAGTTTCATGTCTCCTAATGTTAGAGCTGACATGATGCTTTTAGCATTTTTTTTTCTGTATTTCCCTTCTTCTTACTTCTTCTTCTTTTTTTTTTTTTTTTAATGGAAAGGAGTAAACCCCCTTAGCATTCTACAGTTACATGAGTACATGAAGCATTAGCTGAGAAGTCCAAAATAATGAAGCATTAGAAAAGGGAACAAACTTGATTAATGTAACACACAGTTTGGTAATTCAGCTAATGCCTTTCCCAGCCATCAACAAATTGTTATGAAACTAACCCTGAGTGATAAAATACTTAAGAAATATCTTTTTTGAAAAGTTGCTGAAGAACAAGAAGTCCCAGGGCAAGATCTTTGGCAAAATTCATGTGCATCATCTCTCGGCTACAAAGCTATTTATTGTAATCCATCACATCTGCTTTTGGTTCTATGCATGGCTGTGTATAGTTCTTTATGAAAATAAAGCATAGTTAGCAATTGTGGCTTAATTGGGTGAGTCTGAGATAATGATAGAGTTTTTTTATCTACCAGCATGTGTTTTTTTGTCTTTGTATATTGCTTTTTTGTTTCATTTTTTTTGTAGATGGATTTTTTTCCTCTTTTTAATCTGAAGGAAATTTCTTATGTACATGACAATATATCCACCAAGAATAGATTCCAGCATATGTACCTGAGTAAAACCATTAAATAACCAAAATGAAACATGTTTAATGCTATTACAAGTAACAGGGAGAAAAAGCAATGGTCTTTAAAGAGGAAAGTTTATATATTGTTTGACTATATATTAAAATTATGACATTCTTATTATTAAGGGAGAGTAGTTAAAACAGATGATAGTATTTCTGTAGGTCCCAATGCAATCACTTATACTGGTAGCATCTGAAATTACAAAATAGTGGAAGAAGAAGCATGTAAATTGGTCTCAGCTCACTGTGATTCATGTTATTAATTTTATTACATTTCAGCAAATACTTAGAGGAGAATGACAGAAGAAAATTAATGAGGATATGGTGAAAATGGGACACTGTGAAAAGCTTTATGGCAATTCATGGGAGCTATGCTAATACTTATAATTTCCAGGACATATTAATCTATGGTGTACTGTATTAAGCTACTGTTTCATTGAGCTCATTCGTATTGAGGCAATCTGGTAATATTGCTGAAACTGTCAGTTTTAATTTCAGATATTTATAAGTTTTGAATAGCCCTTGAGTTATGTGAGTTTGTTTGTTTGTTTGTTTGTATTTTTTTGACATGTCCGTTGTCTGTAAGAAAGAAAGGCAACAATGAAGTGATTTTGAATATTGAGTGAAGCCACAGTTTTCCTCATTAGCTGAGGGTTTATTGCCATCAAGTGGCTATTGTGTGTATTTCAGGGCAGTGCAGATGTCATTTTGTGTACTAGTATTGATATGATTTCAAAAAGAAAGAATAAAATCAGCAGCTATATAAAAAGTATTGAGTGCATTTAAAATACTCTGATATTATCTATGTAATACAGATATAAAAATATCTTCTGTTAACACATAAGATTTAGGTGCTATGAGATAAGGACACATATAAACAAAGGCAGCCTAAAGGTCCTGTTGACCTTCATAGTCACCAAAATACAAAGTGCAGCTTCAGCTATTTACAATTCTCTAGGATTGAAGCATAAGAGCCAAAAGTAAATATCAGTGATCATAAAATGAAAGAGGGTAGTTGAGATCTTGAGGTGCTCTTTGAGTTAGCTCTTTTTTATATGAGGATAGTGGATCTGGATAATGGTTGTACTTGATGATCTTAGAGGGCTTTGCAACCTTAACAAATCTATGATTATATGCGATACATTATTCCTAAAGCTCAATTGGCTTTCTACTTCAGTGTGTTTGCTATCCTGTCTCTGGCACTTAAGTGCTAGTAACAGATGCTATTTTTTAATATCGTTGATATATTTGTGTGTTTTACTTCGCCAGTTAGTTTTATGCATGGTGGTACTTCCATCAGAAGTGTAAGTTTCAGTGTAACTAAAGGTGTCACCTTGAGATTTCAGTTTCACTCTTCATAGGCAGAAATAAGTAACTCATATATATGGTTGGTGATTTTTTCATGGCTTGTTAAAAGCAATCATTAACAGCTTCTTTGTAGTCCACCTTATTTATTCCATGTCTTTGTAAGAGAAAATTCTTCAGTAAAATGTTTAGATCAGCATCGTGATAAGGTTTTAGGCAAATGTATTTTAGACAGGGGGAGGAAAAGAAGTGTATTTCAGTGCAAACCCAGAAAAAAATTGCACCCATTTCTGTTGATGGAAAATTTTGGATGAAAATTTAACATGATTCTTGATTCAACAAAAAAAAAGCAAACATCCTAACAGTAGGAAGATAACAAAAGGGGAAAACCCTTCTCAAGGTGACAAATCTAAAAGTTTGTTTGCAAATTTATATGTTGTCTCTGCCTGCTCCATGACATGTGTCTGTGTTTGGACAATAAGAAATAAATAGAAGGTAATTTCCTCTTCAGTTGTAGTGCAGATGCCATGTCTAGCATCCTTGCTGTGCTCTTGCTTTGGCTTGTGATACATTTTCATTGTTTTTTATCTCCCAGCTCTGGCACTGAGGTTATTGTCTTCCAGGTTTTCCTTCATGTAAACTTCCATCTTTATTTCTGCTGCTGTCTGAACTGCTTGGTACTTCGAGCCTCATTAGCTACAGTCTTTTGTTTTTGTCTTCTTGACTGTCATCCATGTTTTTTCAGTCTGTACTGGAATAAAAGCCATCTGCTATATCTTGCAGAAGCAGTGGCCTACTGCAGCCATCCTGACCTTGACGAGAGCTCTGTGTAGAAGCAGCAGCCTGTCATGTTTATCTCGACTTTGATAAACACTCTCTTGTTCTCTTGGGAAAGGTGCATACCAAAGGATTGACTCCACCCATAAACACCATGTGTGAATGTTTTCCTTTACCAGCCGGAACACTGGGAGATGGCATGTTTGGGTGAATGACTGATAAGGGCAGGAACCTCTGCTCTACAGGTGCTTGGTGATATAGCTGTTTCATCTTTCCTTCTGCACCTTCCCAAAACTTTCCCTAAACTTCCCCATAGTAGAAACATATAAATACTGGAGTGTCTGTAATAAAGATGGAACCTGCTAGAAGAAGCAGTGGTCTCTGTCTTTTTCCAAGCTGCCGCATATCTGATGCTGTTATTAAATCAAAACCTTTAAAAACACCTATCTTGGTGTTTTCTAATCATTTATTACCAGAACAATGGCAGATTCAAAATATTGTGAAACAGGTGTTTTCCTGCTATTTTTTTTTAAAGCATACACCTTCCTATAGCACAGCACTTCCAGCAAACATGCTATCCCCTTCTCTACTGTGGATTTCCCTTTATGCCTCTCTTTTTATCATAAAGATGGGCTTAAAAAGAGTGTCTGCATTTCTCTAAATGTAGAAAAAAATCACTGTTTTGAAGTCCAGCCCTTCATCTGTGCATATTTTTACAGAAGGGTCAATACCTTGTAACCTCCAAGAGCAGCACCTTCAGCACCATCTCAGCTGAGTGGGGAACTTGGTGACAGCTAGATGTGGGACCATTGCTAGGATTGCCTCTCCCAGCTAGATTCCACTCAACTCTGCCTCCTTCACCATGGCAGCCAGGTTGATTTGCCGTCAGGACTTACCTGTATAGCTGATTGTGGGCCTTGTTCATCCTTATAAAAGATCTCCTTTTATTGCCCGATGAAACACTTCTAGTCCCCTATTGTTTACTTTTAGAGAAAGCAGCAGGACTGTTGGTAATTATGGTCCTTTCGTGCTTATACTAGAGATGGTCCCTTTTTCTGTTAAAAACAAAGAAATGTGCAAAATGCCCTTGCATTTCAGCTCTTACCTGGAATGTGGCCTAACCAAAACCAGGACTGCGTACCTGCTATGTCAGGCTTTGTGTTTCTGTATCCAGATCCTGCCCATGAGAGGAATGAATCACTGTAATAACTAATGGGGGAGGGAATAAAAAGGAGTCATACGAGAGAAAAATTTGTCAGAGTAGATAGCCATTTCTAGATAGTAGAAAAGTACAATTAATGTGAAACATTATATAAATCTTTGAACTGATGCTGAAAGTGACACATTAAGTTAATTAGTCCATCACTGGGTATTGGCAGAATAAGTAACTCACTAAATATTAAAGTATTAATTAATGTGTTGGACCTTAATAGGTGGGTAGTTGTGTATCTCCCAGCTTGATATTGTAGGTCTGTGGTAGTGCCTTTTACCAGTGCACTGAGGGCTAAACCTCTTTCATCACGGTGAAGAGCAAGACTTTCATGCTGCTGTAGCCTTCAGTACCTAGAGGTCATGCTGTTCCTCAGCAGAGGAGCGGGTTCAGCCAGCTGGTAGAGTACTTGGAGGAGCATTAATGCCAGCAGACACATTTTGAACAAAATATATTAAGACCTTGCTTGCCATTTGAAAGTGAACTTCTTAGGAGTTTTAGCCAGGGGAACAAAGATGGGTATATGGATAAATTCGTAATGGTTTTCGGGGAATTTTAATTCCTGAAGACTAGAGATACACTGGGATATATAGGAGAGATAGATGATGGATAGATAGATAGATAGATAGATAGATAGATAGATAGATAGATAGAATAACACCATTTAGGGTAATTAGGATAACACTAGAGAGTGTTACCTAAACAAGGATGACAGAAGTCATGGGTTCTAAACAGGATGCAAAAGAATGGCATGGAGAGATCCAGAAGCCTGCTTCTCTCTGAGGGCTAGAAGAAGCTTCCTGATTCCAGCATTCATACAGGGATTAAGAAACGTGGATGTGTTCCAAAAACTCAAAGAAGAATTGTAGTGAACTTGGCTGCCCAAGGAAGCAAGGCTGTTCTTGGAGAAAGGGGTAGTAGTGTGTAAGTGGAAAGAGGGAGTTTGCATATAAGTTTATGTAAACCCCTTAATTTATAGTACTCACAGCCTGAGATAGAAGGAAAAAAAATCCTTAGATAACAGGAGGTGTTATGAAAGATTTTTCCAGTGCCAGTCCTGTTAAAGGAACAATTTTATTGAGAAAATGTTTTTACTGTTGGTGACACAACTATCTGCTGCAAGGTATCAGTAAAGAGACTACAGCAAAATTAAAATGGCATATAATAATTCAACTAATTTGAGTCCTTGTTTTAAGAAAAAAAGATTAATAAAATACTTAGATAGACTGAAGTTCTACAGAGAACAAAGAAGCCTCTAAGTCTTGGCTTTCCAAAATAGGCAAGTACTCAGAATGCTGTGGTGTAATGGAATTCTTCAAATTTACCGAGAAGCATGAATGCCTCATAGTACCTTCCAATATCTGAAGGGGGCCTGCTGGGAAGCCAGGGAGGGACTCTTCAATAGGAACTGTAGTATTAGGACAAGAAGTAATGGTAATGGGTAAACATTGAAAGAGGTGAAATTAGGTTAGGTATTGGAAAGAATTTTTTTTGCCCTGGTGGTGGTGAGCCACTAAAACAAGTTGCTCAGGCAGGTTGTGGATGCCCCAAATCTGGAAGTATTCGAGGCCAGGTTGGATAAGGCAGCCTGGCCTAGTGATAGATAGGTGCCTGGCAGGGAGAATTAGGACTAGATGATAGTTAAGGTCCCTTCCTTAATTGAAGACCCTCCCTAATGATCTCTTAAACTAAATGTAAATTTCTTTGTTGTCATCAGAGTCCATGACTCATACACAGACATACACACACACACACACACACACACACACACAGAGCCACACATATTTTTCTCCCAAAGCACATTTTCTCTAATTTTCCTGCAAAAACCTATATGGGGCAAAAAAATCTGTCTTGGTCTTACTGTGCTACTTCGATTTATTCAGTTTGTTACACTGGATTCTCCTGTAACTTTATCGCATTGGTACTCAGCTCTCTAAAGGGATTTCATCCATGTACAGTTTAGAGAATGAAGTTAAACTTCCAAGTGCTGTTGTCAATGAAAATAGGTGGTTGCTTTTGTGCAACCTCAAAGCACTTAAAGTAGATTTCTTGGTAAAGACTGTAGGAAAAATACATCAGTATAAAAAAGGAGCCCTGTGATGTATATTATTAAAAAGCAAAATCTTATCTGTTTTTCTAGTCTTCTAGCTATGTAAAATGAGCAAGAAATTATCTTGGCAAAAGAGTTGGCAAATTCTTATAGGTCATGATACTTCTGGTCAACATTGCCTTTGTCATGATAGGGACAGTAAAAGCCCTGAGTAAAAACATCAAGCTTACTTTCTGGTGTTTCTGGAACCTTTATTTTTATGAGCTCTAAATTATGACTGACAGTGGTGGAACCTATGGCTGTAATGAAACATGTTTGCAAAGCCCATGTCACACACATGGAAGCCACAATAAAAATGCAAAAGCAAATAACCTGTGGTGGGACCTATACTTGAAATGAAACACGTGTTTGTAAAGTCCATCGTGCAGACACAATGTAAAGGAAAAAGCAAACAAAACTACCCCAGTTTTTGAGCAAACAGTGCATCAAAGCCCAAAGCACAAAGCAATTTTTAGTTGCCCTTCTAGCCCAATGCTGTCAGGGTTCTGTCCAAACAGTTCTTGACTTGCTCTGTACTCTAAAGAATCAGTAACTCCAATGGACAGAAACATTTTCTGTCCTGTCTGAGAACTTAGTTTTCTGCATGGTCCTTCTGTAACTGTTTCAGGAACTGATTTTTCTTACACTGTGCAAATGGCATCTTCTCAGCCATTCCTTACCAACTTGTCTGGCCAGGTCTCTCTTCTTCTGCTGAATCTTCCGCCAAATGCTTCAGCAAACATTTCTTTCATTCTTTTGATTGTGTACTCATCTCTATTGTGATGGTCTGGGATAATTGCTAATTTTTCCAAAACGAGCTTATAAAAACATGGAAAATATCACCCAGAAGCAAACTGGATTCTGCCTTAAATCCCTCATGTCATGATAAGGATTATTTTTCATGAAATGCATCCAAGTAAATTTTAATTTATTATGCATTTATATACTGGTGCTATAAATTTACTCCCCACAATGGGGTAGGTCAATCAATAAGGCAGTTTATTAATTCGTTGATAAGGAATGGGCAAGCAACGCTGGGGGTGCGGGGAGTCTGCACTCCACCAACACGTCCGTCCTGCCCCTGGTCACTGCCCCTTTTATAGGCAGTTTCTGGGGGAGTCGTGTCGTGCTTACTGTGCTGGGATACAAGCCCGGGCAGGCCTGAACCTGTTGGCTAGCACTCAGGCAGCAGTGGCTACAAGCCCCCACCAGGTCTGGACAAGGCTTGAACATGTTGTCAGTTTACACTCCTAGTAAGCAGGTAACAGCAGTGACAAGTCTGTTCATGTCCACACAAGCTTATGTTTTCTTTATATATAAAAAGTGGATACAATTCATAATTATAGTGGCAAAATAATAAAAAATGCATAAAAACAAAAAGCATAGTGAAGTGATTTAAACAAATATAATGAAATCATTATATTTTCCCATGTCTCATTTCCATGCTTTGAGTTTAGTATTCTTGTTTATATTGATCTCATGGTGTATTTTTCATAATGACACGAATCACTATGTAACATCCCACACTGGAGTAGCTCTTTAGTAAAAATAATGTCTGTATTTTTACTGTAATTAAGGATACACTGCTTATTTAAAACTAGTATATCGTAGTATTCTACTCTTAAACTGATGGCAGTTGCTGCTGATTTTTAAATGCTCTGCCTCAAAAAAGCTAATTCCTCAGTAGCTGCTTAACTTGTACTAGTGTGAAGGAAAAAGCAATTTTGCAGGCATATATATTTTAATATGTGCAAAGCCTTCTTACCCCATGTTTGGCATTTGTCAGCAGCAGCAGTTAAGTAGCTAGTACCACAAAGCTCTGGGTGAATCCTTCAGAAAGCATGCAATAGTAGTGCTGCTATTTGCATACCAGTAATAGTAAGCTTGGAGTATGAATCATTTATTTAGAGCTTGAGTATTTCATATTTGTTCCTACACATGCTGTTCTCATTTGTTTAGATACTTCTAGTGTGCTATTGTATACTCATTTACTTTTTCAGTTTCATGATTTGTAGGCATTTATTTGATTTTGGTTTCAGACACTCTTCCTACTGTTGTTACTTACTTCGATTTGCATGTGTTCTCAGTCTGCACTGTTATTGAGCCTCATCTGAAGGAAATCCCTGGTGGTTTCTGTGAGGCAGAGGAACAAGTTGATGATTGCTTTTCCAAGCAAATGCTTTGTGAACAAGTCAGATGTGCTACAACTTTCTATGGCACACTTGAGTTGCAAAGATAACTGGGGTTTTTTGAAGTTCTCTTCATCTCTCCATAATTTATTTACTAGATATCAACTAAAATATTAGGACATATTGAGTGCATTCAATTTTTTTATTGCTGTTTAGATTCAATAAAAGACAGTGTTTGTAACATGTCCTTGATTAAAGCTTAAACTGATAACCTTTATTTCATAAGGAGAAGCCAACAAAAAAGTTTTCTTAAAGGCAGGTAAGAGGTACCATAGAGATTGTGCTGAGTTAGATGGTGTCATAGAAGAGGAAAAAAGAGTTACAGCATCAGCTTGCTACTTTGCTAATTAAAGTTGTGGATATCACTTGTATATACAGGATTTTTTGCTTCTCATAAAATTTAAAAATGCTGCATTTGAATTATTGAAAGTCGCAAGCTGCAAGTGTGGTGCAGTAGTTTTTATCTGGAAAGATCTAAGCATTTTTCTCCAAGAGCAAGGCCTTGCTGAGCAGGTCCTTGCACAAGAACTGCAGCTGGCTCCTGAGTTTAAAAGTGCTAGAAGGCAGGGAGAAGAGGTACAAGAAATAATTGAGGGATTGAAACTTCAGTACAGTCCATAGCAGTAGCCTTAAATGTGCAGAGATGTAAGTGTGTGTGTGTGTACACTACAGAAGAAGGCAGGAAAACAGATACTGCTGTTTTGCTAACCACAGTTAGCAAACAGACAGTTGTCTGTGTCATGTTATGCTTCTTTCAGGTTAATTAACCAAAAAGCTCATCAGAGAAAGAGGCTGTGATTCATCTTGTATGTATACTGCTTCATGCTGCCGGTCCTGGTCTAGTAGTGGAAATGGAAGAAAGCATACTTCTTGGTGTATGTGTTATTTTTATTTTACAGCTAACAATGTTCAGCAATTCATTTGCCTGGCAGCCTGATTTTGCCATGAATGATGACATGATTTTTTTTACCCTGTTTTCATTTTTTTGGTATGTAATGTTTTCTGCCTACACTGTCCCTTGGGGCACGTTTCAGTCTCTGTGTATTTTACCTACTATTGTATAGTTTTCTGTTTTTTCCCATTCAATTTTCTCCTTTATTTATTACTGGAGTAGGATTTCCTTTGTGGCTTTTTTCCTCTTCTGCCACTGTATTTCTGTATTTTACTTAGTATTACTTTTGTCTTCATCTTCTCTCTTTCCTCCTGTCTCAACAATACAGTTTGCATCTCTGCCCATCTGCTGCTACTCTTCATCTCCCTATATGCTGTTTCTGGACTAAATCCAAAAGAGTTATTGTGATATCCCAACAGCAAGAGCTGCAATGTTTAACTTCTTAATGCCTCTACAAGACAGCAAGACCAAGTCTTTGTTAAATCCAGGAGTGTAGAGCAAGCTCCTGTGAAAGTTTCATAACTTCTAAAATTTTGAGTTGCTTGCAGCAAGTTCATAAAGAATGACTGACATAGGAAGGGGTAAGATTTGAGACACAGCATGCATATTAAAATATATTTTGTGTATGTGTTTTGAAATTTGTGTATAAGTTTTGGAAACATGACAGAGCTCAGTCTTTGGTTTTTTTCATAATGAATAATTCTTCTACCTATTTAATTGCCTTTTTAGAGCACAAGTCATTTGTCTTCACCACAGTCCTCTCCATACCAAAGTGGCAAAACTTGCGCCTCTCTTGTTAGCTAGCCAATGTGTCACCCATTCACAAAAAGAGTAGGAAGAAGGATCCTAGTAATTATAAACCAGTGAGCTTAATCTCATTAACCTCATTACCAGTACCTGGTAAGGTAATGGAACAGTTTATACTGAGTGTCATCACACAGCACTTAGAGGATGGCCAGGATATCAGACCCAGCCAGCATGGGTTTAGGAGGGGTAGGTCATGTTTGACCAACCTGATCTCCTTTTATGACCAAGTGACCCACCTGGTGGATGATGGAAAGACTGTGGATGTTATCTATTAAGACTTCAGCAAGGCCTTTGACATTGTCTCCCACAGCACATTCCTGGAAAAGCTGGCAGCCCACGGCTTGGACAGGAGCACTCTTTGCTGGGTTAGGAACTGGCTAGATAGCCGGGCCCAGAGAGTGGTGGTGAACGGTGCTACATCCAACTAGCAGCCAGTCACCAGTGGTGTCTCTCAGGGGTCTGTGCTGGGGCCAGTCCTGTTCAATATTTTTATTGATGACATGGATGAGGTCATTGAGTCTTTCATTAGCAGATGACATTAAGCTGGGAGCATGTGTTGATCTGTTGGAAGGCAGGAGGGCTCTGCAGAGAGACCTGGAATGGTTGGATGGATGGGCAGAGACCAGTAGGATGAAGTTTAATAAGTCCAAGTGCCAGGTCCTGCATTTTGGCCACAATAACTCCATGCAATGTTATAGGCCGGGGACAGTGTGGCTGGACAGTGCCCAGGCAGAAAGGGACCTGGGAG
>VWZS01018694.1:0-30010 GCA_013397075.1 Rhabdornis inornatus
CTGGGCACGGCTCTGCCTGGGCAGCGAACACTGGCACAGCACAGTGGGGCCATTTCCCAGTGCCATTTCCCAGTGCCAGTTCCTAGGGCCATTTCTCAGTGCCATTTCCCTGCCTGCTGACACACAGGGCACCTGTGGGACCCCATCCCTGTCCCCACGCAGGATCTGCAAAGTGGATGGGGGGCACACACAGGCTCCTGCCATCCATCCTCAGGAGCTGAGCACCCCTGTTTGAGCTGGAAATGCTGCCCTTGCTGTTCCCCCCAGCCAGACACCTTCTGTGCCCTGCACAGGGACACTGGGCTGAGGGCAGGATGCTCCAGGAGCCGCCTGGCAGGGATCAGATGGAGCAGCAAGAACCCCAGGACACCCCACTCACATCCCTCTGGGGCTGCACTGAAACTGCTGGGACGTCCCCATGAGGACCACAAGTCTGGTGCTGGGTGCCAGAACCAGGGCAGGGGGGCTGGTGATGGCCTGGCAGGGAGGGAGGGAGGCGACAGGCTGTCCCTGCAGCGAGCCCCAAGCCCTTTAATCAGAGGCTGTGCTTCCCAGCCGGCCCCACAATGACATCAGCTTTCCAAGCAGCTCTGCCACTGCTGACCCCAAAACCAGCAGCCCCGTGGGAAGGGGGGAGCAGCTTCCCTCTGCTTCCAACCACATCCCATCCCAGCAGAGGCTGGGCTGTGCAGGGACACACGGCTTGGAGCAGGAGGAGCACAAACAGCGGGGACCACAAACCCACCCCGGGGCAGTGCCACATCAATGGGACACCCGGCAGTGCCACATCCAGGGGACACCCCAGGGCTGCCCCAGCAGCAGCAGTGACACGTTGCTGTACCTCTGGGTGAGCGTAGGCAGCCTCAGCATCCCTCTGCAGAGAGCTCTCGATGTCGGCCAGGCTGCTGGGGAGGAGCCTGGAGCAGTTTTCCCTGCCAGGGCCATCCTGCAGGGCATCCTCCCCGCTGGCCCCTGCCCGCTGGCTGTCCTGTGTCAGGTTCCTGGACATGCCCTGGGAAAGCAAGAGAGGAGACTTCACCCCACTGAGCCACCAGGGATGTTCTGTGGCCCCCAAAGCACAGCCCTGTAGCTCTGTGCTGCATCCTGGGCTCACAGCTGGGCATTCCCCAGGAGGCTGGGCACTCCAGCTGCTGAGAAGATGCCCCTGGCCCCAGTGGGATCCAGGAACTCCATCCCTGGTGTGCAGATCCCAGATCCACTCTTTGCTGCAGGTTCCCATGGGGTGGGAGAGTGGCCCAGAGGCTCCTCCACCCCCACCCTCAGCCACACTTACCAGCTCACAGAAGGAAAAGACAAGCTCACACATCTTAAGCCAGCCTGGTGTCCTTGGCCTGTGACAGCAAGTTCATCTTGTATTTTTTAAATTTTTTTTGAAATTTTCCTGGGCTGGCCACACAGTGCCTGCACTCAGGGATTGCTCCCCCCCAGCACCCTCTGCTCCCACAGAATCTGAGACTCTGGGGACAGGACAGGAGCCAGTGACCCTCAGAGAGCTGTCCTGTGACCAGCAGGGAGCTGGGGCTGGCTGCAACTCCTCCAGCAGGAAAAACCCTTCTGCCTTCTCCGTCCCCCACACCCTGTGCCCAAGGGATGGTTGCAGGCTCTGCTCATCACTCCTTGGGCTCCTGCACCTCAAACAGCAGCTGCCTTGGATAGGTGGCACATCAGTCACAGCACTTCAGCCCAGGCACTGGGGGTGGTCACCCTGATCCCTCATTTTCAATCTGTGCAGCCATTAATTTCTCCTAAAACCCACCATGACCTCCATCTGTGACCTCAGCATTGCCAGCTGATGTGACAGCTGTGGGCTGAGGACAGAGCAGAGGAGCTGCCTCACCAGACAAGGCACTCCATGGACCAAAAATCAGGGACTCCTTCCCTCTACCAACATCATCAGTCTAAACACCTTGTCATGAAACCTTCCAACCTCTGCAAAAACAGAGGGGTTAACCCCCAGCCCCCTCCACAGGCACTGAATTCCCAGCCTTTACCCAAAATCATGAGTCCCAGATTCGGCAGGACACTTCGGGGCTGAGTCCAATGGCACAGGGACTCTCCAGCAAACATTTTGCTGCAGCAAGCAGAGGAACAGGGATCTCCTGATGCTCTCCCAGGAGCAGCTCTCAACACCATCTTTCTCTGGAGAGGATGGCTGATTCCAGCAGCCTTGTGCCCTCACCACTTCTCCTGAGTAATGTTTGGCCCCTGACCTTCTTGGGGACAACATTTGTGTCCCCTTGAGCAGAGAGGCAGCACCAAACCCTGACTGTGATGATATTCTGAGGCTGCTCAGAGCACCAAAGCCTGGCTGTGATGATATTCTGAGGCTGCTCAGAGCACCAAAGCCTGGCTGTGATGATATTCTGAGGCTGCTCAGAGCACCAAAGCCTGGCTGTGATGATGTTCTGAGGTTGCTCAGAGCACCAAAGCCTGGCTGTGATGATGCCCTGAGGCTGCTCAGAGCACCAAAGCCTGGCTGTGATGATGTTCTGAGGCTGCTCAGAGCACCAAACCCTGGCTGTGATGATGTTCTGAGGCTGCTCAGAGCACCAAAGCCTGGCTGTGATGGTGCTCTGAGGCTGCTCAGCTGCTGCCAGAAGCACTCCTGCCTGGGAGGGCCATGCTTTGAAGCCATGCCAGGCTCCAGCTCAGTGTCTCAGCTGTTGTCAGACCCCACAGCTGGTGCAGGGTGATCCTCCTCCACATCCCCTCTGCAGGAATTCAGAATTCCCATGTTATCCAGCAGCAGGAAGCATTTCACACCTGCTGCCTACATCAGCTGGGCTCTGCCCCAAGCAAGGGCAATCTCCTCCTAACCCAGCCTCTCCTGTCTTTCTCCATCCTGCCCAAGTGCCTGCAGACAGCTTCAGCTGCTTTTACATGATCCTGCAGCCCCCCTTCTGGGAAATTAGAGACCCCTGTGAATTCCCTGCTGCTACACCTCTACAGCTCCATCTCAGCCAAACTCCTCCAGCCCCATGGACCTTTCTGTCCAAACTCCTCCAGCCCCAAGAGCTATCTGCCCAAGCTCCTCCAGCCCCATGGAGCTTTCTGTCCAAGCTCCTCCAGCCCAATGGAGCTTTCTGCCCAAGCTCCTCCAGCCCCATGGAGCTTTCTGTCCAAGCTCCTCCAGCCCCAAGAGCTTTCTGTCCAAGCTTCTTCAGCCCCAGGAGCTTTCTGCCCATCTGCCTCTTGTGATGGGCTGTGAGCAGGGTGACCAGGCTGCAAAGGTCACCCCAGTGTGCCACCAGCACTGCTGGCTCTGATCCCCCTGCAGAAACTGGCTGGCAGGCAGGGCCACCTTGGTACTGGAGCAGAGTGCAGTGACAACCCCCCCTGAAATAATGGCAAAGCCAAGTAATGACCAAAGAACACACTGAGCCACTGGGAGAGGGTGGGATTGCAAAGGGAACATTGGTGCTTTGTTATTTTCAGACCTCAAAACCCCTTTTGGGTGAATTTCCATGCTTGGAAACCCGGAGTTCCCCAAGCAGGCGTGCTCCCCTCAGCTGTCTCCTTCCCAAACCCAGGATGGAGCACGCTGTGCCTTCCCAAAACACTTCACAAGTGGAATTTTGGCTGTATCAATCATGGCCTCTCAGCTCCTGGCTGGAGGTGAGCAGGACTGCTCCACCCCAACAGGAACGTGGAATTGCCATCCCAGATACAGACCACGGGAGAAAACTCCAGTATTTAATCTGGCAACCTGTCACTCCATAGCTGAGCACAGCCTGAACTGCAAACCCCACTCTGTGCTAGCCAAAGAAATATTAAACTGTGTGGAAGTGAAAATTATTTCGCTGGAAGTCTGCTCCAAAATAAAATGGAAGGTTGAGGGTTCTGCTCTGTTTTAACACGGGCCAAGATGTAACTTGGTCCTTCAGGAATCTGAGCTCTTGGCTCCCCACAGTCCTGCTGAGCGCACCCCAGCACCAGCCCCGAACCTCCCACCCCACATCAAACAGCTCAAAAGCTCCTGGTTGAGAGCAACCATCACACCAGCACGCAAAGAAACCTGAGAAGAGGAAAAACTGACCCAAAGGAGATGCTGCTCCTGGTGAGGCCACAGCTGGGATCCTGCTCCCAGTGGAGAGGGAGGGACTGGGAGAGCTGGAGAGGGTCAGGTGAGGCTGATGGGGTGGGGATGCACTGGGTACTGTCTGTGGGCTGGTTCAGATATCCAAGTCTGGTCTGGCTTAGTTTTCAGCCAAATAGTTAATGAACATTCCTTCCCAGGCCATGAATGCACCAAAGGGAGCAGGAATGCACCAGGTTCTGAAAGCACCAAAGGGAGCAGGAACCTGGCTGGAGGCAGCTCCCACGGAGGACAAGGACACTGAAGGAGAGCAGGACTCACCTCCTCGAGCTTCTCCACCCGACCCACCAGCTTGGTGGTGACTGAGTGCAGCTTCAGAAGGTCTAAGCCATAGAAGGCACTTTCCAGCATCTCGACGATGGAGGAGAGCTGCAAGGCAAAGGGACAGCACAGTCAGGCAGCAGCACTTGCTGTCACACAGCCCCATGAGCTTCCTTTTCCTTTCACCCAAAAACTCAAGGGTGATGCACCCATCTGAGCGCAAGAATTTGGATTAAAAAGCAGGTTTTCCCTCACACAGCCCTGCTGCCCTGGTCAGAGCACGGCATGCAGAGCAGCACTCGCCACCTCCACGGAGCCTCAGGGCTCTGAGCACGTTTTGGGTGCTGGGGATTAGCAGCAGAGCAAGGTAAAACGCTGCTCTCTTTGCCAGCTCCAGGCAGGCTCTCCCACAAGCCCAAAGGCTTAACTACTCCACCAGTGATGTGACTGCCAGCAAAAGAGGCAACAAGAAAAAGGCAGCTCGGTTTGAGATCAGACCCTGAGCTCCTGCCATCCTGTGCTCTTTTTCCTGGAACAAGAAGAAACTTGTTAAAAAGTTTTAAAGTACTCTCAAATTGCAAGAGTGAAGAAATAGAAATTGGGTGCCAGCCTGGCAACAGTTGCCTGTCTGAAGAACAATTTTATCAGAGGGATGCTGCCCTGTCCTGCATTTCACAGAAACCCTGCATTTAAGTCACCCCTGTGCCTGTGTCCTGCCCAGCCTCACCCGTGGTCACCATTCCTGGGGTGCCCTTGTTCTGCATTTTGTGCAGTTTCTTGTGCACAGAGGACAATGCTGAGCACGGCATGGCCACTGGGAAGGGCTCCTGGGCCACCTCCCCCTGGTCCCCTGTGTCCCCAAACATCCCCACGTGTCCAGCGTGGTGCTGCAGACTCTGCAGCCCCGATGGCTGAGCAGATTTTCAGTGCATAGGAATTACTGCAGGGTGGTGACATTTTCTCCCAGCAGCTCCAAACGGGTCAGCAGAGCTTCACAAACACGGGGGAATCACAGGCAGCACTGCTGGCAGCACTCGGAGTTTCCACCCCAGCCTCTGCAGCCTCCCTGCGGAGCTGACAGCAAAGGAAAGATTTTCTGGGCCAGATAAAATGGCAGCATGAAGAGACAAGAGCTGTTTTATGGCTGTGCATCCACTTTCCACTGAGAGCTGGATGGAGACGGCCGATACAATGCACACAGCCTGCCAGACAGCCACTGGAGACAAGAGCTTCCCTCCAGGCTGGAGAACTTCCATCAGTGCACAAAGGTTGCAGACTGCATCAGCCTCCTTCCAAACGATCCTGAGCACAGCCTCCTTGCACTGACTCTGCACCAAGAGCCCCAAAACCCACGCTGTGCCTGCAGGAGTGTGCTGCCATTCCACAAAAACACACCTGAGATTAAGCTAGTCCCTGCCACTTCACAAAAATACACCTGAGATTAAGCTACTCCCTGCCATTTCACAAAAATACACCCGAGATTAAACTAGTCCCTGCCATTTCACAAAAACAGACCTGAGATTAAGCTGCTCCCTGCCAACAGCACGCTGACCTTCCCCTGGAGACCACGCTGATGTTCCTGTCACTGCTTCCTTGCCTTCACCTACTGTGCACTTTGGCTCTTGCTGGCCTGATGGCCCAGGAATTCCCACTGGACCATACTAAAGGCACAGATGGGACTGAAACTGTCAGCTGGGAAGCCCAGGGCAAGCATGTGACTGAGTCTGGTTGCCCTGGGCTATGTTCCTGCTGCCTGGCTTTCCCTCTCTTCCTCACCATTCCTTCATGGACTCATCCTCCAGCCCAGCCAAGGGAGGGACCTTCCCACGGCTCTCCCACACAGGGAGTACCCAGATCATAAAATACACAACAGATCATGGTAAAACACAACATACAAATGAGCCTGTGCCTTTCCTGATGCTGGACTGGGTAAGAGCACTGCTTGCCGGACCAGCAAAGAGAATAAAACCCCTTTGGGGCTGCTCAGGGCTCAGTGATGAGTTGTGGGGGCTGCTCCTCATCGGTGACATAAGAACTGGAGCTGTGTCCTCTCCTACTCCCCAGCTTCTCCTCCACGAAGGGGCTGTTCCCAGGGATGCCCAGCCCAGGAGGGGCTCTATGCCTGGCAGGGAAGCAATCCTGCTGCCCAGGGATGGAGCCTGGCACACAGAAACTCGTGTTTGGACAAACGCTGTGGAGTTTGCGGAGTCCTTGCACAAGGAGGGGGAGCCGGGGCCAGTTCCTAGAGGACAGGCAGCCCTTCACACCACAGCTGGCTGCGAGCAGATCCCGCTGGGAAGCACAGCTGGAGCCAAGGGGCAGCCAGGCACACTCTGCTCCTCCTGCAGGAGGAGGACAAGGAGGAAGCTGGGAGCTGCTGGGACACAGGGGTGGCTCCGTCACCTCGGGGCTGTCCCCTCTCCTCCTCTCACCACTCTCATCCCAGGCCACGTGGGACCTGCTGGCTTTTCCTCAGACGAGGGACAGACCACCAAAGGACTCCAGGCTGGGGCTCCTCCTCCTCTGGAATGATGGATTGTCTGCCTGTGCCTGTTTATCTTCCCTAGCTGCAGGGGCACTTGGACAAGGAGCTGCTAACTGTCTGCAGTCGGACAAGATGAAACACATCCTCCAGCTCCAAATTAATTACAGCAAGCCCATCGTGGTGGTGGCCTCGATGGCAGCTGCCTTGCACACCTCCTGCCTTCCCAGTCCAGAGGGACTGAGGGGCACCAGTGCCACCAGCATCCAACCTGCCACTCCAGGGACTCGCCAGGGCTGGACCAAGACAGTGGCATTTTCTGCTGCCCTACACCAGCACCAAACTGACACTTTCTGCTGCCCTACACTGATACCAAACTGGCATTTTCTGCTGCCCTACATTGACACCAAACTGGCACTTTCTGCTGCCCTACGCCGACACCAAACTGGCATTTTCTGCTGCCCTACACCATCACCAAACTGGCATTTTCTCCTGCCTTACACCAGCACCAAACTGGCACTTTCTGCTGCCCTACGCCGACACCAAACTGGTGACCAGCAACAGCCTTCTTCACCCAGAGAGGTGCATTTTCTGCTGCACTACACCAGTACCAAACTGGCATTTTCTGCTGCCTTACACCAGCACCAAACTGGCACTTTCTGCTGCCCTACACCAGCACCAAACTGGAAAACCCAGCGGGGTCTGCTGCCAGCTGCTGCACCAGCAGAAGGAAGTGCCCAGTAAAAGTCAGGAGCACTTAAAACAAACACTGTCACTTTTGGAAAAGAGGTGTATGTTACTAGAGAGATAAAATACTGAATAGTAGAGAAGTGTCAGTGTTTAAAACAACAAATCCATCCTGCCATCAGCCAGCTGTGCATCACACCCTCACGCTGACACATCAGCAGCTCTTGGTCCATGGGAGCCAAAACAGCTTTTTTTGCGTGGGTCCTTAGGAGTCCCTCTCTGCAACAGAAAAAAGACCTGGCAGCTGCTGAGCGGAGCAGAGCTGTCCTCCAGGGACATTTGGAGCTGGACAGAGGGCAGGGAGCAGCCCAGTCCCTGCTGGGCTCTCAGCACAGAAAGCCACAGTGGACCCCAAGCAGCACGGGATGAATCAAGTGAATCATCCTCTGCAGCTGCTCCACTCAATCCCTTAAACTGGGCTTGATTTTTATATCAAACATGCAGATATAGACGTAACTAGGAGATGTTTTAGGGGAAAAGAAAGGGTAGGAAGTAGCGTTTTTTTAGAAAAAACTCGGAAAGAAAAAGCTGAGGAAGAAGACCTCCTTGTCCCCAAAGAGTCAGGACTCAAGCTGCTCTCCTACCTTCAGGTCGCTGCTCTCTGCCTCCCGCAGCTTCTGCAGCCTGAAGTCGCCCTCGCAGGGGTTGAGAGCTGAGGGGGGGGCCACGCACGCACACTTGCAGCTGGGTCCTGACGTGATGGTTTCCACCGTGTAAAAATCCTCGGCTCTGAAGGCGCCCTCGTTAATCCTCTGGCAGGCGCCGCGCCCCAGGGGTCTGACCAGGCATTTGCAGCGGCAGTCGGAGCCCTCGGACACCGCCTTCACCTTGTCGTAGTCACCTAGCAGCTGAGCACAGGCCAGCAGGTGAGCACAGCTCCTGTCCTGTCCCTGCACCGCCAGCCACCAGCACCAGCCCAGAGCCCAAGGTCCAGGCAAGGACACTCTGGATACCCCAAGCCTCGAGGAAACCGGCCGGCTCTTCCAGGACCTGCCAGCCAAGGAGCTTCTAGACAGCTTTTCTTTTTTTTCTCTGATCACTGCCTACAAGGGCCTTCTTCCAACATGGTATTTTTTTATTCCACTGTGTGCAGAACACTGCTTTGAATTTTAAATACAAGAATTTAAAATTTTTCTGCTCTCTGTGCGCAAAAGCCACCCATAAGCCACCTGCTACCCAGAGCAAGACTGTTCTACACAGGCCAACAGGGCAAGGGCACATTGGAAGAGTGGCTGGAAGCCACCCTATAAGCAGCGTAACCTGGTGGTGAAGCAGTATTTGTGATCAGCCCTATACAATGCCAGGAATTTCCTTTACGGAGTTTTGCAGACAGCGCTTCTGGAAGCCCAGGCACAAAAATAACTTTGGCGGTACGTTTCCAATAGTCTATGCGTTAGCCATTTCCGAGGGCAGATAATAACACACTGCCTGATCAGCCAAATCTAACAGGAGCCTCCACCGCATCCCACTGGCAAGGAAAGCGCCTGGATCCCTCCCCTCGGAGCACAAAGAGGCCCCACCAAGGAGTTCCCCTTTTTCTGAGTCCCCCCCCGGGGAAAATGATAGGATGGAGCCTGCGAGGTGCTCCCTGGTGGGCTTCAGTGATTTCACCGCGTCCCGGGTGATGAACTTCCTGCAGTGCACAGCATCACTGAGCTCCACCGAGAATGTACACCCAGCATCACCGGCCGTGTACACCCAGCTCCACCGAGAATGTACACCCAGCATCACCGGCAGTGTACACCCAGCATCACTTAGTGTGCACAGCATCCCCCAGCACCGCCGAGAGTCTGCGCTGAGCAGCACCCAGCTCTGGCGAGCACATACAGCACCCACCATCATCCAGCATCACCCAGCACCCCCCAGCATCATCCAGCATCACCGAGCACCCCCCAGCATCACTCAGCACCACCCAGCACCGTGCCCCACAGCAGTGCCCGCAGCCCCCGCGGTACCTGCGAGAGGATGTTCTCCTGGTTGTCCGCCTCGTCCTGCAGCGGCTCTGCGGAGGGCCCGGNTCCGCTCCTCCCAGCTCCTCCGCCGGTCCTTTCTCGTTCCCGGCGGGACGAGCCCCGGGCGGGGCCGAGCCCCGGCTCCTTCCACCTGCCCGGGGGCTCCCGGAGCCGCAGCCCGCTCGCCGCTCGGGCTCCGCGGGGAGCATCGCCGCCCGGAGCGGGCAGCGGAGCCCCGGGACGCGGGGCTGCTCCGGGGAGCCGCCACCACCGCCCCAAAGGAGAGCCTGAGCATCCCCGCTGCCGTGTGCCAGGCAGCTGGGGCGGACCCAGAGCCGTCCCTACGGCCTGTCTGGCTCCTTTTCCAGCTCCAGGAGCAGCCTGGCTCTCGCTCTCCATCCTTTGGGTGGCAGGGAGGTGGTCCCCATGGCACGGCACGGCTCTCAGCCCGCACTGGGGTCAGGCAAGCTGCGTGTTCCAAGGCAGGCTCCCAGCCATGAGTGCAGACCTCTGTGTGCTCACTGAAACTCGGGAAGTGACTGCTCTGGCAGTGCTGTATCCTCGTGCACCTCCTGCCAAACGGAAATGTTCTGGACACGCTGTTCCCAGGGAGAGCACAGGCACAGCATCTGCTGCTGCGGAGGTGTCTGCACTGCCCTGGCCGTGGCTGGGCCTCACTGGCACACAGGGAAACCCGAGGTGCCCTTATGAACACACCAGAGCAGGCCAGCACCGTGTGCCAGGGATGGCACAGACTCAGGATTTCCTCAAAACGTGCCCACGGGTCACAGGCAGAAGTCACAGGCACAGCAAGTTGCACAAGACGCCACCTAAGCTCCTGCTGAAGCAAGGCTGTGCACAAGCCAAGCATCCCCAGTCCCTAATGCACACTTGTCCCAAAACCACCCCAAATGTAGCGCCTGCAGCCCTGGGAGCAGCACCCTCCTCAGGGGAGCTGCAGCTCCTCCATCGCATCCTGTGTCCCACGGTCACTCCACGGGGATGGGGCTGCCAGACATAAAGCAAACATCTCGTGTGGGAGAGGAAGCGCCTGTGGCACAGGGATGGCGAGGATGCTGACCTCAGGATCCGTGTGGGATGGCGCTGTGCCTCCCTCTCCCCTGGCCTCCCTGGGAAGGGAAGTCTGTGGGAAGGGGGCAGGGCTCTGTGGGTCCCTGCAGCGGGGCAGAGCAGGGCAGAGCAGGAGGGGAAGCAGCCAGGGAGGCTGGGAGGAGGAGGACAGCCAGCCTCTGGCAACTGGAGAGCAGTGGGAGGCGAGGGCATCTCTAAAAGCCTCCCCTCACCAGCCTCTCTCAAGGATAATCGGTCCCTTGAGCACTGGCTCCTTCCCTTCTGTTTCCATGGCTCAACTTCCCTGCGGGCAGCTGCCCCATCTGCCAGCACAGGCTGTTCTGGGGCTGCCAGGCCAGCGCCTCTGGAGTCCCAGCCCGTGCCCAGCTGGCCCAGGGCACCAGAGCCCCGTGCAGCCATGGCACTGCCAGGGCTGGCACTGCCAGCAGCCCGGAGAGCTGCCACAGCAAACAGCACCTGAAACCCTGCAGGCCTTTTCCCAGTGATCACTTCCAAAGGCTGGAAAAACATAAGGAAAACAAATCAACCACGGTATTTCAAAACTAAAAGGAAGGATTTCATGTTACTGACATCCCTTGCTGATTTCTTTCTAAGGGGAGGGAAAGCATGGTATTTAGTTTGGGTTAAAGATGGGTTTAAGCCCGACCTTTGGGGGCAAGGAGAGAAAGCAACAGGCACTTTGGGTTCAGAGCAGTCATCTCCAGAGTCTGAACATTCCTCCCTCAAGAAAAAACCAAGACAAATCCACAGCTTGAGGAGGACAGCAGAGCAAGAAGGTGTGGTTCTGGCTTTTCTGTCTTGCTGATGGAGACTGGCCCAAATTTTGCTCAGAATAGGAGGCCCCAGTGTCCCCATACCTGACCTCATTCTGGGCTTGAGCAAAGCCAGGGCTGCCCAAGGATGCAGGGAGACAGTGCAACAAGAAAAAACACCACCGGGTCTGGGTAAAAGGGAATTTAAGAGTCTCAAGACAGATGCCCTGAGCTGGACCCTGCAGGATGCTCAGGGCTGGACCCACAGGATGTTCAGGGCTGGACTCCTCGGGATGCTCCGAGCTGGACCCCGCGGGATGCCTGGAGCTGGACCCGCAGGATGTTCAGGGCTGGACCCGCGGGATGCCCGGAGCTGGACCCGCAGGATGTTCAGGGCTGGACCCGCGGGATGCTCCGAGCTGGACCCCGCGGGATGCCCGGAGCTGGACCCGCAGGATGTTCAGGGCTGGACCCGCGGGATGCCCGGAGCTGGACCCGCAGGATGTTCAGGGCTGGACCCGCGGGATGCTCCGAGCTGGACCCCGCGGGATGCCCGGAGCTGGACCCGCGGGATGTTCAGGGCTGGACCCCTCGGGATGCTCTGAGCTGCACCCCTCGGGATGCCCGGAGCTGGACCCGCAGGATGTTCAGGGCTGGACCCCTCGGGATGCCCGGAGCTCGGCCGGTCCGTGCGGGCGCAGCTCCCCCGCGCGGCACCGCCCGGCCCGGACACCCGGGCGCTCGGGGCTGCGGCTCCTCGCAGCTCCTGGCGATTTAAACCCTTCCCGCCGGGGCAGGATCCTCCCTGTGCCTGCTATCAGCCCTCAGTTAATGCACCGGGACACCATCCGCCCTGTTCCCTGCCGAGGTGTGTTCCTGGCTCCTGCCCAGCCTGTTCCCTACCAGCACCCTCAGGGCTTTCTCTGCCAAGCTGCTTTCCAGCTGGATGGCCCAGCACACCCTGGTGTGGGGGCTGTTCCTGCCCCGTGCCCGTCTCTGTGTTGGGCTGTGTGAGGTCCCTGTCACCCCATTTTCCCCAGCCTGTCTCTGCAGGGCCTCCAGCTTGTCAGGTACCCCTGCCAGTGCAAAAAGTCAGATAACTTAGGGTCAAGAGCTGAAAGATCCCTAGCATCACGTGGATGGGACTCATCATCTTCCTTATTATCTAGCCTGGAGGTGGGCAAGGTGAGCTGCAGATTGTGGTCGATCCTTGCATGCTCCTGGGATGTGCTGGAGCTCTTCCCAGAATCTCCCTGTGGCCTCAGCTCATGTGGCTTCTGATCCCATGGCCTTGGGTATCAGCACCACATCCTGCTGGGACCCCAAAGCCTCAGGAGGCAGAAGGCATTTGCATTCCCATGCTGCATCCTCCAGGCCATCCCTGGGCCTTCCAGGGGTCACAGACAGACAGGGGCTGGTGGAACATGTCCAATGTGTCACCCCATCCCTGGGCTGCCAGCAGCAGCCAGGATTCCAGGGGTTGCAGACAGAGAGGGGATGGTGGAACGTGTCCAATGTGTCACCCCATCCCTGGGCTGCCAGCAGCAGCCAGGATTCCAGGGGTTGCAGACAGAGAGGGGATGGTGGAACGTGTCCAATGTGTCACCCCATCCCTGGGCTGCCAGCAGCAGCCAGGATTCCAGGGGTTGCAGACAGAGAGGGGATGGTGGAACGTGTCCAATGTGTCACCCTGTCCCTGGGCTGCCAGAAGCACCAGGGCTCCTGGAGGCAGCACCTCTGCAGCTGCCAGGGGCTGGCAGGGAGATGGGTGAGTGTGTGAGGTGAGAGATGCTGCCACTCACCTGGCACCACGTGTGGCTGGGATGGCAGGAGGCCACACAGCGTGCCAAGGGCCACAGCAACCAGTGGCAGAGCCTCGTGCAGCAGCTCCAGCAGGCAGGTTTGCTGCAGGTGCCCAGGGTGAGGGCAGCTCCCTCCTACGTCCATCTGCTGCAGGAGGAAATCCATCCCAGGGGTGAATTAACAGGCAGGAAAACTCGTGGTGTGATCCTGAGCTGCACAGCAATTTGAGAAGTTTCTCTTCTGACCTCATCAGGGAGATTTTTGGTGACGTCTGTGAGTCAAGTGACACCTGGGTGAGCAGGCTCATGCTCCGGAAGCCATTCCAGGGCTGTCCGTGGAGCAGGAGGCACCACTGCCCCCCAAAAAAAACAAAACAGAACAAAAAATGTATTTAAAAATGTATCCTGAAACCAGTAATAATAGAACTTTCCAAGAAGTGTTCTAGAAACCAGGAGCAGGCCAGGTGAGGTGCACTGTGCCAGGTGAGTTGGCTGGCTGGGATGGGCCTCAGGCTTCCTAGGCAGGTCTGTTCCACCTGTCAGAGCTCATGAGAGCAGCTTAAAGCTGGGTTTACGAGAGCTTGCACTAAGCTGAGCTGTGCAGGCACTGATGACAAAGATCAGGACAGATTACTGCAGTGTGAGGAAAGTGGGACTTCATACAAGTTCTGCCTTATAATGATATTTATGCTGAAATTCCCGCTCCCAATCACCAAACAGTGGCAGACACTGGGGCCTGGCATTTTCCTACCAGTGAGAGACTTTTGGGATTCACTTGGGCTTTCCTATACATGAAGGGATTCTGTCTTGTGCTGGCAGTGGTACCTGGGGAGCAGCATGGAAACCCCTGCCCCATGGCTACCCTGTGTGTGGCACAGCCAGGAAAACAGGGATGCCTATTAATCCTGGTTTGAACAGCACAGAAGGTGACAAAGAGATCCAGTGGGCAAATACAAGGGTGTGTCCATAGTCTGACCACTAACTCACAGCCAGCACCTTCATGGATGCAGCTGTTCCATCCAGCATCCCTGAGATGCCAGCTGAGTGTACCCATCGCCTCCCCACACTGTAATTAACCCTGGCCCCTGTGATGCTGCCTTGCTGTGTTTCAAAATACAAATCTCCTTAAGCACACACATCCCATCCCGTCCCATCCCATCCCATTATCCCATCCCATTATCCCATCCCATTATCCCATCCCATTATCCCATCCCATCCCATTATCCCATCCCATTATCCCATCCCATCCCATCCCATCCCATCCCATCCCATTATCCCATCCCATTATCCCATCCCATTATCCCATCCCATCCATCCCAGGAAAGCTGACCCTGACCTTTGTCCTGCAGCAATCAAATCACTGATGAGCACCTCACTGAGGGATGCATGGGCAGGGGAAAAGGTGGAGAGAAAACAGGGATTAGCAAGGGCTGATACAAACATGAGCCCTCTCTGACTGCAGCCTGTGTCACAATATTGACAGGTCCCTGGGGAATGGATGAGCTCAACTCCCTGGGCAGGGAGCATCAGCCTGAGCAGCAGCATTCAGGGAAGCAGATTGATCCAGTGGGATGTGCTGGGACAGCTTTCTCCAGCAGCCAGCACACACCAACAGCATCTGCCACCAAGGTGCCCTGGGCAGCACATCTGGAGATGGCACCGGTGCCAGTGCCACCAAACCTGCCCAGTGCCAGTCACCGGGGGGTCCTGCTCATGTCCCAAGGAGGGAGGTGAAGGGCCTGGAGGTGAAGCCATGTGAGGAGGCTGAGGGGAGACCTGCCAGCAGCCTGTAGCTCCCTCAGGGGAAGCAGAAGGGAAGGCACCAACCTCTTCTCTCTGGTGACCAGCAACAGAAGAGAGGGAGCAGCAGGCAGCTCTGCCCAGCAAGGCTTAGGCTGGATATTAGGAGAAGGTTCTTCACCCAGAGAGGGGCTGGGCATTGGAGCAGGCTCTGCAAGGAAGTGGCCATGGCTGCCAGAGTTTCAGAAGTGTTTGGGCAATGCTGTCAGGCACATGGTGTGACTCTTGGGGTGTCCTGTGCAGGGCCAGGAGCGGTGCTTTGGTGACCCTTATGTGTCCCTTCCAACTCTGTAATTCCATGGAACCTGTTCCAACATGTTTTCTGTTTGCCCTGGAATACCAGCAGCAGATCACCCTGCCATGGACAGTGCCCACACCTCACTGAAGGTCCTGTGGTCTTTTGGGGGCCCAGGAGGTGTTTGGGACACCTTCATGCCACCAGCTTCTACCCCCACCACTCGGCTCCATGCTCTCCCTTCTCCACTGTGTCCTTGGCAGCTCTGCAGCCCAGCAGTGCTGTCCTTGAGTCTGGGGGAGGAGATGAGAGCAGAAGCTGGACCCAGCTCCCAAATTGCCCAGAAAATGACTGTGAGCATGAAGGAGCAACCCTTCCTGCAGGAATGCCCTGACCTTGTTGTCCCTGCTCATTAGACACCGTGCCTGCCCCACCGGGAGCAGCAGAAGGGCTTTGCTGATGATGGGAATGCCAAGGGCCATCACACGTGGGTGGCAGGATGCCACCCGTGCCCATGGGGCTGAGCTGGCTGCCCCTGGCCAGAGCTGCTGCTGGGCTGTGCTGCTGCTGCCTCACTCACTGCCTGCCTTTCAGAGAGGCAAAGCTTCAGTCCCAGCAGGATTTCTGGTCCCCCTGCACGTGGCAGAGGGTCCCCCAAAGCCCTTCTGTGGGACAGGAGATGTGCCAGAGCACCCATCCTGTGAATCCATCATGGATGTCCCCATGGCTGAGCACTCCAGAGCTACACTAACATATGCAGGACATGAAAGGAGAGCAGGAGAATGGCCAGCACCACGTGGGCCTGCAGGGAACCCAGAGGTGGATCATTAATGCTTGCCTATTCCTGCTCCAGGAGGGACATCCTTGACCAGGGGGCTCCCAAGCCTGTGGCACCATGGGCTGTAACAAACCCCTGCAGGTGTGACCCCAGAGCCATGCCCAGGCTGCCAAGTGCTCCTGCCATTCCAATTCTCTGACCTTGATCCAGTGTTCCCAGCCCAAACACCAGGCACGGTGCCTGCTGTGGGCTCCTCCCCTGACTTCACTGACCTGTGGCACTGCCTGGCAGCTAGCCCACGGCCCAGAGGAGGAGCCATGCTCAGAGCTGGCCTCCCACCCTCCTGTGCTCCACACTTGTGCTGTCACACGCACCTAAGTCGTGCCTCCCACAGCATTCATTCTGCCTTCCATCCACAGCCCAGACCCGGCTGACAGCACATCCCTCTCCAGACGAGGATGCCCATCCTGAGCTGGGCACAGCAGGAAGAGCCTGAGTCAGCCCAAGAGCTTCCCAAAGCCAAGGAAGCCATGACCTGCTCCGAGGTATCCAAGGAATTCAAGGCAGGGATGGATGCAGCCCTCCAAAACCCCGAGCTGTGGCAGCTGCTGCCAGGCAGAGTGTGGGTAGATGGAGTGAGGATCTGCTCTGCTCTCGGTGCATTTTGAGGCCATCAATAAACCCTTGGCACCTGGAGGCTATGTACACACATCCCAGGGCTCCTCAGCAGCATCCCCACAGCCCTCACATACTCCTGCTTGGAAGTGACTTACCCCAACCATCACAGCCAGTCTGGCTTTGCTGGCTCACCAGCAATGAGGCACCTTCTGCTCAGGTGACAAAGACACCAAATATTGCTGCAGCTGTCCAGAGGGGAGCCAGCCACAGTGACTCACGGAGGGACACAGCTCCCCTGAGCCAGGCTGAGCTGACCAAAGCTTCTGCTGAGACACACAGAAACACAGAAAAGTACAACATCTTCCTCTTTAGCAGCTTGTCCTGCACCAGAGAGGGTCATACACACACTCAGCATCCTTGCACATGCCCTGCACAGCCCTGTGGTAGCCAGCCACGCTCCTGTTTGTTGTGCTGGAGGCAGCTTGAAGGGAGAAATGAATGCACAATGAGCAGCTCAGCTGCTCTGCCTCAAGGTGAATCTGCCTGCCAGCACTTTGGTTTGTTACAATCCCTTGCATCTGCAGAGGGGTTCTGGCAGAGCAGCCTTTGCAGGCCCCTCTCACTGAGCATTGGTGCCGAAAATGTGAATTACAGCATCACAATTACAGGCTCTCCAAGCTCTGCTCATCCACTGGAGCATTGACTGATGAGTTTACAGGGAATTTGCCACTCCCAATTCTTCTCTCAAGTTGTTTCTGAACTCATCACCCAGTTCCCTTTTTGATTTCTCCTCCCTTTTTGATTTGACAGATCCATTTTTCAAAGCAGAGCTGACAATCTCCCCTGACCCTGGGGGCAGCCTTGGCTCTACAATTCACCCATTCTCAGCAAAACCCACCCAGATCCAGGTCCCTCTTGGCTTTTCCCTGCCAGCCAGACAGGTCATGCTGCTGTGAGCCTCTCATAGGGGTTTCTGCTCCCTGCTCCTCACCCAGCTCTCCAGAGCTGTGTCTCTCCTCTCCCCACTCTGGGCAGCCCCCCTCCAGGACTTTCAACACCAAAGCTGCCATCCATGGAGCCTGGATCTTCCCAAACAAGCTGCCTGTGTTACATCCTCCTGTTTACAGGGACATGCCAGTCCTTGTTGTTCTCTCCCATCCCGTTCCCTTCCCTTCCCGGAGAGGCAAAGGTCACTCAGCCACAGGATCTCAGCTCTGACATGCTGATCTCAGTCCTTCTCCTCCCTTGGCCAGGGCTCAGCTCCCATCCACCCTCCTGTTATCCGTGCCCTACATAGCTGAGAGCCAGCTGAGCTGAAAAGCAAAACTCAGGCTGTGTTTGGGGCAAGGCAACGTGTTTGCTCACAAAGGTGAAAAACCAGTGGCTCAGGGTGAGGCATGGCCATGGGATACCAGATCACACAATCAGCTGGTTGTGGAGGGCTCCACAGAGTGGCCACAGCCAGTTTTCACACTCCAGACCTGCCCTGGAGGTTCTCTGGGAAGCTCCATATCCAGGGATCACACAGAGCAGTGCTCCATGGCTGCCACTGCCAGCTCTTCCCTATCCCAGCTGGAATTTCTCAGCGCTGGGCAGGACCTGTTTTCATTGCACAGAAATTAAAATCCAGCTGAAAGAGATGAAGCTCCATGTTCAGCTGTCTGCTAGCCAGATGCAGGGAATGAGGAGCCATCCTTCCCTGCAAGCCAGCAAATCCCAGCACTGGGCAGCAAAACCCTGGGAGCAGCCAAACCTTGGGAGCAGCCACCCCCAGCCCTTTGGGCAGTCCCTGTTTCAAGGATCCAGGCCCTACCTGTGCTCTCAGGACAAACGACAGAATGTGGGAGGTGTTTATGGTTCCCATCCCACAAAGCTGTCCCATCCCTTGGCTGCAAAGACATCCAGCTTCTCACACGGAGGAGAGGGGCAGGAAGTGAGGTTGAGCACAGCCAAGTGTTTGCCTACAGAAAGACATGGAAAATAATGCCTGGGATCAGGCAGGAACCCCTGTGGAGAAGCAGGGACCTGTGACAAGTGCCACAGAGCCATGGAGCACCTCCTCTCTTTGAAGAGCATTGCTCTGGGGGCACCTGGGCTGGCTGTGCCTCCCCAGCTCCTGCAGCACCAAACCTGTGGCACATCATAAGTGTATCCCATCTTTTCAGCCATTCCACTCTCAGGGGCTCAGCTTGTGCTTCAGCACCTCCTGCTCCTTTCTCCCTGTCACTCTGAGCAGAAAGCTGAGCTCCAGGTCTCCAGAGGCCACTTTGTACCCACACAGGGCTGCAGGGATCCCTCCTGAGTCCCACACCTGCACCTCCCAGGATGGAACAACATTCCAGTGCACCAAATGCCACCACAGAAACTGAGGGGAAGCTAAACCACACAGCAGGACAGAAAAACATATCTTCTCCAACCCTGAGCCACAAATCCTCAAGGGAGAGCTACAGAGAGCTTTTAAAACGAACCAGAAACAAGTTAATAGCTTTATTGACACCAGTGTTGGTCACACATCCTCTCCCCTCATCAGCCACTGCATTTGTCACATCCCATCCCATCCCATCTCCACTTTTCCTATTAACTTCATCCTACAGGCACACTTGAGATGAAACCTAAAAGGTCCTACCCCTGGTCATCAACCTGTGCCCATCCTAGAAATTTTCCCCTTTTTTCCAAGCTTTAAGAAAAAAACCCAACAGAGCCACCAAACCCATATATCAGAAAACATTTATTTGTATTAAGTGTGCTAGATTATTCAAAGCTACATCTTCTAGGCTCTCCAGAGCTCACTGCATGCAAATGCTAAGCCTGGCAGAGCTGCAGTGCCAGCTGGCACAGGGCAGTGCAGGTGATCAGCTTGGCATCAGAGCCCTGACCCTCCCATTTCCCAGTAAGGTGCACTCAGCCCAGCAGCACTGTGTCAGACTGTGCTCTGAGTAACAATTGCTGTTTCATTTATCTCAGCCCAGAGAGAGATTGGGGCAGGGATAACAAATGGCTGAGTGTCTGCATTTGGGGTAGGGGGGAATGCTCAGGGTGAAGGTGGTGTCACCTACTACAGCCCAGGGCAGCACAGCAAAGCTCAAAACTCATCTAAATCCCACCCAGGCAATGTGCTTCATCCCTCTGCAGAGCAGAGCCAGGGATGCTGTACCTGGGATCAAGTACCCCCAGCCACCGACTGTCCCTGCAGAGAAGGGGAACACTCCACCAGAAATAGAGGGTTCTGGTTCCAGAGTGTTTTAGGGCACAGCAGAACAGAATCCAGACCTGGTGCTGGGATTGGTTTTATTGCATTTCAATAAACATCCACAGCAGCACAGCCCAGTCTGAGCAGCTCCAGCCACACCCTACAAGGGCCAGCTCCTCATTCCGCTCTACTGCCAGGACAAAACCCAGAACATTCCCAGAACCCACACTCATGCTGATGGCTCAGGTCTTCCCCAAGGCTGAGCTGAGAGGGTTTCCTCAGCCCAAACTCAAGACTGAGATATCTCTGCTGCTGGCAACACCCCTCTGCTGTGCCCAAAACCAACGGAAGATGGGAAGAAGTTAAAAAATTTAGATCCATATCCCTGCAAGCCAACTCCATGAAGAGCCTGGATTCTCCTGGCTGCCAGCTCTGTGCACATTTCCTACCCAGAGCCCTGGGCTGCCCCTCATTGTGGGTACCCTGGGCATGCACAGCCTCCTCTGACCTCACCCAACCCTGCCAGCCCCAGGGAAGCACCTGGACTCCCTTGCCAAGGAGCATTAAGCAGTAATTATGTGACACGGCAGGGTGAGCAAGCACCAGGGACATCTCCCAAGAGCCTAGGGCTGGGAAATAGTCTCAGACTTCCCACAGGTGCTCAGCACACAAAGCCACACTGAAGTCTTCAGAAATCACTCATGTCTTTCCTGAACTAAAGAAGTAAGCCAAAAAGGTGGCTAGCAGCTCTTCTGGGCAAAGAAAGACTCCACATTTCCCAGGTACACACAGGTTTACAGCACAAAGAAACAAATCAAGTTCCCTTCCAGCCCTCCAAGATAAAAGTAGATGGACATGGGAGTAAAAACACCACTGCACCAAGGACAAGTCACTTTCAGTCATTTATTCATTACAGCACTTGAAGTTACTGGGTGGCAGGTACTCAGTGAAGGTCCCCAGATAAACAGCAGGTATAATGGTTGGTACAACAGATTTATATAAAAAGAGTTAAACAGATAAAACAACATGGTAACCTCTCACTCTTGCTCTAAACAGAGCAGACTGGCCCTGAGTCCAGGTTAACATCATCCTTTCCAGCCAGTCATGGTTAAAACCCTCAAGTGCCCATACCCAGGGGACAGCAAGGCATCTGTTGTCACAGTTGAGGCAGGCTGTGCTTCTCAGGCCAGATGTCCAGGAGCTTGGTTCCAGCTGCTGTGCAGACCCTGCCTGCCACTGAGGCTCAGTCTTGTAGAGCAGGTCTGCACAGCCAGCCCCAGCCTTGGTGAACAGCTGTCAGGGCAGCTCTGCTGAAGGTGAGCCTTCAAGTACATCAGGATCAGCCACAGGTGATGTGTTTGAGCCATCTACAAACACCAGCAGAGCCAAGATGCAGGGCAGCAGCCCAGGCTGCTGCCAGATTGAAACCACAGGTTTTGAGGCTGCTCCTGAACCACACACAGTCCAGCCTTGTTTTTCCAAGACCCTGCTTTGCAACTGTGTTGAGACAGACTTTGCCTACTCGAGGTCTCCAGTTTTATCCCAAAAGAAAAACCCCATAGCAAAAGGTTTAAGTATTTCTCTTCAGTTTTCACACTTCCATTTTCAGGAACTGTTCACCTTCTGTCGAGAAGGAAGATTCTGAAGCCGTGTGCCTGCAGAACAGCTGGCAACAGAGGCAGCACCAGAATGAAGAAATCCCACGTTACTGAGACAAGACTCTCACCCCACTGACACTGGCTTTGCTTAGTCTAAGAGATCACGGTATTTCTCTAGAGTCTGCTCCTCCAGCTCCAACAGCTTCTGGTAAAATTTCTCAGCAATGTCTTCATCCACATCCATCTGGAAGACAAGGAGACAAGGAAAACTGCCCTGTGAGACCATCCCCTCTGTGGCAGCCAGGGCAGACACCGAGGGCAGCTCTGGAGATAAGCAGGGTGCATTTCCAAAGCCTCCACCTTCACAAACAGCCAGCTGAAGGCATCTGCCACCAGGGCAGAAGCCAGAACACATTTTGGGGAAGCATCATGACACACTTAACCTGTTCTGGTCATCACTTCTGTTATCTTCCAGACTAGGCCAGGAGTTACTCCAGGAAACACTGCAGATAACCCCACATCCCTTCCTCTACTTGGCATTCAAGGCATCTTCCTTCCCCTCCAAGCACAGCCTTGGCACCAGCGCCCCCATACAAAGCAGATCACAGACCCCCAGCCAAGCTCCCTCTCCCTTTACCTTCCGAGGCTCCACGTAGCATTTCCCCAGCCCAGAGGTACAGCTGTGGTATTTGACCAGGGAATCCAGGTACTCTGGCTTCTGTTTGAACAGCCACACCTGGAAAGAACAGCACAAAGATGTACAAGCCCAGCACACCCTGTCCCAACCCTCCTGACTGCCAGCAGACACAGGAGGAGACAGCACAGGTGCTCCCACCTGTGAAGCAGGGGAAGATGTGATCTGGGAAGTTCTGAGCAGTTCAGCATGGCTAAACTTGCTCCCACTGTGCTTGAGACACACTGTGCCCCCCACCACCCACCTCCATCCCCTGTGCTGCACATCATTGCCCTGGCCACGATGTTTTCCCAAAATCCTTTATTTTATGGGTACTGGGTAAAGATCACAGAGCACCATGGGGCAGATCAGCCCTGGGGACAGCTGGTCCCCCACACTTTGCTGTGTGCTATTTAGGGGTCAAACACAGCACCCACCCACCAGCCTTGCTGAGAAGCTCTTTGCTCAAGCCACAAGACCCCACAAGAGCTACCCAGAAGGAAGGAATATTAAAATCAAGTTGTGAACTACTTACATGAGCTTCTGCTCCATTATAGGGTGTCAGAGTGTAAGTTTTGGCAACAAATCGGATCTGAGGGGGAAAGAAGGACATAGCAGAAACTGCTGTGGCCCAAGGTTTGTTGGCAAGCCCTGAGCAGCCCAAACACTCCAGACAATCTACAAGAAATGTTTTTCAAACAGGTAACACTGCACACTAGAGCATCCTTTTATCACCACAAACTGCTTTCTGGAGTCCCCCAGCAAGGCACCAAGTGTCACTGCACACTCCCACCCCAAGGCAGGAGCCACACACACCTCACAGGTGCCTTTTCTGGGAGGGTCTCAAGGGCAGGGATGGCAGGAGGATCTGCCAGCTCTGAGGACAGCTGAGAAGGCATTGCCAGGAGAAATGTGATCCATCAGGATCAGCTGCTGCAGCTGGGGCAGCTTAAGATGAAAAGCCACTCTTGCAGCAAGAGCATCAAGGCTCAGAGGAGGCAGCCCTCAGGGACAGAACTGCAGTGAAAGCTGAGGGCTAGAGGAAGAAAGGCAAGGAAACTTTTGAGGAAGCAGGGGGAGAGGCAATAGAGAGCAGGAAGCTTTGCTTTCCATAGGGTTGGAATTTAAAAAACAACATTGCCTTCTAGAGGAATGGAAAGAACAACACTGAAAAACAGGTTGTTCTAGAAATGAACAGCATCTCAAAGCACAGAGGCCAGGCCAGGGCCACATCTTGAGCTCTGCTGGCAGCAAGCTCATGGTGTTTCACAAGCCCAGGCAGAACTGGCAAACCTTCCAAGGGGAGCCTTGACAAACACTGCTGTGGCCGAAGGGCTGAACCCTGCCCCTCTGCACAGAGTCCAGCACCAAACCTCCAAACTCAGCCTGGAAACTGGGGCCCCAGGAGGAGAAAGGGAAGGTTTGCAGAGGGTGCAGCCTGCCCAGACCAACAGAAGGAAGAAATCTATCCTAACACAGGCAGCAAGGAACCAGAAGTGTGCTGTACATCACTCACAGTGAAGTGTGTCACAGCCCAAAACCAGGACATTTATCCACTCACCAACCACATGATGGGCATGAGCAGCTTCCACAGGAAAACAGGCAGAATTCCATAGGTCATGTTGGACATAACAAGCCCAGGACAAACAACACTGGAATACAGACCCTGCAGAAAGAAACCATGTCAGGGTGCAATTGCACCACACTGAAAAGAATGGGTCAGACTCCTTCCCTCCCAGTAGTCCTCAGCAGGAGAGGGTGTGGACAGACAGTAATGCTCCACTAAGTACCAGAGCAGACTGCAATTAGATGGAGTGATTTTTAACAGGTCCAAATTGGAAATGTTTGTGTTAAATCCATGCCCATTCCAAACCCCCAGGGCAGAAAGTGCAGCCTCCTGGTGCAATCTCCATGCAGCTCAGCAGCCAGAGCAGATATCCCACAAATTACAGCCCACTCTGACCAAAGGCTACCTCTTCTTTAAGATGTAAGAGCTCAGCCTGTTAAGACTAAACCATTCCATCTGGAAGTGTTTGAGAATAGCACAACCACTACTGCTGGACCAGGGCTGCAGCTGCCAACAAAAACCATCAGTGCCCCAGGACAGGGAAGGCAGGTTGCTTGTACAGCTCACTGTGACAAACCTGAGCCTGCAGCTTGCAGGCAGCACTGCCAGAGCAGCCCTGTGCTGGCAGGCAGGGACACCTGAAAAAAGCAGAGGCTCTTTGCTCTTTAACATCAGTTCTGATCTAGAGAGAAGAGCTCACAAGGTAAGAAGCACTCCTGAAATCCCTCGCTTTGGGAAGTTTTTCTGGCCAGAACCCCAGAATCTGGCAGTCTCTCTGGCAGATTCTCCATCTCCTACCACCAGCTCAAGCTCAGCTAACTTTAGTTCTTACCTGTGCATTTAGGAACTCACCAGATTGCTATGAGTGAACGAATACAACCAGGTAACAACAATGCCATGATAATTACAAACATTAATTCAACAGTAATCAGTAGGTTTCTGCAGCAGCATAAACCCCATCATCACCTGGCCATTAAATTTCTTGTTCAGAACCACACTTGTCAGGTCAGTAGCATATTTGGAGGAACTGTATGATTCCTGCCCCTTGGCATGCTGGTAGTCAGAGAGGCTGAAGGCAGATTCCCTGGCATTGCTGGAGGAGGTCCAGATGAGTTGGGAGGGCTTCTCCTTTCCACACAGCAGAGACTGAAGCTGACGGACCTGGAAAAAAAAAAATAGAGTCGTTAACTTATTTAACACAGCAGTGTCTCGTTCTTAGGGTATAACTTTACAACACCTGAGGCTGTGAGCTTCTCTCAGCTTTCTCAGCCAGCTTTTCCTACACTAGCCAAAAGCAGACACTTGTACAAGCAGCTGTCATTCTGCTGGACAGCTCAGCTGAGCACCTCAGAATTTAATAGAGCCAAGCCTTAGTATTTATCCTGGATGGAGAACTATGTGTGATTGACCTCTGTGTGCAGGTCACAGAGGTAACCTCCAAATTACATTAATTCTTGCAACAAAAGTCACCATTGAAACAAACGTCAAGGCCTTTTCCCTGTCATTCTTTTGATTATCTGCTGCTGCAGCCTCCATCAGCACCTGAACCTGTGAGACCTGTCCTGCCCAGACCATCCCTACCCACACCAAACATCAGACTGAGGGTCCAGTCTTCACACGAGGCCTCACCAGCATGAAGTGTCCAAACAGATTGGTGGCAAACACCTCCTGAAGCCCATCTCCATTCAGCCTGTCCGTCTGGGTCATGATGCCTTCTGCAGTGGTCAGCATGTGGAGCATCTTCCTGGAAGCCAGGAACAGGAGTTAGTGAGGAATCCACACTGCCAGGAGGGATCCACCACTCCCCACTTCAGCAGAACCCCCCACCTTCACCTCCAAGGGCAATATCAAACCATGGAAAAAACAGATGGGAAGAGTCTGCAGAGTGTCCCAGGTCCTTTATTTGCAAGTATCTCAATACTGACCAGGCCAGAGAAGACTTGTCCCTTCCTTCACTTTCCCACAGTAAAAACACCTCCTTCCCTCATTTCACGCTCTGATAATTTAATCCAGCTCCAGCACGGAGACAAGCCCTCAGGCCATACCTAATGCAGGCAAGGAAACCAGTCTGGCACCAGTGCTCAGCATCCCAACACCTCTGTTAGACTCGACACAAGTCACTGTGCCCCTCAGCTCAGCTTCCCCATGAGTAACCATACTCCTACCAACACCACGAGCTTCACAAAATACTGTGATCCACAGCTATGAACAGCTACAAAACCCTACACTGGCATCACAACAACAGCAAGGAGACCCAGTCTTCAACACAGCCACATTTCTCATGCAAGGGCAGGCTTTGGGTGACTTCCTGCCCTCCCCACGCACCCAGCAGGGCTCACACCCGGGATCAGCAGTGGCGCTGGGCACCTGGGACCACCTCACACCCGGGATCAGCAGTGGCGCTGGGCACCTGGGACCACCTCACACCCGGGATCAGCAGTGGCGCTGGGCACCCTGGACCACCTCACACCCGGGATCAGCAGTGGCGCTGGGCACCCTGGACCACCCCAGCAGGGCACTCAGCCGCCAAACCCACCCCACAGAGGAGAGTACATCCCACAGAGAGTGCTCTATCTCGCACCAGGGAATGGGAGATGGAGCCAGGGGAACATCCTGACGATGCCAGCCCCCTGTGTGTCCCACGAGCGGGGCCCAGAGCCCCTGGCAGCGTCTCCTACCCGGTGAGGAGCCCGTGCCACAGCGCCTTGAAGTTCACGTGCGGGTTGGGCATGATGCCGGCGTTCAGGTACACAAAGTCCAGGCGCTGAAACCTGCGGGAGGAGGGCACAGGAGCCGGGTGGGAGCGGGCCAGGGGTGCCCGGGGCGTGACGGGGGGCAGATCCCGTACCTGCAGCGGAGCTCCCGGGCGGCCCGCAGGATGGAGGCCAGGTTGCCCAGGTCCACCTCCACGGTGGACACCTGCGCGAAGGGGTGGGTGGCCAGGATGAGGTCGCGCGTGGCCTCGCTCTTCTGCTCGTTTCGGCAGGCGATGCAGAGGTGGATGCGGCCATCCTCCTCCAGCAGCCGCTGGCACAGCGCCAGCCCCACGCCGCTGCAACGGGAGGGGGTCAGAGAGAGAGAGAGCCCTGACCAGGTCAGGTCAGGCCACGCCAGCCCATTCCTCCCGGTGGAGCCCAGCGGCGTCCGGCATTGTGTACCCGGCAGTGTGTGCCCGCAGTCTCACTCACCTGCTCGCACCGGTCACCAGCACCACGCGCTCCATCTCTGCCCTCGCCCCCCGCCCTCACCAACGTTATAGGCGCGGCGCGCGCCCGGCCCCGCCCCGCCCGGCCCCCGAAGCCAATCAGCGCACGGCAGGGGGGCGGGCCCCGCGCCGGCGGTGGCGTGATGGTGAGCCGCGCGCGGGGGGCGGGGCCACAGTGACACGCTCCCGTGACCACGCCTCCGGTACACGCCCCGGTGCTGAGGCCACGCCCACACAGTGATGCCACGTTACGTAGCGTTGGCCACGCCCATTCTGCACAGGCCCCGCCCCCTCCTCGGAGACACTGGGTTGTCCCTGCTGTTTCCTTTCCTTTCCTTTCCTTTCCTTTCCTTTCCTTTCCTTTCCTTTCCTTTCCTTTCCTTTCCTTNTTGGCCACGCCCATTCTGCACAGGCCCCGCCCCCTCCTCGGAGACACTGGGTTGTCCCCGCTGTCCCCTTTCCTTTCCTTTCCTTTCCTGTCCTGTCCTGTCCTGTCCTACTCCATTCCCGTACAATTCCATTTCCATTCCCTTCCCTTACCCTTCCCATTCCCGTTCCATTCCCTTACCATTCCCATTTCCATTCCATTCCCATCCCTGTTCCCTTACAATTCCATTTCCATTCCCACTCCCATTCCCTTCCCTTAACGCTTCCCATTCTCACTCCCATTCCATTCCTATTCCCTTCCTTTACCATTCCACTCCCATTCCCGCTCCCATTCCATTCCTGTTCCCTTCCCTTTCCCTTCCCTTCCCATTCCCACTCCCATTCCGTTTCATTCCCATTCCCACTCCCATTCCTCGTTCTCCCCTCTGCCACCCTCTGTGGGGCACAGCCCCCCATCCCTGCCCTCCCCTCTCTATGGGGCACACTCCCCCATCCCTGCCCTCCCATCTCTGTGGGGCACAGCCCACCATCCCTCCTCTCTGTGGGGCACAGCCCCCCATCCCTGCCCTCCCTTGTCCCAGCCCCTCGGTGCTGCCCCGGCCCTGCTGCTGGACGTGTCCTGATGGATGCTGAGCCCCAGAGCATCCTTGCTCCCCCCCCCCAGGATGTACAGCTCGTGTGGCTCAGCCAGCTGGTCTCTTATCTCCCTCCAGCTCTCAGGCTGTTTCCCGTGCTCCCACACCACATCCCAGCACACAGTGCAGCTCCAGAGCCCCCCAGCCCCGGGGGGAGGCGAGCTGAGCTGCTGCAGAGGCAGCACAAGGGAAGCAGGCAGGCAGCCTCACGGACCGAGTGTCTCTTCAGCGGGTTTGCCCTTACACACAGGTGCATCTACTGAATATACACATGCCTTAGCCATGGGATACTGGGAACCGTGCTGAACTACTGTGTACAAAGTGTGGAGGGGTCCCTAGACCCCCCCGAGTCCACAGTTCCTCCTGTCCACCCTCAGGAGGGTCTGAGTTTGGGGTGTGGTGGGGATAACCTGCCAGGGCACACGGCTTTGGCACCTGTCCAGCTCGCCCAGGGTGCTGCCAGCTCCGGGAGGACGGATGGGTGCCAGATGCTGTGGGATGCTGGAGGTGGCAGAGCCCAGCCCGGGCACTTCAGCTGGGCTGTGATCCCAGGCTGAGGGCCAGGGAGAGCTGCAGTGCCCTGCTCCATGCCCGTGGGGTTGGTGCAGGCATGGGCATCCAGCAGCTGCCAGTGAAACTCTGCCACGTGCATTCTTCTCCTGGCAGACGAAGATGTGGGGTAACCCTGGGGGAGGATCTGGAGTTTCCCCATGGAAATAAAAGGTGCTAGCATCCTGCTGCATCACCCGTGGGGCATCCAAAATGCATTTCCTGGGCACTTGAGCTGCCCTGGAGTAGCTGTGGTCGGTGAGGGAATGTCCCCTTGGCACAGGATGCCCGCTCCTCCCTGGCTGTACACTCCAGCATCTGGGTGAGGTGCTGGGAGAGCCCTCAGGCTTCTCCCTGAGCAGCTGGGAGGGCGCTTCCTGCCTCTCCGTGTGGCATTGTGACATTGTCCAAAGCCTCAAATGTCCGCGGAGTCTTTGTTTCACCCCTGCACAGCCACTAAGAGCTGGTGGAGCTCCCAGCTCCTCCTGAGGCAGGTGCTGGCTGCTGGGCACACATCCCTTCCCCAGGGCACCTGCCCTGCCTGTGGGCAGAGTTTCCTCACTGAGAAGGTCCAGCTGAAGCTCGTCCCCTCCAGCTGGGGAAGAGAAGCTGCTCTGTCCCAGCCCCTGGCACCAGAACACACTGCTTCAATAAATAACCCTCCCCCAAGCCCGTGCTGCTCCCAGGCTCGGGTCTGCAGGGAAGCAGGAGGTCTGAGATATCCAATGCTGTGGGGTTTGTGCCCTTGGGGTCTCCTCTGAGGCCTCACTGCACTGTGAGAACACAAGCAGCTGCTCAGGGTGTATGGCTAAGTCCGAGTGAAGTGGCTTCTGTTTGCACATGGGGCTCCTCTGGGGACAGGGAAGGATGGGGACCAGGACAGGTGGGAGCCAAGGGTCATTCTTCTCTGTCTGAGTCCTGGAGAAGGCGGTGGATGTCCTGGAAGGAGGGACGGTCTTTGGTGTCCCGTCTCCAGCAGCTGAGCATTAGCTTATAGACTGAGTCAGGGCATAGCACGGGCTGGGGAAGGTAGGTCTGCAAAACAAAGGGCAAAAATGGCAAAGAGAGAATCACTGCCACAGAAGCAGTGTGCAAACTGCTCCTGGAGAGCCTCGTGTCTCAGGGTGCCCCATCTCTCCATGGCCCAGGGGCAAGGTGACACCCAGGTGGCACCTGCCTCTGTCCCCTAACCCTAAATGCTGCAGTGGGGTCAGTGAGCAAGCAGTGTCTTGGGCTGTGTGAAGTGCAGGGTTTGACACGGTGGGCCCTTCATCAGGATTCCTTCCTGGAGGAGTTCCTGTGCCATAGCTGCCTCAGAGCCAAGCTCCCTGTCTGGACACCCTAAAGTGTCTCTCCAGGCCCCTGATGTCCTGGGTACACCACAGGCCCTCTTGTCCCATCCTGTCCCAACCCATTCCATTCCGTCCCATCCCATCCCATTCAATTCATCCCATCCCACTGATCCCATCCCATCCCATCCCGTCCCATCCCATCCCATGGATCCCATCCCATCCCATTGATCCCATGCCATGCTGTCCCACCCCATCCCATCCCGTCCCATTGATCCCAT
>VWZS01018694.1:30100-126162 GCA_013397075.1 Rhabdornis inornatus
TCTCACTGATCCCGTCCCATCCCCACCTGCCGGCCCTGGTCGCGGAAGAACTCTCCGGTGTTTTCGATGACCTGCTCGTCAGACATGTGTGAGTAGGGCTGCTCCCGGCAGAGGGTGAAGGTCTCCCACAGCGTCACCCCGAACGCCCACACGTCACTGGCCGTGGTGAACTTGCCCTGGCCAGAGGGAGCAGAGCAGGGTCAGGCCTGGGCTTTACCCCACCCTGCTCCAGAAGCTGCAGGTGCTCGGGGATCAAAACCTCCTTCTGGACTTCAGCATCCAGATCTGGCCCTGCAGATCTGCTTTCTGCCTGGGGCCAGAGCCTGGGGAGCTGCAGGTCTGGTTGGCAGTGACTGCTCTGAGAGCTGGGGCTTGCCACGGACCCAGCTCCCTGCAAAGGTAAAGACCAGCACAGCTCCCTCATCCAGCTCTGACCATTGCCAGGATAAAATGCCAAGCACCCTGCTTAGGGATGTCCTGCACTGTGACATCAAAAATCACCACAGCCTGCCTCAAAAAGCTGCTTTCCCCACACTTCACCCCAAATCTGGGTTGCAGTGAGCAGAAACCTCTCCATCCCCCCTGCACACCCCAGCCCAAGGAAGCAGCCCAGTGAGCACCCCCAGAGCTGTATCAGTGCCTGCCAGAGGAGCCCAGCCCCGTGTACCAGCAGGATGCTCTCCCAGGACATCCAGCGGATCGGGAGCACAGCCCGGCCCTGGATGCGGTAGTAGTCCCCGCTGTAGAGGTTCCTGCTCATCCCAAAGTCGGCGATCTTGATGGTGTAGTGCTTCCCCACCAGGCAGTTGCGCGTGGCCAGGTCCCGGTGCACGAAGTTGAGGGACGAGAGGTACTTCATTCCCGAGGCGATCTGGGTGGCCATGAACCGCAGGTCACTGTGGGCACACGGGCCATGAGCAGAGGGAAGGGAGGGACGACAGCAGCCAGGAGGATCCAGGCAAGGTGTCCCAGGCACCTGATCTCCCAGGCAGCCCTACTGTCTTGGCTTGCAATGCAGGATGTGACCAGCAGTGTGTATTCTATCACCATCTGTTAAACCAGCTGGGGCAGTGTTCTTTAGCTTTTCCACAACCCATCCTCCCTCCAGGAGATATCTCCTGTTAATGGGCCATGGAGTCCCAGTGCATGACTGATAAAATTCCATCATCCCATTGGGAGATGCTCCACCCAGGGGGAGGAGCCAAGCATTTCCTACCCAGATCAAATCTGACATTTGGAACATCAGAGCAGCCTTTCTCCACTGCATTCCAGAGGAAAACCAGACCCTTCCACAGCATCATTGGAGCTTTGGAGGAAAACTGCACTTTCTACAGGAGCACTGCTCCAACAGAACCACATCTGTCACTGCAGGAGGATACAGCCACCATTTAATGGGACTGCTACCAACACCCTGACTGAGTGACGGGGGGTCAGCTTGGATTCTGACTCTGGCAGTGTTTTGGGTTTGGATTTTTTTTGTATTACTGTATTTCTATTTTATTTTTTTTTCCCTAGTAAAGAATTATTCCTATTCCCATATCTTTGCCTGAGAGCTCCTTAATTTCAAAATTATAATAATTAGGAGGGAGGGTGTTTTCATTTTCCATTTCAAGAGAGGCTCCTGCCTTTCTTAGCAGACACCAGCCTTTCAAACCAGGACACCTACGTGACGGAGGGTGTGTGGCCAGCAGTGGGGCTGCCTGCCTGCTGGCGGGACAGGAACTGGTTGAGGTCCCCATTCTCCATGTACTCAGTGATCATGCACAGGGGGTCGTCTGTGATGCACACCGCCAGCAGCCGGATGATGTTGGGGTCCTTCAGCCGCGACATGATCTTGATTTCCTTCAGAAAATCATTCCTTTCCGGAACAGAAACCACACGGGTCGGACAGACAGACCCAGAGGGGCATGGAGGTGAGCACACGCTGGCCAAGAGTGCCACCCACCCACCCCAGCCTGCTGAGGGACCTGTAGGGAAGATGGGCTGCAGGGTGGGCTTAGCAGGGACATGGGCTCTGGGGAGCTGGTTAGGACCAAGGATCCTGCCATGGGACACCCCAGCATATCCAGAGAGCTCAGGTGTGTGGTCCTTGCACTGGCACTGAGCTGATGGATGGAGGCAGGGGATGCTGCCCAAGCACCCCAGCTCTCCTGATGAGCTCTGCACGGGGCAGTGCTGGGGCGTGTGCCCCCCTCAGCCCCTACCTGGCATTCTTGTTGGCGTCTGCCCGCAGCATCTTCACAGCCACCAGCACAGGGTGGTCGGAGCTTCCATCCAAGCCCTCCAGGGCAAAGTCCTTCCCTGTGAACTTCTCCATGCCCTCCACTTCACAGAGGTGAACCTGGGGGAGCAAGGGGCAGCCATTCCCTCTGCTCACGAGCAGGGAAGAGCTTTCCTGAGCCCTGCTGGGAGAAGGCCCCATTCCCGCTCACCTCCCCAAACTGGCCTTCCCCCAGCTTCTCCTTGAAGGTCAGCAGCTTCCTGGGGAACTCCTCAACGGCCACGTCCTTGCCGGAGAGCAGGTCCATGGTGAGGGCTGGCACTGAGTAGGTGTTGCCGCCCGTCACGCCCTGCAGGTTGACGATGTCGGCCTCGGCGTAGTGCGGGACGCCCTCGGGGACGTTGGCCTGGGACTTGGCGGGGCCACTGCAGCCTGGAGAGACACAGAGGGGCCAGCCCTGCCTGGGTGTGCTGCCCTGCACCCTCTGCTCCCTGCTGGCTGCTCGCACTCTGTGCCTTCCGCCCCAGAGCCCTGTGCTGCCCCAGAGCCCTGCACTCCTTCCCCACCAAACACACCCGCCAAGCCATGAGCTCCAGGTGAGCAGAGATCAGTGCCTGGTCTCCAGATGGGTGAGGAAGAGGTGCTACAGCATCCCAGGGGTGACAGTGGGACACAGCTTAGTCTGGCAGAGGATGTCAGTGTTGTGGGAGACCTTCTCACACAGCCTTTGTGTGACCCTCGTGTGGGATGCACAGGGACTTGTGAGATCTCTCCCCTCTGTGCCAAAATGTTCAGAGCGGCCAAGAGCTGGGGCTGGGCAGAGGCAGCTGCAGCAGGCTCAGTGTCCTGGCTCTCACCTGTGTCCTCCTCCCCCGAGGTGAACTCGGGCAGCTTGCGGATCAGGCGGGAGGGCTCCTGGTAGTCAGGTCCCAGGGGGAAGATGCGGTCGTAGGTGGAGCTGGATTCCTGCTCGCTGGGGGAGGAGGAGCGGTTGTGGTTGAACATGCTGGACTCGCTGGGCAGGGAGAGGCTGACGGTCATTTCATCGTCCAGCATCCTCCGTGATGCCTGTGACAGCGGGGCAAGGGAGGAGAGAGCTGGGGTTCCCCACAGCGTGGGCAGGATGGTGTGTCTCCTGTTCCATGGCACCAGGAGGGTGCCCAAACCTCCTCTCTAGTGCCTGATCCCTGGGTTGCAACACCTGCCTGGGCTTGTCCTCATGTTCCCCCCTGCCCCTGTGGAGGAGGGTTTTGGCTTCATCAGTTGTGTGAGTGACCTTGCTTAGTGTGGTGAGAACCCTCCTCACCCAGGCTGCTGTTCCCCAGAGCAGCTTCAGGACAGAGGGATGGACAAACAGGCAAGCTCCAAAGTCACCACCCTGCTCAGCTAAGTGCCCTTGCTTGGGAGATGGATGCAAAGCACAGCCTTTCTGAGGAGGGGAAGGGAGCAGCAACCTTGCATGGAGTCTCTTTCCTCCCAGAAAAACATGCCCAGAGTGAGCCCACTGCCACAGGGCACCTCACCAGCCATGCCAGGTTCGCCCACCTTCTCCAGCATCTTCTGCCAGAACTGCCGCCACAGTATGATGACAATGATGGCCACCAGGATGAAGATGATGGCCACCAGGCAGCCGATCAGGATGCGCGTGTTGCTGTCATCTACCTTGAGCGTGGGGTCTGGCCAGAGAAGGGGTTAGAGTTAGGTCTAGTGTGGGGTCTAGTCAGAGAAGAGGTTAGGGTTAGGTCTAGTGTGGGGTCTAGCCAGAGAAGGGGTTAGGGTCAGGGTTACAGTTAAGTCCAGTGTGGAGTCTAGCCGGAGAAGATGTTAGGGTTAGGTCTAGCATGGGGTCTAGCCAGAGAAGGGGTTAGGGTTAGGTCTAGTGTGGGGTCTAACCGGACAAGGGGACAGCAAGGAGTCACAGTGGGTGTGGAGAGAGCCCCTGCCCCTTTCCCCGTGGGATGGGGCACAGCCCCCAGCCAGCACAGGGTGACACACTTACCGTAAGTGGTGGGGACCACGGGTGCCTCAGCAGGGGGCACCGAGTTGTTGTACATGGCTGCATCTGGCCAGGGAGAAGAGAGCATCAGGGAGGGGTGTGGGTGCCCCACAGCCCCGCTATCTCCTTGAGCCTCCTACCCAGGACAGCCCGGTCTCCACGGGGCGACGGGTACCTGACTGGAAGGTGATCTCACTGAACATCATCCAGGTGTCAGCAAAGTAGTACTGGCACTTGATGGCACTGGCCATGCGGTGCAGCAGGGGCACGGTGACGAAACGGGCGCTGGGGTTCACATCGTCCAGCACCAGCACCGAGGACACGGCGCCGGGCTCCCACTCGCTGGCGTCGGCGCGGAAGTAGCACTGCACCTCCTTGAAGATCTTGACTCCTTTGGCGAACATGTTGTTGCAGTGGACCTGTGGGGCAGGCTGTCAGCAGGGCCACCGAGGGGCACGGGGAGGTGGCACGGGGCAGGGGGGTGGGGACCTTCATGGCGGTGAAATTCCTGATGCGGTCGAACTCGAAGGTGATCTCCACGTAGCCGCCGGCCGTGCTCTCGTTGCGCCAGCCCACGTAGTCGTAGCCCGGCCACACGTGGTACTCGTGGGTCTGAGTGAAGTCGTCCAGCCCCGACACCCCGTCTGTCAGCTGGCCCAGGCCCTCTGTCATGCTGCAAGGGGACAGGAGGAGTGTGTGGCCAGCCCCACAACCTGCACCACCCAGCACCCCCTGGCAACTCCTCACGGGACACTCAGGGGGGATTTTGTTCTCAATGTTCTCTCTGGAAAAGGCTGTGGGGTGCTGAACATGTGGTGCAGCTAGAGTAAATCCAAGGGAAGGGCTGGGGCTGCCTCCCCCATCACACATCCCCTTCATGATGTGCAGCCTTCCCAGGCTGGCCACATCCCCCGCGTCAAGGACACTGGTCTGCTGAGGACCAGCCTGACAATGCAGGGAACAAACACCCCTCTGGCCTGCTGCCCAGCGTGGCTCCCAGCCCTCACCTGTAGCCAAAGGCCCCGTCGTACACTGAGTCGTTGAGGTAGATGATGGTGCCCCCGGGAAGGACGAGCTGCTGCCCGACTGGCGCATTGTAGGACACCAGCCCATCTGCAGGGAGGGAGGGTGAGCGCATGGACACCCCCAATCCCGGTGCTGCAGGACAGCCAGCCCCCACTGGGATGGCCAACACGCTGGGATGGGCACTGGGGACACGGGGACAGGCACAGGAGAGTGTCACCCACCCAGCCAGACACAGCCATAGAGCTCCACGCGCAGGCACACGTTCATGGAGTGATCGGTGACTGGGATGAAGCGGACAAAGCGGGCAATCAGGGGCGGCTCCAGGTCCTTGAGCACGATGTCGTAGGTGTTGGTGTTTCCATCCAGCACCTGTAGAGGGAGCAGCACGGTGGGGATGGGCAGGAAGAGCCTCCTCACCCTCCACCCAGTGGAGCCCCTACCCAGAGCCTCCTCACCTGCTTCCCGTGCCGGTTCCTCCAGGAGATCCAGCGGGTGCCATCCCGGCTGTAGCTGATTTTATACATGGGGGCAAACTCATTGCCGTGGCCCTTGGCGTGGCGGCCCTGGGTGCCCACCAGCGTGATGAAGTGCAGGGCGTGCAGGTCGATCTGCAGGAACTCCTTCAGGTCATTTGGCGCCACGGGGGTCTTGGGGCACCAGGCTCCATCGCCACCCTCCAAATCCAGCCTGTGAGCCCAGAGCGGAGGAGCTGTTTGTGGGTGGCTGAGGCCAGCCCCGTGTCCCCCTGCTCCCTCTGTGCCAGCCCAGACCGTGCTGTGGCTACTTGACACTCACCGTCCGTACTTGGCGGCCGTGGAGTCAGACCAGTGGCTGGAGGCCGAGATGTCCTCGTCAGGGATGTGCCCACCCGACATTCCCAAGGGGTACCGGCACACGGCTGCAATGACACCGGCACAGCGTTCAGCTGGAGGGAATCCATCCCTCCCTGACTCCCTGGCCGAGCTGGGGCACATCCACCGTGCTCCAGGGCAGCACTCCCCATCCCTGTGGCTGACAGAGGGGACGCAGCAGGGAGGGGACAGTGCTGCCCAAGCAGGACCTTCCCCAGCAAGTGCAGCCTCCGGCCAGCAGCGGATGCCAGCCCAGCTCCAAGTGAAGGAGGGGAGGTGGCTACAAGGGCTGATGGGCACACCAGGCCCTGTCCCCAGGGATCTCCTCAGCCTTGCTGGCGAGGATCTCAGCTGTGGTGCAGAGCCTGTGAGCCGGCACTGCTGTCCCCACGCTCCAGAGGCCACACGCCCTGAAACCTCACTGGCAGCAACAGTGCCATGCTGCTCACTGTCCCTGCCTGGGGAACAAGTGACCAAGACAGGCTCTCGTCCTCCCTGCACACCCCTCCCCAGCAGCCCTGCTCCCAGCCTGGCTGTGAGTGGAAAAGTACCCGGGGTGGCAGGCGGGCTGCAGCCCCGAGCGGCAGCGATCCCTCAGCACCGCATCCTCGCTGCTTCCCAGCCGTTATTTTTTCACGCCTGGCCGCCAGGAGCAGTGCTGAAAGGGCGGCTTGTTTGGCCATGTTTACTGTCTGGCTGCCGGCTCCAGCCCACCACACACCACTCCGAGCAAACACCCGCACCGGGGTGGCAAGGACCAGGCAGGACTCCGTGCCTGGGCCACCTCCAGCCCTCCCTGGCTCGCCTGGCACTGCACTGGCAAAGAACTCACATCCCATAGTGCCACCATCCCTGGGACACTACTCATATCCCACATCAGGCAGAGGGACGAGCACATCTTCACCATGAGCATGTGGGAGCATGTCCTTTTGTCTCCTGCTCTCCCACAGCACAGCTCCCACTGAATTCCCATTTAATTCCTGCCAAACATGGAGCCAGCCCTGTTTTTTTGTCTTAGTAATGGCAATCCTGGCCAGGCAAATCCAATTCTGCCAGCCATAGATGTCTTCAGGAGAAGCAGGATTACCTCCCTAAGCATCACGCAACTTCCAGGGAAGACCCAGCTAACTCCTCCCACGGATGGAAGAAGCTTTTGAAGGGACTTGTTAAAGGGACTGCCTGAGGAAACCCTGGGCTGTGTCCATCCCTGCAGCATAGGATGGGGCTGAGCCCTGCAGGAACATCCATCTGAACACGCCTGTGCTGCTGGCCACGCAGTGTTGTGGTTTCTGAGCAGAGCCAGGCTCCCAGTCAAGCCACTTCCCCAAAGCCAGCCTGGGTTTGCTGCAAAACCACCAGAGAAGGCACAGCCCAGCAGAGAAAACAACAGCCTGGCACCTGGCAGCCTCCAGACTGAGGGAGCCCCCATGGTGAGGGCCCCACTGAGAGCACAGGGCTCTGGCTGTAGCGCCAAATTTGCCATGTCCAGCTCCCTGCCAGCTGCCAGGGGCAGGACAGCACCTATTGCATGCAGAAGGGACTCTGCAGGTCACTGCAGGTGCCCAGGTGAGGTGCAGGTTTGGGGGGCCACCACACACTGCTCCCAGAGATGATGGAGACAATGTGAGTCCAAACTTGGCCATCTGGCAGGAGCAGAGCCCAGGGAAATGAAATGAAATGCTATGATGATGGCACCTGCAGCCACCTGGTCCCTGTGTGACTTACCGGGGTTGACCTGGGCTCTGGCAGCATGTGGGACGTGCAGCAGCAGCAGTGGCAGCAGTGACAGTGGCAGCAGTGGCAGCAGGGCTGGCCTGGGGGTGGCTGGCATGTTGGCAGTCCTGTGGAGACAGAAGCAGGCCTCGTCAGGCTGAGGCAGCTGAGGAGGGGACAAACACCAGCCCAGCTGAGGATGGGATCACTTCTGCATGAGACTTTGGCCCAGAGGAGCAAGAGCCCCAAGGCTCAGAGCTGTGGTGGTGGCCACGGGGATCCTGGACAGCACCCCTGGGAGCCATGTGAGCCACATCCCCATGGAATGGCCACAGGACCCGCAGGGAGCTCTCTGGGGCCAGCACTGGCCACCTCCACTGCAGGGCTCAAAGGCTCCAGCCACCCTTGGCTGCCTTTGCAAGGCACAGGTTGCACAACCCCATGGTATAAGGCAATAATAGCATGGTGCCAGAGAGGGTTCCTGCCTGCTGGCTCCCAGAGAGGAGAGCAGATATCACCTGAGATTTACAGGGGATTTACTGGGATAGCTCCCCACGGCAGAGTGGATCCCATGGGTGACACAGACAGGTGTGACACATGGTGTCATCTTCCACCCTCTGCTCGAGGGGACCATGGGATGGCGCTGGAGGGGACCTGGGAACGGGACTCGGGCCACAGCATGGGGACAAAAAGGACTGGTGCTGCTGGGGCTTCTCAGAGGGGACAAGGGGACCTCCCCAGGACGTGCCTGCCCTTGCGTCAGGGCTGTCACCACAGCCCTCAGCTGCCAGAAACCTCCAGAGTCCGAGCAGCTCCTGCTGTGCCCACACACCTCGGGGTGGCCACTATGGCACCATGCCAGGGAAAGCACCAGGGACACCCCTAAACATCACCAGCTCTTTTCCAGGTTCCCTGAGCACCCTCATCTGCCGGGAGGACACTCCACACCAGCACCAAATGCAAGCGCTTCTCTTTCTATTAAAAAAAGCTGTTTTAATTCAGTTTAAACACACACTAACCTTTGAGAGAGCGGCATCACTCAAACAAGAGTGATGCTAACTTAGTAAAAACAAATGGTGCATTTTTAGTTTTTGTGGGGTTTTTGAGAGAGCAACCCACTAACCTGGGGGTCAAAGGGACCACAGCTCCTGGCCAAATGGGGCCTGACTGCTGGGGTAAATCCCAGCCAAGCCCCCTGCGCCAGGGATGCCTGTCCTGGCTGGCATATCCTTGAACCAGCCCAGCACCACTGGGGCTGCAGGTCAATGCCTGGTAGTGTCCCTGCATGGCCCCATCACCAAGAGGAAGGTTAAAGCAGCCAGAGCAGCCTCCCAAATCCCACAGAGCCAGCTTGGAGATGCTGGATACAGCCCTGGCTGCTGCCACAGCCGAGGTTTGGCATGGCAGGAGCCAGACCAGGGCTTGCTGTGGCCACAGCAGTGCCCAAGGTGAGAGCAAAGCCTTGTCAGGAGCTGCCACATGCACTCTGCTGCAAGCTCTCTGCACCCCACAGCACCCTGCTGCATTCCTGGGGGACTCTGCTCCCCTTTTTCTAATTATCTTTTTTTTTTTTTCTTTTTTCTTTTTTATTATTTTTTTTAGCACATGCGTGGTGGCTTTCCCCCCTCTATTCCCAGCTGGGAAACTGTAGCTACTTGCAATTAATTCAGCTGCAACTGGGAATTTCAGCTGCATTGCCGAGAGGCACTCAGGAGGCTCCTGTATTTGATGATGGCCAGTTCCCCCCAACATCAAAATCTTAATTTCCTTCTGCATTCCAAAAAATATCCAGGGATATTTTCCCCCACTATTCTTTCAGGCTGAATAAACTCTTTAAAGCATCAGGATACCAGATGCTGTAATCTCCTGCAGGGAATGCATTTACATTTAGCCTGGTATAGGGAAATCATCCCCACTGGGAAGTGCTCATTGCCCCTCAGGGGTGTGGGGCTGGGGACAGCGTGGGGACAGTGGCTCAGGCCACAAGGCTAAGGGACACACTGTCAAAAACACAGGCAGTGCTGGCAGCCCAGCTGGAAATCAGTTCTGTTCCACCAGCCCTGCAAAAAGGATGGCTCTGCAACGTTTCAACTGAAAATGTTTGCTGAGAATTTTCAATCACTGGAAAGTTTTAGTGCAGAGAGTTTTTGGAGCTCCTCCCTGGCATCGCCCAGGCTTTGAGTTTCCCTTGGCTGCTGCTTCTTTGTTGTTTTCCCTTCTTATTTCCCTCCTTCCTTATTCTACTGAAATAACCAAGGGAACTAACTGGGGGGAAAAACTAAATGCACATTTGTTAAGAGACAAACCCCACCTGAACCGTGGTCCCTGTTGCTGCCAGCCCGTTCCAGGTGAGGTCCCCAGCTGGGTGAGGTGCCCAGGTGGGCACTGCCACCTTTGCTGGCACTGGAGGAGCACCATCCACGGGAAGGGGACAGGATGGCAGCAGCCTGCACCCCTTGTGTACAGCTGGACACAAGTCTGCCAGCACTTCCAGGGCTCCTGCTGCAGAGCCACTGTCCTTACATGGGGCTGGGGCTGCTATGCAACACCGGGATGCCCCTGAGCAAGGACAGGCTGGCTGTGACCTCGGCACAGGGGTGTTTAGATTGAGGGGGTTCAGGATCCCTACCCCAAAAATGGCATTTTTGGAAGGGAGGAGGACTACAGCCCCCAGCGTGCCGCGCCGCCAGCAGTAGCACAGTGCAGCATGCCGGGACCCGTAGTCCTCCTCTCTTCCAAAAATGCCATTTTAGACTTTTTCTGGGATGGATGCAGCCCCATTTTCTGCAGCAGCAGGCACCTCCCCAGCCCTGGGCTGGCTGGCTGAGCTGGGGTGTGAGGAGCAGCCAGCAGGTCCCCATGGCTCCCCATGCCCTGGTGACACCTCTAGAGCACAGCTGGGGCTGGGGACAGCATCCCATGGGTGCTGCCTCCAGCAAGGGTTCCCCAAGCTCCCAGCCCTGCTCTGGGCTCTGCAGCATTGCCCCGGGGACACCCAGGGCTGGCCACAGAACCAGGGCCTGGTGCTCCCCTCCCCAGCGTGACCCGGTGCCCGGCTGGGGGACCCTGGGGACAGCAGGGCCTCTCTGGCTGAGCAGCTCTGCCAACACACACATGGGCGGGAGCTGAGGAGGGACACCAGGAAACGCTGGCCTGGCACGAGGCACGGGGGCTAACGCTGGCACTGGGGGTCAGCTGGGGAAGAGGGGTCAATTGTCACCTCCCTGAGAGAGGACAGTGCCCTGCTGCACCCCAGAGCCTTCCCAGGCAGACCCACACCCCAGCCCTGCTGCCTGGGCTCTGCTGCCTGACCCGAATCCCCCCAAAATCCCAATCCCAGCAGAGCCAGACACGTCCCCAGGACTCACCAGAGCGGGGTGGTGGCCGGGGCCAGGTGGGCTCCTCGCCCCTCACCCGGGCAGGGGGAGCCAGGTGAGGAGAGAACTTTCCCGGGCTGATGCAAGATGTCTCTGGGAGCCCGCTCGCATTCTGTGGATTCCTGGGACCCGGCCAGAAATCCCACAATCCTACATCTTGCACATTTGGTTTCAATTAGGGAGCGGAGAGGGGGAGCCAGTCAGCGAGCCGGGCTGGCTTTTCGGCAGAGTTATTTTCCTTGGCCCGAGGGAACGTGCGCAGAGCTATAATTTACAGCAAAACCCATTCATAGCGCAAGGGAAAAAAATAAAAAAGTCCCCATGGCCAGCAGGGGAACTTAAAGCAATAGCAACGTTTCACTTTCCAGTGCTTGCCCAGTGGCTGTGGCATGGCATGCATGTCCAGGACCCTCTTCCTGCACTGTGGGGCCAGGTAGGACACCCCCAAAACGCTGGGAATGGGGACACTCCATCACAAGCCTAGAGTGTCCTACACCGGCTGCCCCTGTCCGGGCCCCTGGGGCAGCAGTCTGGGGCTCCTGCATGGGCACACGTGGCCAGCGCAGCACAGCAGCCAGCCTGGCTCAGGGCACGGGCTCAGTGCTCCAGCTCCACGCAGAGCTGCTGGCTTGACATCATTTCCAGGCGCTAGCCCGGCACGGTGGCCACCGGCTACGCAATGAGGCAGGGAGAAAATAATAATAATAATACTAATAATGGGCTCACATTAATTCTTGTGCAGCAGCAGAAACCACAATTAAAGAACTTTCTCAAAACTCATTTTTTAGACTGTTTTGGCTGTGTTGAATTCCACACTCACATTATGGGAAGGAAGCAGCACCCCTACCAGCAGGCCAGCAATTCCCTAAAAGGCTTTCCTGTCCCATTAGACACCCCAAAGCCCCAGGGCTGTTACCTTGCTCCTAAACCAACCTCTTTGCCAGCCTGAATTTTCCAGGCAAACCAACCAAACCACAGGCAGGGGAAGCCACCCACTGCCCCCAGCAGACACTGGTGACCCTGTCACTGCCACTAGAGAGGGGCTGCAGCAGCAGCACTGCCCAGGGTGACAGAGGCAGGGCACAGCTCCCTCTGGGCTGGCAGGGAGTAGAGCCCCATGTGCTGCCCCAGGTCAGCTGGCAGGGAGAAGCACAGGCTGCCCTACGTGCACACCAGCACAAACCCCAGCCAGCTCTGCTCCACTCCCCTCCTGCTCCCTGGAATTGGTGCTCAACTTGGCAGCAGCCAGCACTGGGCACTCTGTCCCAGAAGCTAATGCAAAAGTGGTGGTCTGCAAAGCCAGAAAGCCAAAGGCTCGGCCACACACAGCCCAGGCAGCCTGTGGTGAGCCAGCAGCAGGCTCAGTGCCAGCTAGGACCCCCCACACTGCCCTGGTGGCCCAGGCACAGTGCCTATGGAACCCAGTAGCCACCTTTGCACCAGGGGCACGTGGTGACTTCCCCCACAGGGAGTGGTTTGGGTCCCATTCCCAGGCCTGCAAGGGAAAATCCCTGCTCAGGCAGGCACGGGGCAGCAGGAGGCTGTGACCACACCAGGGTCAGGAGAGGAGCTGGCCAAGCTCTACATCCTCCTTCCCAACAGAAGGGGAAGCAGCACAGCTGCTCTGCCCGAGGCAGTCAGGACACCACACTTCTCAGCAGTGGGCTTATGCAGGAGCCAAAGAGCCCCTCCAGGAACAGCAGAGGGCACTGGTGGAGGGCTCGGTGCCAGGCTGGTTTCACCCTGAGCACTCCAGCAGTGCCACACACCTGCCTCTTCCTACCTGCTCAAGGCTTGCCACTGCTTGCAGAAATGTAAGAGGAGGGTGCAACTGTCTGCTTCCTCCAGGAACACCCCAAATGAGCACTGCAGGCTACAGGCCCTGTCTGCAGCCACCCTCGCTGCACTGAACAGAGCACCTGGCATGAGCAGTCAAGCTCTCTGCTCCACAAGCCTCGTGGTGGAAAGTCACTGTCACTCAAACACCACCAGATGACAAACAGGAGGGACTCAGAGTTTAATTGGGTGCTTCCAGTTGTGCAATATACAAAGGATGACCAAAAGGGAGGATATGGGCAATGGCAAGGACCCTATTAAAAAAAAATAGTCGTGTAGATTTAAGAAAAATAAAAATTCAAGATTAAACCCAGCCCCGTACCATAAAAATCGTTTCTGTGCATGTACAATGACTTACTACTATATACATGTTTAAAAATAAATGCCCACAGCCTGGAGTACAAACAGCAGCACCACAGCTGTGCCTTGTGGCAGGGGAATCCATAGTGTTTGGTTTTTAAATTAAAATATAAATAGAAGCATACAGCATGCCAGGAACCGAGTGGGTCAAATCCTGCTCTGCACAGGGCTGGAGTGAGCAGGAGCAGCTCCTGCTAGGCCCAGCCATCAACCTCTGTGTGCCTGAGTTCCTGGAGGGATGGGCAGCCCTGTCACCAGGTTGTCACTACAGCCCGTTCTGCACCAGCTCGTGGATCCCGTCCTCATCGATGATCAGCGGCGTGCGGAACTCCCGGTCCTTCACGTACTTCTCCAGACCCTACAGAACGAGAGGGGTCATTGGGAACACCCTGCACATCAGCTGCTCTGCTGAGCTGCTCAGGGCTGCCTCTGGTCCCCCCCTGTGCTGGAAAGCTGGGGGGCACTGCCCCACAAAGCTCCCCAGTGAATCAGAATCACTTTGTGTGTGCCCTGCCAGCCCAGTCCCTCTGCAAGGCCTCTGCAGAGCCAGTACTCACTTCTCCTCCGTAGGACACGAGGGGAGAAATCTCACACTGGATTGGCAGGTCGTTTGCATCCTTCAAGCTGCAGAGAGAAACATCCAGAATTAACTGCAGCCTGGGGGGTCACAGATGGGGCCCAAGATCTGCCCAGGCCAGGTGGAGGGTCAGGGCTGTCAGGGCCACACAGACCCCACCAGGCAGAGCTGCCCTGGGTTAGTCAAGCCTTGCGTGCTCTCCACAGAGGTGCCAGCTCAAGTTTAGATCCCAGCAGTGACTGAAAGGGAAAAGAGCTTCAGATGGGGCTTTCATGATGCCTTTCCATGTGTGTAACTACAGCAGGGCCTGTGCCCCCAGCCCTGCTGGTTTTGCTGCTGCATGGAAACGAGTGACCCTTTCCTTCTCCTCCTGCAGCCTCGGGGTGATGGGAGATGCACTCACAGAGCATCTTCCTGTTTGGCTGGACACATGACATCTTGCTTTAAGCCCTCTCCTGCTTAAAGCACACCCTGAGGACACAGGGTAAGCCCTTCTGCTCACTCAAACACTCCCTGCAGCACTGTCTGCTCCTCCTGCCTTTGCTTGTCAGATCAACTACCTTGGCTCCTCTGTTCTGCCTGTGAGCTGGAGAGCAAAATGTCAGAACCACACCAGTGCTGCCCACTGCAGCAGCACAGCACGGGTCCATGTGGGGTCCCTGACCCTGCTCCTGCTGCCACCAGGACATGCTTGGATGGTCCCTGGAGGTGCCCCCTCCCAGGCAGTGGTCCCAGCAGCCAGGCAGGCATGGCAGGATGCCATCCATGACCACACTCCCTTCACCCAGGGAGGCAAAGCTCGTTCCTGCTGCCACACACTCACTCAGCCCCCTCCTGTCCCAAATGTCAGTAAATAAAACTCACCCATCCCTACCCACACTGTTATTTACCTTGAGTGTTAGATTCAAGACAGTTGTTTTAAAAAAAAAATGGCAATAACTGGCAATGAAGGGTAAATGTAGGACAAGGTGCACCCTTTCTCCTACACGTTAACTAGTGCCATGGCTTAGTCATAAGCCTGAAAACACCTAGTCTGGAATTAAAACAGAGATAAAACAGCTATATTCCACCAGAAAGTACCTGAAGATACAGCTTCTGAAGAAAGGGAAGGTAACAAGATTGCTTATTCTGTGAGTCATTTACACTCACCAGTTCCAAGCCCCAGCACGCCTGTGCCTACAGAACATAAGGGAAGAGTTAAAGCTCCCCGTGTATTCCTGTAAACTCTCCAGAACTGAGCCAGGGGCTTTCCCTGCTGTCACACTATGGATCCTCCAAACTCAAGAGCTGGAGTCACACAAAGCCCAGCTGGCTGCTGTGCTCAGACTAACACATGCTACATCAAAGCCTGCCTGATGTTTGCTTCATGTTTTTAATCCCATTTTGGGATAATCTGCTTGAATGCCTGGCGGACATGGGGAGGTGGCAGCCATCCCCAGCTCTGGGACTGGCTGGGACCAGTCCCTGCCACGCTGTGACAAACAGGCAGTGGCATCAAAGGATGTGCAGGGTCTTTGCCAACAGCATCCTGCCCACGGGATGGGGGCTGCTACCATCCTGCACCTGCACCAGCAGCATGAGCCCCATCCATCCAGTTATCCCTGAGGAAAGGAGCCCAGCAGGGAGCAGAGCTGCCCGTGCCCACCACCACGAGAAGCAGTGTCCCCATGCCCAAGGGTGACATGCCCCACTGCCCACATGCGGCCACCAGCCCCCAGCCCCGTTAGCCTGCCCTGCCTGCAGCCCATTAGTCCCTAAGCACAGCCCCACCACCATGCACCTGGGACAGAGATAGTTACTTGTCATTGACATCTGCTGGGCTGGCAGCTGACCTTCCGTTTGTGAGGCTACACGGGAATAAACAAGGGTTAGCAAGGGGGGAAACAGAGCCAAACAAGGCTGGGATTTGCTGATCCCTAGAGAGGGTGACAGGAGCTCTTGTGGGTGAGGGATGTGTTGATGCCAGCCTGGCAGCTACATGGATCTGCTGGTGGCTTTAGGGAGCCACCTCCTCCTCAACCTTGGCTGTGCAATGGAGGCTGGCAGGATTCAGTTCCTTGGTGTTGTATTGAGAAGGAAAGCTGCTGCTGACTGAGCACCACTCCTGTTGCCAGCACACAGCTCACACCCAGCTCTGCTCCACACATCACCCAGGAGAGGGGACCCACAGCTGGCTGCTTCTGCGACACTGCTAGGATTGCCCTGTGCTCAATATCCAGCCCAGAAAGAAGCAGGAGTGACAGGAAAAGCAGCTCACCGAGGGATGGCAGGGATGCGTGTGCCATTCTCATCCACGAAGTGCCCCCCTGCATTGAGAACCCAGCAGTGGTGCAGGGACATCAGGGCATGGCGGGCTGTGGTGGGGTTGTCCTTGCCATTCTGGCTGTCTGCGTTCTTCAGGGGAGAGAACTCATCCTCACGCAGCACCTCGTACACCACGAACTTCCTGGGGAGCACAGCATGGGAGGGTCACCTTTGGGAACTGGGGCTGCTTCCCCTGCCAGGGTGGGCCCACAGCCCTCCCCCAGCCCACACCCCACACCCACGGGCTGGTCTCACAGCCGTGCAGGAGGGAGGGGAGGGCCTGGCCTGTAAGGTCAGCAGATGTTCTGGCACAGGAGCAGGGCTCAGCCCAGCAAGAGGCACACAGCACCCACCCTATCCTGATCCCCGGGCATCACAAGTGGGCACACCCTGGCACAGCCCCAGAGGCTCTCAGAGCTGCAGCCAGCCTGGACCCCAGAGAGAGCAAAGGACATACTTGGAAAACTGGAAGATGTCAAAGACAAACTTCTCCATCTTAATCCCGTTTGGCTTCTCGGGCTGGATGAGCTGCCCTGTAGTGATGTCCACGTGTGGGATCTTCTTTTCAGCCACGTGGTGCTGCAGCTGTGGTTCGTAAGTGCTGCAAGGGGCCAAGAAAGAGATGTCACCTGACTGAGCAAGCCACGTCCCCAGCTCAGACACTGCTGCAGCAGTGCTGCCCTGCTCTGACCCCAGCTGCCCCATGGCATGGGCTGCTCATCCCCACAGCAGCCAGGAGAGACGGCCCCACATGCCTGCACTCTGGAAGCAGCACGGCAGAAACCTTCTCTCCAGGAAGGGGCTGTGCAGGGGCCAGACATTGGGGGCCTCATCCCAGCATCCAGCAGAAAGCAAGGCACAGCCAGCTCTGCTGGGCAGCAGCACTCCAGCACCCTTACTTGACCACGTCTTTGAGGAAGGCAGTGCTGAAGTAGTGATTGGCGATGTTGCCCGCGTTGAAGAGCAGCCGCCCCTCCGGGCCCCGCCTCTGGGCGGTGGCCAGGGAGATCTCGCTGTACTCCACCACCTGGTACACGCCATCCACCCGGCACACCACGCCCACCGGCTCCGTGGGGTTGGTCTTCTCCACCACCTGCCCGGGGGAAGCGCTGTCAGGAAAGGCACCCAAAGCCCCACACCTCAAACACGCTCCCTTGTAAGCAGAGATGGGGATGCTGGAGCCCTGCCCTCCCAGCTGCCTATGGCCATGGGGACTAGAGGAGGCAGGGCTAGGAGACAGGTGTCAGACACACCCAGAGGGCACAGCAGGATGTGGCACCAAGCCAACGTGCAGCTGGCAGCAGGCACGGGTATTTTCAGCCATGCACAACCAGAAGGTTGCTGGCTCAGCAGAGCCATCCCCTGCCCTTCCTCTCCTCCTTGCACCTCACACACCTCCATTTGTGTGTGGGACACCCCAGCAAACCCCTGCTCACCACTGTCACCACAGAGTGCAGGGGCACAGGGCTTTCTCCTTTCTGCATTCTAAGGTTTACTTCCTCTTTCTTCCATGAGGAGAAACTGCCTTCCCTTTCTCAGCTTACTCTCTGAAAGCTACAAGGCCAGTAAGTCCTTTCACCTGTTTGCCAGAGCCAAGCCCATTGCAAACAAAACCTTTGGCTGTCAAGCCTGTCTTTAAGTAAAGCTTTAAGTGTGCAATGTCTTACCCACACAACATGGGGCTGGGTTCAGTGTCAGATGCACCCACCATGTCCTGGTCTGGTGACCAGGATGTCAGCTTATGGCAAGGATCCTGTCTGCTTGTGCTAGCCACAGCCACCCCAAAAAGAGCTGCCCAGCATCTAGGTGTGTGCCAGGCAGTTACACAGGGCTCCCAAGCAGCATGTGTTATTTCACCAGTGAGCTCCAGGTACTCAGCTATCCCTCCTGATTGTGGCAAGCCAGCAAATGAAGGGTGAAAAGTCAGGGAAGCCAGGCAAGGAGCCGGACAGACACCAGCCAGCTCTGCAGAAGCAGTGCCTACCCCCTAAAGCATACCTTGGCCCCACAGTCTGCTCCCTTCTCCAAGCAGAACCCGATGAACCTGGGGTCAGCCACCTTCACCAGGATGTTGTCCACGCAGTAGACATGGACACTCTGCACCCCTCTCCTCTCCATGTCATCCATGATGCCGTGGGAGCCCAGGGCCCTGTACAGGCCACCATTGCCATCTGCAGAGGAAACACATCACTGGGGCTGCAGCAATGCCCTGCTGTCCCTCAGCCACCCACACTCCTTCCTCATGGGCTGATGAGGAGAGGCACCAGCCCAGCCACAGCCCAGCCTAGTCCTCCCTGCCCAGACAGACACCTCCCAGCCGAGCTAGCCATGGCCCAGCTCACAGTCTCCAAAAGCTGCTCCTCAGCACCATTCTCAGCCCTGGCCACCTCTCCTGTCAGCTCCGGGCCACCAACCTGGTGCCATTGCAATCTTGCCCTTCTCCTCCAGCAGGATTTTCCCATCGAATCCCAGGGCAGGCAGCATGCCCTGCTGGAAGAAGATGACATTCTCCTTCTTCAAGCCAAAGTACCGATGTTTCTGGAAGAACTCCTTGGTGGACTCCATGGTGCGGCCACTTGTCATGATGTACCTGTCACAAAGCAGAAGACACCCAATGAGCAGGGAGGAGAGGCAGGGTCTCACACCCCCCATCCCAAATGTGGGCAACACCCAGGACAAGCTTTTCCCCCCTCCACACTTAGGAGGATCTGACCTGCTGTGATCTCACCACTCTGACGAGCCAATAAAGGGTTTCACCCTTACTGCAACACGTATCTCCAAAACTGTACAACACCGTGCATGGGACATCCATGTGCTGCAGTGACAGCTCCTGCCTTGTCTATAAAGCACCTCATCTCTCTGTCATGAAGATATGAAAGCCTCTCCCAAGGGCTGTGACACTGAGTCTGACAAGGTGGGACCTGCCAGTGTCACTCACTCTAAGAGGCCATACCCATTGCAAAGCGTTTGCATCAAGAGGGACTATGCCAGTCCATGGTCCTTGGAGGGGCTCGGCATCAGCCCAGGGGCTACTAAGGAGAACTACACTAATTGCCGAAGGGAACTGCACCAAGCCCGAGCGCTGCGGGCAGCTGACAGCCAGAGTGCTGTGCCGATGTACCGGGCCCGGACCTATCAGTGCCCGCTGGAGCCTGCCCACACCACCCCAGCCGGGCTCACCAGGGGATGTGACAGGCGGTGCCGTGCTGCTCCTCCGCCATCTGCTGCAGCCGCCGCAGGCGCTGGGCCTGCAGCTGGAAGAGGGTCTTGCGGGAGGGCAGCCCCACGTCGCACATGCCCTTGGGGTAGGGGACGCCGAGGCGGGTGCCCTGCCCGCCGGCCAGCAGCAGCACGGCCACGCGGCTCGCGGCGATCTCCGCCAGCCCTGCGGGAGGGAGCACACACGCGTGGGGCCCTCCGCGCCGGCCCCGCTCCGCGCCGAGCCCCGCCGAGCCCCGCACCNCCAGACCCGCTTCTCCCTCAGCCCCTCCCGCCTCCATCCCGCCCACCGCCGCGCGGCCGCGCTCCCGGCCGCCCTTTATAGTCCCCACCGGCCAATGGCCGCGCCCCGCAGCACGTGGTGGCGCGCCCGCCCAATGGGCGCCGGGGAGGGGCGGCGCCGCCGCCAATCGGAGCGGCCGCCGCGGCGCGGGCGCGCCCCCCTAGCTGCCATGGCAACACCGGCCACGTCAGCGAGCGGCCCCGGCGGCGGCGAGCGGGCAGCGAAAAGCCCCAAATCCGCCCCAAAAGGCGCGGGGCGGGCCCTGCGGGGGAGGAACCCGCCCAGCTGGGCCCCGCGGAGGAGAGACCCGCCCATCCGGGCCCGTGGAGTCAGCAGCGCTGACACACGCGCCGCTCGTGCCGTCATCGGCGCGGCATCCCAGAATTGACGGGATGCGCTGAATTGCGAGGGACGCTCAGGGGCGCGGAGCGCAGCCCCCGGCCCCGCACAGGACATCCCCGACAGCCGCACCATGAACACCACAGCGCCCCTGGAGCCCTGCCAGGCTCGGTGCCGGGACGGGCAGTGTCACCCCGGGGTTGTGCAAGCCGCAGCATCCCCCGGGCAGGCTGTGCGTCAACAGGCGGCTCGCCCCTGGCTACCGTCATTCTGGGAAGGCTCATGCCAGGCCGGACGCGCCCCTGTGCGGTGTGAGTCAGCGGGGCTGCCGCAAGAAGCCGAGCCCCGAGTGACCGGGAGGGGACACGGTGAGTGGCTTTGCCTGTGGAGGATGGCCGGGGACGCTGTGCGCAACTAACTGGGGGTACAATTACAGGAAAGTGAAGGTTTTTATTAGTGTCCTAATAGGAATTATAACAATATGGGAATTACAGGGTAAATCGCAGTTACAGCTCCTTGGATGGAAGGCAGCTGGCAGGACTTGAAACGCATTCCAAGATGATTTCCAATACACACACATGCTAAGGGAGATGGAGTCGAGCAGGGAAGCAGAGAGGAGACAGAACATCCAGGCTCCCTGGAAATCCTCAGGGAGGGGGAACTCGATGGTAATTCCAAGTGATACTTTGCAGGGGTACTTTGCACATCCCCTGTCAACAGCTGTCCTGCTGAGCCAACAGCTGCAGTGAAATCCCCCTCCTTAGATGAACTTGCTTCATTAAAGCCTAATAATAATGTTAACAGGTCCCTCCATCCCAGAGCTACGAGCACCCCTCACTGGAACTGGTTGCCCAGCACAAACTCCAACACTGCCACAGCTGGGTCACAGCCCTGTCCCCCCAGACCGAGGCCCTGGTGCTTGGGGACAGAGAACTTGCTCAGCTCTGTGGCATTTCAGTGTCCCCCAAGAAGGGCACGCTGGACAAGCAGCTCGTACTGAAGCATCGTTTATTAATCACCTGTATCAAGCACACATCTGCTCAGCAACGGTGCGTGACGGGGCACAACAGTTGACATCTAACCCGAAGGGAGGCACGTGGTTACAGGATCCGGCACAGCAGGAGGGAGTGTATTGAACCCTCTGGAAAGAGCCTGGCTACAACACGGTGCTCAGGCTGTGCTGTTAGGAGGCTGAAGACCAGGGAGAATAAAACCAGGAGTACAGCTAAGATTAGAGCTGACTTGTGCTTTGGCCAGTGATTTAAACACCAGTTACCCTGTGACTAGGGTAGGAATATGCAGGTTGGTGCTACACCAAAGGTTATCAGGGGGAGCAGCACAGACCAGGAAACCCAGCGAGCATCTGAGTGGAAAGCCTCAACACTTGTGCACCTCAAGCAGGCAGGAATCTGGAGATGAGGAAAGCCAGGCCCATCCCAGACACACCACGACAGACACCTTGGACTGAATTGCCATGCACACTTCAGATACAATCTGGAGTTAAGGAACTCAAAGGTTTTAGCAGGGCTAAAACTCATGCCAAGACACCAACAGGTTGCTGAGACACCAGAGTGAGCTTCATCTTGATAGAAAAAGTCTTTGAAGGCAGAGCGTGAGGAATTACAATACAATGCTTCTAAACCTCCTTGTACCCCACAGNCTACCGCGGCTCTCCCAGCGCGGCACCAGCCCGCGGTCGCGGGAGGCGCTGCCCAGCACGTCCCGCGGCACCGGCTCCATGCGCGCGTCCAGCCCCGCCGCCGCCGCCGCACCGCTGCCGTCCCCNAAAGGCGCGGGGCGGGCCCTGCGGGGGAGGAACCCGCCCAGCTGGGCCCCGCGGAGGAGAGACCCGCCCATCCGGGCCCGTGGAGTCAGCAGCGCTGACACACGCGCCGCTCGTGCCGTCATCGGCGCGGCATCCCAGAATTGACGGGATGCGCTGAATTGCGAGGGACGCTCAGGGGCGCGGAGCGCAGCCCCCGGCCCCGCACAGGACATCCCCGACAGCCGCACCATGAACACCACAGCGCCCCTGGAGCCCTGCCAGGCTCGGTGCCGGGACGGGCAGTGTCACCCCGGGGTTGTGCAAGCCGCAGCATCCCCCGGGCAGGCTGTGCGTCAACAGGCGGCTCGCCCCTGGCTACCGTCATTCTGGGAAGGCTCATGCCAGGCCGGACGCGCCCCTGTGCGGTGTGAGTCAGCGGGGCTGCCGCAAGAAGCCGAGCCCCGAGTGACCGGGAGGGGACACGGTGAGTGGCTTTGCCTGTGGAGGATGGCCGGGGACGCTGTGCGCAACTAACTGGGGGTACAATTACAGGAAAGTGAAGGTTTTTATTAGTGTCCTAATAGGAATTATAACAATATGGGAATTACAGGGTAAATCGCAGTTACAGCTCCTTGGATGGAAGGCAGCTGGCAGGACTTGAAACGCATTCCAAGATGATTTCCAATACACACACATGCTAAGGGGGATGGAGTCGAGCAGGGAAGCAGAGAGGAGACAGAACATCCAGGCTCCCTGGAAATCCTCAGGGAGGGGGAACTCGATGGTAATTCCAAGTGATACTTTGCAGGGGTACTTTGCACATCCCCTGTCAACAGCTGTCCTGCTGAGCCAACAGCTGCAGTGAAATCCCCCTCCTTAGATGAACTTGCTTCATTAAAGCCTAATAATAATGTTAACAGGTCCCTCCATCCCAGAGCTACGAGCACCCCTCACTGGAACTGGTTGCCCAGCACAAACTCCAACACTGCCACAGCTGGGTCACAGCCCTGTCCCCCCAGACCGAGGCCCTGGTGCTTGGGGACAGAGAACTTGCTCAGCTCTGTGGCATTTCAGTGCCCCCCAAGAAGGGCACGCTGGACAAGCAGCTCGTACTGAAGCATCGTTTATTAATCACCTGTATCAAGCACACATCTGCTCAGCAACGGTGCGTGACGGGGCACAACAGTTGACATCTAACCCGAAGGGAGGCACGTGGTTACAGGATCCGGCACAGCAGGAGGGAGTGTATTGAACCCTCTGGAAAGAGCCTGGCTACAACACGGTGCTCAGGCTGTGCTGTTAGGAGGCTGAAGACCAGGGAGAATAAAACCAGGAGTACAGCTAAGATTAGAGCTGACTTGTGCTTTGGCCAGTGATTTAAACACCAGTTACCCTGTGACTAGGGTAGGAATATGCAGGTTGGTGCTACACCAAAGGTTATCAGGGGGAGCAGCACAGACCAGGAAACCCAGCGAGCATCTGAGTGGAAAGCCTCAACACTTGTGCACCTCAAGCAGGCAGGAATCTGGAGATGAGGAAAGCCAGGCCCATCCCAGACACACCACGACAGACACCTTGGACTGAATTGCCATGCACACTTCAGATACAATCTGGAGTTAAGGAACTCAAAGGTTTTAGCAGGGCTAAAACTCATGCCAAGACACCAACAGGTTGCTGAGACACCAGAGTGAGCTTCATCTTGATAGAAAAAGTCTTTGAAGGCAGAGCGTGAGGAATTACAATACAATGCTTCTAAACCTCCTTGTACCCCACAGCCTGCAGAAGGGTAGATCCACTGACAGGACAGAGATCAACCAACATCTTCAACTCTTGCCAGGAGGAATATAAAGAAAAGCAGCTTTGGGGTTTTTACCCAGCTCAGTGCTCAAGCCTGGTCAAGGAACATCTGGAGAAAAATGTCTGGTAGCAGGAGTCTGCATTATGAGGATTTACTTAGCCCCTGTTAAAGAAGCTGAACTAAACTCCAGCCAAATTCTGGTGGAAGAGCTGCCATGCTGCAGGAACAGGCTGTAGCTCCTCTCTGAAGATCAATCCTGGCACAGCCCTTTCTTTAGTTGAAAGAATTCTGACTGACAAAGTCATGCTTGGAAGATGACAGAGCAGCTCACAGTCCCAGACAGATGCATGTGAGAACTTTAAACACATCTAAGTTCCATACCTGCATCCCAGCATCTCCCTGTGTCAGTGCTGCTGTAGGTGACAGACTTCATGCCCTGCACCCAGGGGAGTTCCCTGTGGCCCCACCTGGGCTGGCACTCAGCAGGGCAGGAGCTTTGGGGTCTGCTCCTGCCAGCTCAGGGCTGCTGACATGGTGCCATTCAACATGTGCATGTCTAGACCAAAGTGCTCTGACCCCTGGCTGAACCTGCAGGAACACAGAACTCAGGAGGTCAGCCAAGACCCAACCATACCCTAAACACTGCTCTCCACATAGGAAAAACCCTCACCCAGTTAATCATTCCATTCCTCCCAGACACTAAAAGGTGCTTCACTAAAAGGACAGATAAATTAAAAGCAATGAATCACACACCTCACCTATGCAAAGGCTGCTGAACAGCTATGTACACCAAAGTAGCATCATTCCCAGAAAAATCTGATCAGCAAATCACACCTTAAAACTCATTGTGGGATTTTATTTTTTTCCTTTCCCCTGGCAAGCCCACCATCTCAAAGGCAACAGAAGAATTCAGAGATTGGTCCTTTCTGAGGGAGTTTGGTAAGGGCCACAGTAGACAGGACTATACACCAGCACAGAGAGCAACTCAGACTCGTGAAATGCTACAGACATTGGATCTCCTGACACACCATGCACAGGGCAAAAAATCAAGAGGAACTTTTTAAGTGCAGGATTCCAGCAAGTGCAGCATCAGCAAGATGCAAACAGTAAACTGCAAAGTAATTCAGGTATTATTCCAGGGAAGGTCAGGGATGGTTCAGGCAGCTGTCCACAAGTATTTCATCTGAAGGAAAGAGTTCAGGAGGGCTTTCCTCCTCATAAAACTGGGACCAAGACCACAGGCCAGAATGCATTGGTGACTCTCTGAACAGGGCTGTTTCACACTGTGCCCATCAGGAGGGAGAGGCTGTGCTGGGTGCATGGGTTTGGGAATCCCGGGGAAGCAGCCTCTGCCTGCCCCAGGGCAGCAGCTGACTGCAGCTACGGGAGCAGAGTGTGCTCTGGGGGAAGGGATGCTGCTCACCACAGCGTCTTCCCCCAGGGCATCAGGGCATGTGGCTGCTGTCCCTGACACTGTGAAACACCTTCTCCTGGCCAGTCCAGTCTGATGACTGATTAAGCCCTTTCAGTACAGGATCTTGGAGTGCCTCAAGCCCTTTTTGTAACCTAAGAAGGACCAAAAGTGTCAGTGCTTCTAATCTACAAGTCTTAATGGGTTAATGCAAAACCAAAACGCACAACACAGAAAAGCCAAGCATGGGACCTACAACGGACAAATATTTGTTCTTGTAAGACTCCCAAGGCAGGAGCCCTGCTGTGACACAAAGAATACTGTGTGCTGTAGCACTCCTTCCCAAAAATATCACCCAAAGACGCTTATATATCACAGATGATTTGGCATCAGAGCTGGGGAGCATCAGTGCCAGCACAGGGTATGTGCTAGAAAGATGAATCCACACGGCAGGGTTTTCACATCTACTCAGGCTACAAAGTGCTTACAGGTTGTGTTGGGACTGAGGCTGGCACTGCTCTCACCAGGTCTCCACCACCAGTCCCGGCCCACCCCAGGCATACAAGCAAGCTCAGCTCCCCACAGGCAGCATCATCCACACCTCACTGCCCAGCCCAGCATCAGCTGCATGGCTCTGCTCAGGTCAGGACCACAGGGTAACCCCCACAGGCTCAGCAGATCCAATTTCATTGCCTCCCTCTGCTCTGGGTGAAGAGAAGACTCAAAAGTCCTCCTGCTCTGCTTCAGAGAGGATGGTGTTTCTGCTTCCTTATTTATAACAGGTATCAACAAAAAGCAGGCAAGCCTTCCTCCTCCCCCAACACTGGAGAGGAGGACTTGCATTATAGGAAAGCTTAACAAAGAAATCCTCTCCCCCGAGCCAAGCCCAGCGCTAAGGCCGAGACTTTGGTCTCACTTCCAATCACGGAGAAGCCCTTGCCAGGATCTGCTGGGCCTCCCGGGCTGCCCCCTTCCCCCTGCTGCCAGCCGGGTGCCCCGGGCAGAGCCACACCCCCTGTAAACGAGCAAGCACAGCACACACACAAGCACACGCTGAAAGCGTCCCGGCCTCCTCAGCACATCACAAAGCAGCAGGGAAGTTTCAAAGCCCATTCAAGTCCTTTGCACCTCTCCTTCACAGACAGATGACTGGGAAGCAGGGCTAGGAAGCTCTTTTGCACATTCAACTGTAAAACATGTGAGGAAGAGGAGCAAGACTACTCTCCTGATTGTTGCTACTGCCTACAGCAAGTTTTGGTACAGATATCCTCTCTTATAGGCACTCAGTGGGTAAAACGTAGCCACAACAAACTTGCCATCAAAAATCTTTCCAGTCAGCATTTTTTGGGCAGCTTTGGAATCACCAGCATTTGCATATTCAACAAAGACCTGAAAGAGAGAGAGGAGAACTAGGACTTCCAGTGCACCATGCCACTTGTCCTGTCCCATCCCTGCAATGGGGGGAAACCATCCCTAAACAAATTTTCCCCCTCGATCCTTGGTTGAGCAGAGAGCACTGGAGCTAAGAGCTGAATCTCTAAACTGGGATTTCATCTCCTGCTCCTCCATTTGGTAAGGTGGGAGAAAGTATGCTGGTGGTCTATACCCTCAACAATTCCTCTCCCACCCATTGGCTTCTCCCCTTCATTCCTTCCATCCATGCTAAAGCTGACTGGGCAACCTTACATTACCAGGAAGGAACCTGTGCTGTCCTTCAAAACAGCCATTTATTTTTAGCCCTGCCATCAGCCAGGAGATTTCCAGGCACTGAGCAGCAGTCCTGCAGCACATGGAGGGTATGTAGGAACACACAGTCTCTCCCCTCCATTCACTTACTTGGCCTTTACCAGGATTCTCCTTTGGAATAAGCAAGGAAACCACCGGTCCATATTTCTGACACTCCTCCCTTATGTCTTCCAGGATATCTGGGAAAGGAAAGAGCTGGTTGGCTTTCACCTTACAAACCAGGGTGAGCCAAGAAACAAGTGAAGGTGAGATGAACACATTAAGAACACCCAGACGACAAATACTCCTTTCCTCTCGATTTAAGACAAACTAGCACGAGGTGACACAGCAGAAGCTGACACTGTCTAATGGCCACACAATGAAATGGAAGTGTCTGAACTGAGGCTCAGGAACACAGACCTGCAGGCAGTGAACCTCCAGCAGCAGGTTCCAGTAGCTAAAACATGGGGGATTTAGGAGTGCCTGCTGTGGCACTTGGAGGAGGGGAACTGAAGGAGCTGGCACAAACCCTTCTTTGTGTGAGCAGAGCTCGGCCTTTCAACTCGTGTCCCCAGAGCTCTCTGGTTTGTGCTGCTCACAAGGATTTCACAGCAAGCAGAAATGCAAATCCCACCACCATGCCTGCCATCCACCACACCTCAGGAACTCCAGTGAGATATTTTATTTCTCTGCTGAGATCCTGGATAAGTTCATTAGCAAATTTTTAAGGATCTGTGCTACTGGGCTTCAGAGTCCTGTACATATCCAGCAGAAGCTCAGAGCCACAAACACATTGTGAATTTGGTGGCCATCTAACCAAAGAAGACATTTTTTTTTTTTTTAATACCTGGGATCCTTCAAGAATTCCCTACAAGTTCTGCTTTCTCTCTCAATCTCAGTCCATTCTCTCTTGGTGCAGTTGACTCCTTGCAACCAAAGCTCAGCTGGGCAGATCTGTTTGCTGTTCTTGTGCCTATTACTTGCTCACCTGCTTGCTCTCACATCCCCAGAGCCACAGAAAAAAGAGTCTGTAAGACAACATTGCTATATGGGAATTGCACCAACCTTCATATTCTTCTTCACACTGCAGAGAAGCATCACTTAGTACATTTAGCAGCCTCAGCACAGGGGTGGGGAGCATCACCAAATCTTCAATATGGGGAGCTGTTTGACACCCACAGAATTAAAGAAACAAAATCAGTGTCAAAGGAGCAAGCAAACAGGAAGCTGACTCAATATGCATTGTGATACTCAAGCACTAACTGCTCTTCGCAGTGCAGTTTTGCTTCTCTCCACTATTAACTGCATTTACAGTCTGAATTCTCCATTTCCATCTTATCTTTACCTGTGCACTGAGAGACTCTTCCAAGGGGCTCACTGCACTCTGAAATTATTCTGAGGCCAGCATCTGAAATTGTTTTTCAAATTAAGGCTGGAATTGTGTGTACTTAGCCCAGTCTCAGAACCTCAAGAACTATGCTAGTTGAACAAACTACCCCATCTATATAGAGATGTGAGAAGATCAAAGGAATACTCTGCAACTGCCTCTCCTGTCACTGCTCCCAGACAAGCTGAAAACAGGCTGGCCAGCTTCTCTAATTCCAATTCTTCAGCTGTATTGAGGCACAGGCCTCAGATCTCCTTAGAATATCTTTTAGTTCTTCCCTGAACACCATATAAACCCTCTTCCCCTCAAAATCCTGTTGCAATCCACTGTTTTGAAGACCACCATACTTAAGCTATTTGAACAATGCAGTGCTGTAGAATCAGGCATGGCCACAAGGTGTGTGAGCAGTGATGAAGGATTTCTCAGGAGCAGAAATAAAGCCTTCTGGGTGCTGGACATGGGCACTTGGCTGTGGAAAACAAGCAGCTCCAGCTGGCCTGGAGCAGGGCAGCATAGATGCTACTGTGGGAAAAGGCAACAGTCATGGAGAAAAGGCTAATGACAAGCTATGAGAGTCACATTCTGAGGACAATCAGTCCTCTAGAAACTCAAAGCTACAGAAGTGCCACTTCTGCAGGAAAAAAAGCTTGATTTCATGTCCCTGCACACTAGTGACAGGCCACTAATGAATCTAAGATCTGGGCACCCAACTTGCAGTAATTGGAGAGTGTTGATGTGTTTGTTTGTTTTGGCAGCTACAGCAGCTGAACACAATAGCAGGACCTCACAGCTCAGCCACTTGACAGTGAGAAGGGAGAGAAGAGGGAAATGGCTTCATTCCTCCAGTCTGAGCCTTCTGGCCATGCCTGCAAAGTGAGCTGATGTTTCCTAGGAAATACTTCTCCCAGCTAAGCACACAATGCCTCTGAGGAAGCTGACACCTCTGCCAGGCAGAGTCAGATGTGGATTTCACAGTGCAAGAAGAGATGCAAGGCAAGCACAGATGCTGTGAATCTCCTGCCTGTCATGGAAGAGCCCTTAGGAAAAGCTCAGAGTGTGAAAGCTTTATCAGCACAGATGATACCCAGACAGCTCTCAGGGCAGCCCTTTGAAGAAAGATGCTGCCTTCAGATAGCCAGGCACATTCCAGCTCCTAGTGCACCTCTAGGACTATTCTTCCACAGGACTATTTGCAACCAAGACACATCAGATGAACTGAAGGCTGAAAGAACACTGAAGTGTCACCATGGTCTTATATGCCACCCCTTTTATTCACAGGATCATAGAATCGTTTAGGTTGGAAAAGACCTTTTAAATATGAACTCCAACCTGGCATGGCCGAGCCCGCCATTAAGCAATGGCCCAGGTGCCAAATCTACACATCTTTTAATGGGCACAGTGACTCCACCACTTCCCTGGGCAGCCTGTTCCAGTGTTTGACAACCCTTTCACTGAAGACATTTTTCCTAACAACTGATCTAAACCTCCTCTGGTGGAACCTGAGGCTGTTTCTTCTTGTCCTGTCACTTGCTACCCGGGAGAAAAAGACAGACACTGAAGTAAACCTGTCCTTCATTTCATGTCTTTTTCCAGAGAGGGAGACAAACCAACCCTGAGAACTCAGAGACACCTGGTGTTGTACTCAAGTGACAAATGCATTTCTGACAATCCCCCTCTGCCCTAGGAGGTACTTTCTGCCCAGCTCCTCTGCAAATGCCAGGTGACACCAACCACACTGACAGCACAGGAAAGAACTTGATGAACTGGAAAGTCAAGAGTTAGCTGTAAATGACAAGGAAAGCTATTCTTAGCTGCCTGCTCTAAACAGAAGAGCCGTGTCCAAGTGAAAGGCAAGGACAGATCACTTTCTGATGTGCTGGGAAAGCAGCAGTAAATGCTTCTTTGTGCAGACAAGCCTATGTGCAAGCCTGGCAAAGAAAAGAAGTAGCAAAGAGAAATAAGAAAAATGGCAGCTGTTATATAAACTCTGAGCACTAACCACAGAAGCACCTTCCTCGGTACAGTCAGAGGTCTGTGAGTTTCAAACCAGCCCAGAAAGCACTGCCAATATACAATATTCCCTCTGCTCTAAAGCAGTCCTGGCTGCAAGGTTCAGCCATGGAAGGCAGCTTTGATTAGAACAGCCCCAGTTTCTGAGACACACCTGAAGTCTGAAAACAGGAATTAGTTTGTTAACTTCGCCTAACATACAGAAATGTCAGTATCTGTAAAAGCAATACTTAATAACTTTTGCAGCACGGTACACCAGGGAGCTTAAGAAAAGCAGGGCTACCATTCAAGGGGAAATGCTAGCTCAGCCTGAAGCATTAATTTATGCTGCAGAAAACCTGGATGCACAGCTCATCACTGGGGCTCTTGAAAGCAGACAAGCTCTGGAGAATGCTACTGAGCTGCATTTGGAACAAAGACAGAGAGGGACACAAGCCTAAGCAGGGAGGTCTCAGCCCACCTTTGCTGCAAGGCACCTGGAGAGGTCTTGAGGAAACTGTTTTATTAAATGAAAGGGACAGCACCAGATGGAAGTGACAGTGACATCTGCCCATGACCTGCCACGTAGGCCACTGCAGGCCAGTCACTGCAGAAACAGGCTCACACCACAAACACACTGGGACAGTCTGACCTGTGCAGAGGCAGCAGCAGCTGCCACCACCAGTCACTGCCCAAAGCACTCACATTCCTGGTGATTTCTGAACTGGGAGACACTTGGTTTGAGAAAACTCATCCACATAAACACCAGAAACAGCACTGCACTCTTCAAAAGCACCTCAACAGTCAGAATGCTAGGCAAATATCCTGGTTATTTCTGTGCCCTCAGATGAATGCTGCTGCCTTGGGGGCAGAGTTTAATCAGAGAGAGTCTAGCTAGGAAATAGTGACAGCCTGTGTGGCTGGAGGAGTAGGGCAGCACTGAGAGCACAGGCACCACTCTGACCTCACTCCTGTGGTGCCATGGAGAGGTGGCAAGTGCCACAGAGGAGCAGCAACCAGGCCAGACCAAGAAACAACAGTTAACTGCCCTTTGTGCTGCTTCCAGCACATGCTGAGACAGTCCTGAGCAGGGGCCACAGGCACAGCTTACCAAAGGGAATGCTGAAGAATGGGCTGCACAAAGCCTTCTCAGCAGAGGCTCGTTTTCCTTGGTCACAATGAAGCATGCTGCAAGAGAAGACACCTTTATGTTCATGCATGTGACATTCCTGCACTGACACATCCCACCCAGGCTGGGAGCTAGCAGAGAGGAACACCCCCTCTTCGGGGTGGTTATGGTTCAAGGAGAAGAGTGGGAAGCACATCCTGCAATTTGCAGATGAAGCATACCAGAAGGATCCCCTGAAAGCATTTTGGGGAGATGGCAGAGCAGGCTTTCCTTCTTGATGTCTCTCAGTACCAAATAATGAAAATTGCTCACTTACAAGTCTACAAGGGACACAGCACGTTCCAGCTCCACATCCTCAGGCCATTCATCCCACAGCTCAGGCATACATGCATTCTCATGAGAGTGATCACACTCCAAGATGTTCCCACATCTTTTCACCAATGGGATTCAAAGCAGCTAATAACCCAGAGCTTGCCTGAGAATATCCCTAGCTTGGCTTTACCAGGGGCTCCCAATGCTATTTCTGCCAAGTTGTGTCCTCATTCCTTCATAACCTCAGAGCAGTCACAGGACAATGAAAACAATCCCCTTGGCAGACTTCTCAGGAGAGTTGCAAAAGTGCCTTTGAATCTTGGCAGCAGTGGAGAGCAGCACTTTCTGCCCCTTCCCTCATTTTTATGATAGCAATCCCCAAAAGCAGCAAAGTCTGCAGTCCAAATACAATCTCTTGGCTGCAAGTGCAAAGCACTGATCAACATCATGACTGATACTCTCTATGTGCTTACTCCAAACTGTGCCAAAATCAGAGGAACTGAAACATTTCTGCTAATGCTTGCACTTGTTACCAGAACAGTGAGAGATTGAAAAAAAAAATTTTAAAAAAGAAAAGAAAGTGTTAGGTGTGGGCTCTAAGTTGGTAAGAGCAAGGCTTGATTTTACAGAGCACATCTTTAAGCACCAGTTATAAAATATGCTACGGTACCTTTTGATAAGGTCTCTGAGGTGATAAGCTGGAATGGCTGAATTGACCACCCCCTCACTGGCAAATATGCGATCAATGATGGCAGAACTGTTTGTCTGGAAAGAAAAAGAAACACTGATTAGGGAGGTAAAAACCAGACTGTGCAAAGCTTGCAATATCCTATTGTTTTCCAGAGTGGATGCAGAGGGCTGTGGTTCTCTGGGGTTTTGTGAAGGATCCCCAATGCCCAAGCCTCACATGTTAAACTAGCAGGCTCACATCAAATCAACTTTTTCCCATTTGTCAGCAAAAGCTGGAAATTTCCACATGCAGGAAACTTTTCTGTTGCTATGGAGACTGTGATGCTGAAAGGATACTCTTTCTGGGAAGAGGATCACGAAAAGTTATTTCACACAGAACAGAGGACAGTCAGGCTCCAGGCTCACAATGCAGAGCCTTCCTCTCATCTTCTCAGGATACAGACTTACAAGAAGATCCCCAAATTATAGCTAACATTAAACTAAACCCAGCAAATAATTGCCCTGCCATTGTGCTGCTAAACTAGCTGACAGCCATCAGCTGATCACTGATTTTGTTCTTCCTCCTATGCCACAACTATAGCCAGCACAGCTTGCCTGCCAAATCCAGGCAAGACACAAGCCTTGTGTCAAATCTATGCTCCAGAGACTCCTGGAACACTCCTATTTCAGTAACCTGAACACAAGCAGCATTCAGACATGCCAGTCCCACAGGGCAGGTGGGACTTTAAGGCTCAGGAACCTTAATTCTCAAGGCAATAGGATTAGATAAACATCCTGGAAACACTACCTAGTTGCCAGGTCCTACCTCACAAATCCAGATTATGAACAAGAAGCAGAAGGATTCATTTGGTGCAAGAACTGTCTCACCTTCCATTCCTGAGATTGGACTGTATGTTTCAGTTTCATTCCTGAGAACATTTCCAGTAGAACGATTCCCAGACTCCACAGATCCACAGCAGAGGTACACTCAGTCTCACTCTGGAGCCCTGCCTGTGCCAGGCAGTTCTGCAGTTCTGCCTCTGGAGCCCGATACCCGTCTGTTTGAATATATTTCACATCCTGCAGGAGATCAAACACATGGGAAAAGCTGATTTTCCACACTCAGGTTCTCCACTCCATCCTTAAATCAGTCCTGATATCCTTCCAAAGGGGTCTCAAAAATACTACTGCTAAATTGGCAGAAAGCATTGTAGAGCCAGTTGTGAAAGGCAGGCAGTTCAACTCCCTGCACTGCTGTGCTGAGGGAAAAACAGGACTGTCTGGAAGAAAAACATCTCCCAGCAAAACAGCACTAACATCTGACTTCAGAAACACAGCACTGCTGGGAGGAGGGGGCTGGATGTCCCTGTGGACTGGCCCCTTAACCTCTCCTACATGCAGATGATGCTAGAAATTTTGGGATAAGGGCTGAACACCCACAATACGCTCCCCTGTCGGCTGCCTGAGAGCACAACCAGCCCTGCTGCCATTATCCAGGTGCTGATGTTCTCTGGAAGCAGGCAGCTGAAATGTTCAGACAAGGAAATCATCCAAGGCCCTTCCCCTGCACCTCTTCCATCTCCCCTGGAAGCCTCAAGTGCTGCAGCAATCAATACCTGCCCAGCTGCTGTGGCTGGCACAGCAAGAGGAAATGCCCGCATGCTGCCTGCTCCAAAGAAAACTGGGAATTACAGAATGTCACAAGTACTGCCTGGAGGGGCTGCTCTGAAGGCTCCAGTCTCCTGCTGCCAGGCAATACCTGCTCTGTCAGCTGTAGCTCTGTCCAGCCAAGTCTTCTAAGTGCCCAAAGACAAACTGCACGCTGGGTCTTTTTAACATGTGGGGAGACTCATTTTAGACACATCAATGCAACTCAAGTTATTCCTTGAGAAGAACATGCAAGCCTACTTCCTCCTGGATAAGGCACAGGATTAGGAATTCTTACCATGAGAATATATTCAGACCAAGATTATGTGGTTCTCTGACTGAAAATAAACTTTACAGAAGACATCTTCCAGCAACAGAGCTTAAAAGGGGTTTATGAACTTAAAAATGATACACAAACTGCTCATCTGTGTCCCTCCTCCTATCAGTAGGGAGCAGAACCTCCAGAATGGCAATAGCAGCAACTTGGCAGGCCCCCAAACAACGTTCAGAGATAGAGGAAGCACAGTGGTCAATGGCACCAGCAGAAAGAGCGAGATGGAATTTCACTCCTACCACCTACAGCATTTGGAGAGCTGTAAGTGGTTGAGACCTTGATCTGTGTACAACCATTCCCTGTTGAACAGCAATTGCAGGAAATTTTGTGTAAGGATAAGCTTGGCAGGGCTGCCATAAATAAAAGTAGCATGGTCTTTGACTCAGATAAGGAAATTATGTATGTAGTCTGCAGCCCAAGGCAGGGGTGGGGACAGGACACTGGTACCTGGTGCACATTCAAAGCAAGGTCAGAAGGCTCACCCATACAACCAGTATGTTTCTGAGAAAGGAAACTCAGCCCAAAGAAAGGAGATTGGAAGGAATAATGGAAGCAAATAGAACACCCATCAATTATTATGAGGCAACTCACACAGCAAGCAGCAAAACACAGACCTGAATTAAATAAAAATATCTGCATTAGACACAGGACACCAGGAGTGCGTGTTTTGCTGACAGACAGCAACAGATTACCACCAGAAGCTCAGCCAAGAATGTGGGAGAACTGAAGACAACATGGGGGAGTCAAGAAGTCCAAACATTAAAAACAACTCCTGTACCAAAGAATTGAGAGATAGGTCACCCACACAACCCTCTGATATTCACAATCAGTGGGCTGTACTGTCAATACCAGGTAAACCAGTAAAAAAGTACATAAATTTAAAACTGCTAAGTGAGTAAAGTGCGTGGAGTAGGGACAAACCAGGACAATGTAGGAAGGCACAGAAAAAATTACCATCCATCACCCAGTGATGAAAGGCAAGTGTGCTACAAGGTTACCTGATGGAAAAGATGAGAGTAAAGTCTCTTTACTGAGACTCCTCACAGGCTGCTAGTGAGAGAGGGAGGAGTGGAAGAAGATCTATCAAGGCAACGGCAGAACCTCCTGAGGCTCCCTGCTTCCATCAGAAGCCATGGAAGACAATAAAACGGGCAAGGACAAACAACTCAGTATTGTTGTTGTCACAACAAAAGTGACAGCAAGAAGACTGAGGAGAGCAGCAAATGGGACAGAGAGTAGAACGGCAAAGATTGTCTGTGTCAGTAAAGAACAGACACTGCCCACCCAGGGAACTTTTGATACATGTGAGAAAGAAACATCCAGACTTCCTGAGGAAGGGAGGCTGCTGAAGATAGGGTGAAAGTAAAGGCAAGCACAAGGACATTGCCAGAGATAACACACTTGGCTGGGGAGGCTGATGGCAAAGCCTGGATTACTACACATGATAAGGGATGATAAAAGGGAATTCTACATTTCTGGGTGCTCCCACTCATCTGACCACATAAAAACTAGCACACTTTCCAGGAAGCTGAGACACCACTTTTCTCGATGCATCATTAACACTGGAATTTGTAGCACAAAGGCTAAGACACCAACAGAAACCAGAGACATGCAAGGAGAATGGGAACACAGCTTCGGTGTCTGGGGCAGACAACATTTTAGCCTTTTCCAGTAAATCCTCAGCACCAGCTCAGCTCCTGCTCTGATCAGGTCACTTGGAAAACATCACAGAGCCACACAACTCAACACAGAGCCATCTGCCTCAAGAGCAGCACATTCCAAACCTGATTCCCCTCCTTGAAGCTAAGTCCAAAGTCAATGAGCTTAAAGCACTCCTCCTCTGCACTCCACAGGATGTTGCGTGGCTTGAGGTCTGCGTGCACGTAGCCTTTGTGGTGCAGGAAAGCCAGGGCCTCCAGGACATCTCGGGCACAGTGCTGAATCATCCACATGGAACAGCCCTGGTTGCTGGAGTGCAGCAGCAGCTCGGACACGCTGATGTCCAGCAGCTCCAGCAGCAGACAGCGGGATGGGCCATTGGCAGAGTAGTGGTTGGTGAACACGCCGTAGAGTGTCACTGCAACGAGACACAGGGACGGGCATCGGGAACCAGCCTTCCAGCCCTGCTCACCACAAAGGCTGGGACAGGCAGCTCAGACCATCTGTAACATCTGGGTGATGCTCAGAGAACCAGGGACGAAGAAGCAAGGGAAAGCCAGCCATGTCACCCCCATGAGCTTTGCAGGACCGGCTGGTGTCACAACAATTCCCAGGCTCTGCTGAAGTGACAGGGCTCAGTGCTCCTGCTCAGGACAGTCTCTGGGACATGGATAAGCACATCCCAGAGGGCAAACTGGACACAGTTTGCACACTGGAGCTCTTCAGAGACATGTCAATCTCATCCTGTGACAAACTTTGCAGAGTGGGAACCCATGTGCTGCCTGGCTGTCCAGTGCCTGTGTGGCTTTTTAATGCCACACCATGGCATTAAAAAGCATTTCACGCCAACAAAAAGTATCAGCAGTGGATGAACTTCGGCACTTCCAGCAATCACCTCTGACACACAGGCTTCCTCCCTTCCCAGGCTCATTTCCACCCACGAAAGCAGCCCAGGAGCTGCAGCCCAGTGGGAACAGAGTCCTCGCTGGGGCTCTGGCACCCTGCCCAAAGGAGCGCTCCGGGGTGTGACCCGCTCTGCCCATCTCTCCTGCCCGCCGCGGGGGTGTCACCTGCAGATCTCCCACCCAGGGAAGGCGTGGGGTACTGCAGGGGAGCTGCTTTGGGGTGTCCAGGATAAGGGCCCTCAGATCTGCCCACTCAGCGGTGCCAATCCGAGGGCACACTGGCCTGGGGGCGCGTTCGGGAGCGAGGCTCACTGTATTCCCGAAGGAGTTGGGAGCTCCCTTCCCTGGCTGGGAGGGCGGTTCGGACACCAGTGTGGCAGGGGAGGCTACCCTGGGGATGCTCTGGGGCCAGAGGGTGCCCGAGGAGGGCAGTTCGGGGCGCCGGGGCCGGTGCGGGGGTGCCGTTACCGATGTTGCGGTGCCCGCGGAGCTGCTCGAGCGCGGCGCGCTCCTTGCGGAACCCGTACTCGGCGCAGTCAGCGGCGGGCGGGCGGGCGCCGGGGCGGCGAGCGGGGCCGGGCCGCGGCCCCGGGGGCGGCACGAACTCCTTGACGGCGCCTGGGGGGGCCCGGGGGTCCCCGCAGCAGCGCACCCGGTANCCGGGAGCGGGCGGGGTCCTGCGGTACCCGGGGTCGGTGCCCTCTGCTCCGCTCCCCGACTCAGCACTGCTGGGGGTCACACGCCTTCAGCCCAGACACCAGCCGGCGTTCCCGTCGGGGTCCGGTGCCCTCAGCCCGGGCACAGGCGGGCTGCAGCCCCTCAACAGCCTCGGGGTCCCATCCCCGCAGCCCTGACATCCCCGGGATCCGGTCCCCTGTGCCCGGGTACAGGCGGGCTCCAGCCCCTCAACAGCTTCGGAGTCCCTCAGCACGGGCACCCCGGGATCCGGTGCCCTCAGCCGGATAAAGGCGGGCTCCAGCACCCGCAGCCCTCCCGGGGCTCGCACGCCCTCAGCCCAGACACCAGCCAGGGCTCCCGTCAGGTCTGATCCCCTCAGCCCAGTCCCCTCAGCCCAGACACCAGCCAGGGCTCCCGTGCCCTCAGTGCCAAGCAAGCAGGGCAGCCACGTTCTCCACCCCAATCTGGACACCACCGAACTCCCCCTCCACCCCTGGCTCCCCACCAGGATGGCGCCTGGGTCGTTCCTGGGTGTCCTCTCCCATCAAGTGGAATGCCACACATCAGTGGGTAAAAAAGAAAAAAAGAATTTATTGTGCAATCTGCATCTCTTGTCCCAAACCACACACACGCACCCTGACAACATAAATAGAGGATTGGACCGGCTGTGAGTGACAATCCTTCGTTAAGGGGAAGGTTCCCATGGGATCACAGTGATGGAAGATGCTGGTTCTTCAGAGAGGGGCTGCAAGTCCTGGTTTCCATCAACGCCTCCATTGCAGCACACACAGACACCCTGTATCTGAGGGTGGAGGTGGCCATGCACATCGGGATCACATTGTCTCAGGGCGTGGGACACCTCAGCACTGAACACGGGCTCTGTGCAGCTCTGCATCCCTTCACTCTTGAGCTGGGCTTGCCTAGAGCTGCAGGGCCCCAGCACCACCACGGCATCACCGCACCAACGGCAAGGACATGGATGGCTGCTCCCACGGCAACAGGATCCACACTCACAGCTTCCTTCCTTCAGTGGGACAATGTGGCTTTGGGTGGTGGAAGTCGTTTCTTCAGCCCAACCACCTCGTGTGGCCCAGGAGCTGTGAGCATGCCCATCCATGAGCTCCTGGGTTCTTCCAACCCAACCTGGGGCTTTGGAGCTTTTCCTCTGAAATTCATCTTTGCGGTGAGGATGTACATAAAAGCTCTAAAGCAAAAACTTCCAACCCCCAGCTGCTTCCTTGCATTGGCACAGGTGTCTCCAGGCTGGCTAACCCCTCCTGCAATCCATGGTGAAACACTCATCCAGCAGTATCAGAGGACCACGTGGCTTCATGTATCCCAGTCTTGCAGAGACCACTGTCCCAGGAAATAAAGGGGAGCAGTGACACTAGCCCAGAACTGCCTGGACAGTTCTGTCCATGGTGGCTGGGACGAGACCAGGAAACAAGCAGGAGCTGGAAGGGGGTCTCACAGAGAGCTCAGCTCCCTGCCAGAGCCCACTGGCCAGCAGCTAGGCAGTCCCAGGTGCCCAGCCCTGCGCCCTGCCAGAGCCCAGGTCTCCTGCACCTGGGGCTCCACTGCAAGGAGATGGCACTCAGCACAGAAACACCATGAGGCCAGCAGCTGGAGAAGGCCCTGGGCACATCTGCAGTCCTGGCTTGCTGGCACCAGGCACTGGGGCTGGGTGAGCCTGCTGGTACCCCAGGATGGGGTATCTTGGCAAGCACAGGGCAGAAGCTGGGAAATCCTCTGGACCAAGGCAGCCAGTGCAGACACAGGAAGTGTGTGGTGCTTTTGGGATGCTCACAGGATCCCACACTCCAGCAGAGCCGATGAGATTGGGGCAGGCTGGCACTTCTACCCCACACATCCCCTTGGTCCCCAGTTCAGCAAGGCTCCTGGCTGCAGACAGAGTGGCAGTGGCACAGTGGCAGGGCAGGACCTTGGCACTGGCCAGGGTGAATAGGCCCAGAATGGGGCTGCAGAAGCCATGGCAGGACAGGCTGTGCCCCTCCCGGGAATATGGGGAGAAGCAGGTTGTCATGGCTCCCCAGAGCCCACACTGGGCAGCAATGGCTCCTTCCACCCCAAGGCTTCCCCCTTTCCAAAATAATCACCCCAAAAAAGGCAAGTGGCAGTGAGAGACAAGTCTGGGAGAGCCAGCCCCCGCGGTGCCCCTGTCACAGCTACCCACGGCTACTCAAAGGACAGTAGGTCGGGATGGGCCCCCTCCACCTCCCAGCCAGGGCTACGTGGCTCTGGCTGCCCTGTGCTCCCTGGTGACTCGTGCTCCAGCCCTGGTCTCCGTGAGGGCTTCTCCGTGCTGGGTGACATCTCAGTGGCCCTGTCACCCACTTGCCACTGGCTCTCCCGGCTGCCCTTGTGGATGAGGTCAGGCACGGGTAAGGCACTGGTAGGCTGGTCCCCACTGGGCTCAAGGGCGCCCATCACGCTGGGGACCCCAGGGCATTCTGGAGGAGATGGGTCCCCCATCCCCAGCTGCTCCTCTGTGGAGTCAGGGTGGGCTGTGGGTGGTTCGGGAGGCTCCTCGGTGCCACTCCTCGTGCCGGTCCCCTCCGGCTGCGGAGCGATGAGCATGTCCTGGGGGGTCTTCAGGGCACGCGGAGTCCGCTTCTTGGTGATGGGGGGCGGGGGATCCAGCCGGGGAAAGGCCTCCAGCCCCACAGCCCTGCAAGCACAGAGGGACAGTTCATACAGCCCCACACTCCAGCCTGTCCCAATGGCCCTGGCACGGGGTGCACGCTGCAGGGACACTCACCCATCCTCAGCAGCCGGCTGTCCTGCGCCCAGCACGGCGCCCGCGCTGGCGTTCACCTCCATGGCTCCCACGCCGGGCAGCCCGGCCGGCTCCCTGCGGCGCAGCAGGTCGTTCACCCTGGCGCCCACGGCCTTGCCAAGGTTGCGGAGGTGCTGGGTGCCAGCGGGCCGGCAGGGCTGGGGCACGCTGCCCCCCGCGGCAGGGACGTGCTGTGCCCGTGGCGTGGGCGCCGCGCTGGCACTGGCGTTCTCAAACATGCTCTGGTCCACTGGAGGGGGAAAGGGAACAGAGAGGATGTAAGCCAGGCTGGAAGGGGGATCCCGGCAGGACTGGCACACCGTGGGAACACAATTTTGGGGACTGGGAGGATGTTCCTACAGCCCTGCAGAGGCTGTGGGCAGCCAGGCCATGCCAGGCTGCACAGGGCAGACCATGCATGGGGCACCAGTGTGGGGCAAGACAGGGTAGCAGCAAGCCCAGGGCTCCACGTTGGCACTGCCAGCGCACCGAGAGCTTCTCTTACCTGACACCAAGCGACTGGGGAAGCAGAGTGTGGGAAAAGAGAGAGAGAGGGAGCATTTACCAGGGGAATGGCAAGGGAAGAAGCCTGTCCCTTCCACACTGCCAGGTGAGGTGTGCTGCCCACTCCTGCTCAGACCTGTCATGCTGCCTGAAGAGACGGCACTCACATGGATGGTCCCTTGTCAGCCACACCCTGGTAAACCCAGAGGGCCTCCTCTGGGGGCACCCACAGTGTGGGCTCTGCTCTGCCCACCCCACCATCGCTCCCTCAGCTCAGCCAGGCTGGGTCTCTGTGGTGGGTGGCAGCAGGTGCTTGCTGGGGAAAGGGCTCTGCAGTCACACCCCACCTCTGAGCTACACTGGCTTCTTCACCATGTCCTCCCAGCAAGAGTCCTTGAAGCTGTGGGGCTGCCCCCAGGAGTGCCAGCTCAAACCCCCGTGGCTGCCTCCATGTCAATGTGGGTTTGTGTGATGGCTCCAGCCAGTTCCTGGCTGAGCCTGGTGCTGTTCTGGGGCCACACTGCCCATCAGCATCCTCTGCCCAACTCCACCACTGTATCCCAGGGGCACATACTGGGACAGAGACAACCACCTCCACATCCCCTGGGACAGGCAGAGAGGAAGGGTTCCCAGCACTACTCCAAATCCACTGCTCCAGTCCCTGCAGCCCCCGGGTGTGTGCAGCCCCGGGGTGTCCCTGCAGTCCCCGGGTGTCCCTGCAGCCCCTGGAGGTCCCTGCAGCCCCCTGGGTGTCCCTACATCCCTCCAGGTGTCCCTGCAGCCCCTCAATGTCCCTGCAGCCCCCTGGGTGTCTCTGCAGCCCCCCGAGGTTCCTGCAGCCTCCTGGGTATCCCTGGAGCCCCCAGCCGTCCCTGCAGCCCCCTGTGTGTCCCTGCAGTCCCCTGGGTGTCCCTGCAGCCTCCTGGGTGTCCCTGCATCCCTGTAGGTGTCCCTGCAGCCCCCCGGGTGTCCCTGCAGCCCCCGGGGTGTCCCTGCAGCCCCTGAGTGTCCCTGCAGCTCCCCAGGTGTCCCTGCAGCCCCAGCAGCCAGGCGGCTGCCACGGGAGGGCAGTGCTCCATCACTCCTGTCAGCAGCAGAATGAATTTTTTTTCAGGAGCAGTCAGCTTCTGCCTGTATGCTTCTTTTGCCTACACAACACTTCTGCCATCCTTTAAGAGAGGCTCTTCCCTACTTTTCCTTTTCCAGCAGCCAAAAATTTCCCGAGCCCTGGAAGTGCCGATTAGCATCTCTGCATCTCCGTGGGGAGCCCTGCAGATGCCAGTAAGCCCCTGGCACCGTCCAGCTGTTGGATCAGCCCTGAAACAAGGCTATGCTGTGCAGTGGCTGAAGGGCAAGACTGAAACACCTCTACTCCCAGCAATATTCTGGGCACCTCGCTCTCGTGGGCATCCTGTGCCTGGCACCACAAGCAGGGGTCCCACAGGAGAGGAGGCTCAGGTTGGAGGGGGTCTCTGCAAAGCCAGGGGATGCCACTGCTGGTGCTGGCACCCAGCATGGAGAGGGAAGAAGTACAGAAAGAGAGAGTCAGTGAGAAGAAAGAGACAACAGAAAGCCTTGAGAAATAGAAAGATTTATTTAGCAAAAGCCAGTTGACTAATGACAACACCCAAGGGTTAAGTGCACTTACATTGACAGATTGGCTTCCCAGATAGATTGAGTCAACAGTTAGTAATACGACAGTTGTAGGAAAAGAAAGGACAAAAAATATAGCTATAAAACCCCTGTCAAGGTCCATAACAAAAGTGAGAGGCTAGAGAGGAGTCTTGGAGGCAGCGCTGACTTAGGAGGGGTCATTTACACGTGTACACCCATGGCACAGCATGGGGCTGGCAGGATCCCACCCAGCACCCCCTCTGCCTGTGGGGCACCTGCCACTGTCCCCTGTGGGCAGTGTGGGGCAGGAGCCCGAGGCCACAGCTGGTGCTGACAGCCCCTGCAGGAGCTGGGACACGGCCTGGGCTCTGTGTGTGCAGCACGGATGGACCCGAGCTGGGGCTCAGGAGATGGCTCCCCCACCTGCTTCCTGAGACCTCTAGAATGCTGCTGCTGCTCCCAGGCTCTCCCTCCATCTGCCCCGTGTGTACAGCTGAGCTCCTGCTGTCCTTTCCCCTGAATGATCAGTGTGCCCACATGGAAACCCCTGCCCAAGCTCACCCCTACCCTACCCTGTGAGCGCCATGCCTTGTGCGTGCTGCCGTGCCCTCTTCCTCCTCCTAGCTGGACTAGCCTTGCCTTCACCTTCAACTGCTGCAAGCTGGCAGTGGGATGTTGGGTCCCCAGCAGAGGGGCTGGTACAGCTGTCCCCCCAGCCGTGAGGGACAGGGCATATGGAGGCAGTGGTGCCCACAGGACAGGAGCACCACGTACCAAACAGCACCTTCTCCACTCTGCCTGCTCTGTGGTTGGTGCAGAGCTGCCCTGGACACCAGGGCACTGCTGGGGACACTGAAACATGTCCTTCTTTCCTTCCCACCAGGCCCTCTAGCTCCTCAAGTCCATCCAGTCCTGCCATGTGGTGGAGGGTGCATAGCTCACTCATGCTGACCCCAGGGGGTCTCATCCACACATCACTCCCCAGCAGCCCTCAGTCCCAAGGGGACCAGGGCAGAGAGAAGTGATGGACCTTCCTCAGCAGCCAGGCTAAGCCCTGGAGAAGAGCAAGAGGTGGTGTCAGCCAGGGGTTAGTTGCAGGCAGATTGAGCAGAGACAGAGCTGGCGAAGGTGAGAGCAGCATGGAAGCAACAAAGCAAAGCAGAAGCAGGATAGGAGGGAGGATGTGGAGGAAGACAACTGTGCCAAATCCCACCTCATCGAGTGCTCCCATGTGAAGCAGGGTGGACATCAGGACTTTGATTCATACCTCTTCAACCACGGCCTCTTAGAGGCTGAGCACCAGGCAGGTGATAAAAGTGTTTGCAGAAGAGGAACGGGCCCCCACAGATGGCTTTGAGCTGTAAGTGTCTCGAGGGCTGGTGGGGACCCTGAGATCTTGGATTCACTTTTCCTGAGGGTGCAAACCAGAGGTGTGATGATGCACCCCTGCAGACACCAGCAGCTCACTCCCCATCGAGGGCTGGAAGTGTGCTCATCCCTGAAGATGCCAATGCCAGCACTGCAGCTCCCAGCTTTGGTCTGGGGCAAAACAACTGCTTGGAAATGGGAGGGTTTGTCTATAAAGCAAAGCAGGGAGTTTGTGGTGATGGGAACTGCTTGAAAATGTGACTTGAGAGCACGAAAAAGGCTTTGAAACCTGGCAGCTGGGCCAAGGAGCCAAAGGATTAGATGATGAGGGGGAGGACACTCCACAGCTTGGTGCTGCATGCCCTGGCTCCCTGCTCCACACTGCGCTTTGCTCTCTGCTCCACAGCCTGGCAGAGGAGCAGGCTCCATCTGCCTTGGCACGGATAAACCCTGTCCTGGAAGTGCCACATCCTCCTGCCAGCAACTGCCTGCACCAGGCCAGCCTGAGCAACCTCGTCTCACCTCTTCAGATCCTTTCCAGGCTCATCCCCACTGTCCCTCAGTGCCTCACGTCTCCCTCACAGACCCACTCTGACAGTGCACGGTCACCAACCCTCACCTAGCACAGCCCTGTTCTCCTCCCCACCCTGCAGAGAGCCACACCAGCTGCTCTGTCTTTGCTCACACTCACACCTTGGAGCTGCCCCCTCGGTCCCTCTTGTCCCTGCTCACTGCCCTAGACTGCTCTCCATTCCCCCAGAAAAACCCTTCCTCTGCTTTACTGCTTCCCCAGCAGCAGCAGGGGCTCATCCAGCAGAAGTCCCTTGCCTCTTCCTGACCTTGACACACAGTTTGAAGGGAGATGGGGCCACGGGGGAGCACGAGGAGCTGTCAGCTCGGTGTCTGCTGCAAAGCAAGGATGCTGCAGCTCGGCACACGCCCTGGGCACGGCTCCATCCTCACCTCCACACTCCCGACCGGGCGCTGGAATCCTCCTGCTCCTTCCTCTGCCCCCCCTCCCTCCCTGCCGGGGCCGTGGGGCTGCGGCCAGGGTCCTCCCCAGCTCCGGCAGGTCCTGGCAGCTCTGCACCACCTCCTGCTGACCCCTACACCGCGATCTCATCCTCCAGACTATCGCCCAGGTCCTGCCTGGACTGCACGTGGAGCAGGCGCGGCGGCTCCTCCTGGGACCAGGAGTCGCGCTCCTCACTCTCGTCCGTGTTGGACTCGTACTCGGAGGCGATGCCCGACTCGCGGAACTTGATGAGCTCCAGGCTGCCCAGGGCCGGCTCCGGGGCGGGCGGCCCCGACTCGGGCAGGAAGCGGTAGCACTCCAGCTTCACCAGGCAGTCGTTCCTACCTATGGGGCTGCCCACGGCGCTGGGGAATGCCGGGCTGGGGCCCAGCGGCGGCGGGTGCGTGTCCTCGGGCTGCGGGGTGCTCGGCTCGCACAGCACGGGCAGCGCGTTGGAGCGGAACGTGATCTCCAGCAGACTGTCCTGGGAGCCTGCTGCAAGAGAAGGGCACGGCTAAGAGGCCCAGCTTCCCCTGGCCACCACGGCTGGCTGCACACTGGCTGGAGGAGGACAGTGGGGTCGTTTGGGTATCAGCCTCTCCACTCTCGCTGTTTGGAGGGGCTTATTTGGTGTCACTAATGCCAGGACCTGCTGCTGGCCAGCAAAGGGCCAGTTCTGCAGGACAAGAAGTTAACTATCTTCCAGCCCAGCTCCTGCAGAGAGCTGATGGCCACATCTGCTGGAGAGGAAGGTCAAGTAGGAGCTCTTGGGCAGGAGCATGCAGCCAAGTGGGCAGTGCAGACATACAGCTGATGGAGGTAGGTGCCTACCTGTCCATACAGCCCTCCCCAAGCCCCTCCCCACGCTGCATGCAAGCACCCTGCTGCACACCACAAGCCAGGCTAGAAGGGCACAAATACCCCTCTGAACAAAATGACTGGAAATGCACAAAAAGCCCCGAGAAAAACACCCACATGCATGTCCCCCACAGCCCTGGCTAGCTGCGAGGGGACAGGAAAGGGCGGCAGCGCTTACTGGTCGTGTTCCCCGCCAGCTTCAGCTCCAGCTCCTGCACCTGTTTGACCAGGAGTGAGATGTGCTGCAGCAAGTCCTTGTTCTGGAGCAGGAGCTGGTGCACACGAGCCTGGGCCTCCAGCCGTGCTGCTGCTTCTGCTGCCAGCTGGTCCTTCAGCAGGTGGACCTGGACAGGAGACAGCAGGTGAGCATGGGCACCTCCAGGGTTGAGGGCTGCCACTCTGGCTGTCCCTGCCCCTCTCCCATGGCTCACCAGCATCCCACCCATGCTGTGATGAAGCAGCCATTCCTTGCTGCAGCCATTCCCTGTGGGTACTCCAGATGGGATGGGGAACATGTGGCTGGTGTCACCCCATTGCTCAGCACAGGTATCACCCCAGAGCTCAGCACACTGTCCCCCAGCCTCCCTGATAGAAAAACCCAAGGCTAGGCAGGCAGCACTGAGCTGTCAGTGGTGCCCATGAGCTGGGGATGTGCATGGAAAGGGCAGCCCAGGAGCAGCCAGATGGATGCAGCAGAGGACACGCTCTGGATGGCGCAGCAGAGCTGGCCCTGGAAAAGCTGTGGTTTTGGGCAGCTTTCCCAGAAACATGGCCCAGCCAGCAGCTCTGTCACAAGGAGCAGCTGCAGCACCACGGATGGCAGGGTGCTGCTGAGGGGGCAGCTCTGGGGTGTGAGCTGCCTGCTCAGCCTGGCTCTGGGAAGCAATGCCTGCGGGGAGCCCACAGTGATTTCAGCACAACTGCCTCCATGCAAACATCTGTGTCCCCAGAAGCACGCCTGGAGCTCCTGCCCAGGGCAGCTCTCTGATCTGTGTTTGAGCAGGGAGAACCCCAGAAACGTACACTGCACAAGGGAGCAGCAGTGACCTGGGGGCCACTTGGGCTCAACACCCCTTCCTGGCACCCACCCACAGCTCCTAAAACTGCTCCAGCAAGGACTGGGACCAGGAAAGCACAGATTTACATCTAAACAAAACAAAACAAAACAAAAAAAATCCAACCCAAAATCAAACCAAACCAAAAATAACCCAAAACCAAAAATATCCCCACCAAACACAAAAGGCTATTTTACCGTGGCCTAGAAAGTGACCTTGAGGAAGAAGGGGAAGCTCTCTGTACCTGCCAAGCTGTGAGCTGCTGCTGCAGCTGCAGGGCCACCTGCCTCCACAGGTGGGTACCAGGAGGCAGTGCCAGCTGGCCCAATGTGGCCAGCAAAGTGGCACAGCAGTGCCCTTGGCAGAGCCCAGCTGAAGCACAGCAAGCCTCAGAGTGACAGGAGACCAGGCAAAGGACTGGGATTTACCACTTCCCACAAAGCCAGACCAAGAGCAAGGAGTGCAATATTTGACACTCTAAGCAGGCCCATGGAGCCTTTTGGATTGTGAGCAACACTAGGACAAACACAAAGGATTCCCTGAGGACACAGATCCCTCTTCCAGAGGGGAAAGCAACTTGGCAGCCCGTGACCCCAAAAGGCACGTGGGCTCTGGAGGCAGCAGCTCAGCCAGAACTGATCAACAAATACTGATTTACTGAAGCGAGAGGAGCAAAGCCAGGGGGCAGCACAGAAAGGCTGCAGGAGCTCATAGCTCAGGCCATGAAGGAAGTTGGTGAATTGCAGCGAGCTCTGTGCGGGGTCAGAGAACAAGTAAAGCTCAGGTAATGAGCTGGATAAAGCAGCCCGAGATGCTTCCATGAGAAACAGCTGCATGGAGACCCAAGCAGTGCCCCTGGGAAAGAATGGAGGGGACAACCTGTGCCACAGCCACTTGTGTCTGCTGCTGCTGCTGCTGCAGGAGCTGCTGGAGAAGCTGCATCTGGTGGTGGGCAGACAGGGGTGTTCCCAGGTCGGGCAGCTGGGCAGATGAGGGCAACAGCATCTTGGGTGACGCCGTCAGGATGTCTTCAGGGTGGAGGCAGCTCTGCAAAACAACAATGCTGGAGGTGTGATCCCCTGGCACTCACCTCAGAGAGCCATGGGCACACACGAGCTTTGGCACAGAGCAGCTGCCTAAAATACCCAGAAAATCAGCAGCTGCTTCCAAAGCTAATGCACACTTTGCTGAGAGTGCTTTGAAAACAGTACTTCTTCAGTTTCAACAACAACCCGAATACTTTTGCAGAAAATCCCCAAAAAGGCTGACGCTTCCCATGGGAATTTCCACTGTGTCAAAAAAGTCTTTTATTTTTGTGTTTTTGGTGGAAAAAATCCCCACCAGCTCTGCCCCAAACCCTTTCCATGTGGCTGCACAAAGCTGATCCTCGGCACAGCGCTCTCCAGGAGTGCCCTGGGCCCCAGCCAAAGGGCAGCCCTGCAGCGACAGACAGCTTTGATCAGGGAGCTGGGGAATGCTGCACAACCCCTCCTGACCTCAGGAGGCTGTCCTGGGACTGGGGCTGGGGCCGTTCCACCCCCTGGGAGCTGGGCTGGCAGCGGCACCCACCTCCTTGCCCACAGCATCCAGGTCGGTGACACCGCGGCTGAAGTCCAGGATGTCGGCCCCAGGCAGTGGCAGCTCCACGGCGTCAATGTCGGTCTCCTCGGCAGAGGTGGCTGCTCTCTCCACACCTGAGAGGCAACAGGCTGTGGGACAGGGTCAGGGCAGGGATCCTGGCACCCACAGTGGCCATGCTCACCCACCTCAGTGCCCTGTGCCACCCACCCCCAGGTACAGAGAGCCACGGCTGCTCCTCCTGCTGCTGCTGCTCGGGAGGAGGCTTTGTGTGCTCAGCCAAAAACACACCCAGCCCCAGCACAGCAGACCTGGGGAACGGGAGCCAAAAGCCCTGATGTGGGACAAACGGGCCACGAGAACAGAAAACACAGATAAAGCTGGAGAAAGGTAAACAAGAGATTACGGGAAAGAAAAACAAAAAACAGATGCTCTGCATTCCCCAGGGAGCTGCATATCAGTGGCTGGGACATTGTGTGGAGGAAAACCAAACAATGACCGGTCCAGGGCAGCCCAGTGATTAGGTCATCAGGACAGAACTGGTCACAGAGGCAAGCAGGAAACTGCAGCTCAGCCCAGGCTGCTGCTGTTGGGATGTGGGGGAATCCAGCCCATGGCATGGCAGGGCAGGGAATCCACACACAGACGGGCAGCAGGACCTGCCAGTGTCCCATTTGGCACTGGAAGGGTTTGACTAACCTCTCCTAAAACTACTGCCTCCCCTCCAGCACAGGCAGCAAGGCTGCTGCTCCCTGGACCCTGCAGAGCTCAGGGTGATGGGGCTGGAGCAGCCCTCAGCCAGGCATCCCTGCACCCTCTACCCACAGGGCTGAGAAGGAGCAGGGTCTGCAGCCTGCCTGCAGCCCTGGCAGCTTGCTGGGAGACCACAACCAGGGCTATGTCCATTGTGGGAACTGCAGAGAGGTGGCCCCAGAGCCAGCCTGGGAACACCAGGAAGGTCTGTGCTCGGGGCCCCTGTGCGGAAGCAGCGAGGGAATGTTTGCAGTGTGTGCAGCCAAGCACAGAGCAGAGCCCCGGGCACTGCTAATGGGCTCTCAGCAAGGGGCATATCTGAGAGCAGCATGGCTAACACCTAGAGAAGGCTCCTTGCTGGGCCAGACCCCAGCTTGAGCCTGGAGCACAGCAGGGCAGATTGGTGTGCAGACCCAGTGCCCGGAGGTGTCAGCCATCCCATGGGGACACAGTGCCTCTGTGATTCACACCTGCCACAGCCCCAGCTGTGTGCCCTACCTGGGACATCCAGGTCATCTCCATTCCTCTCACTGTCTGCATCCTCCTGGCCATCAGCGTTCTGCTGGGTGTGCTGCAGGCTCAGCTTGTGGCACACCTCGAACGCCTGGCCCACCGTGCGCACGATCCGCATGGCCTGGCTCTGGGAGGGAAGGAGGAGAGGAGAGGAGAGGNGTAGCTTCAGCTGAGCTGCCTCTGCATGGTGCCCCCCCAGCCTGGCACAGCTCTCAGGGGTCTCTGTGTGCCCCAGGGTCTCAGACCCCTGGGATGCCCCAGGCTGGCAGCTCCAGTGCAATGCCATGGGGTCCTGCCCCAGCTGCTCTACCCAGAGTGCACCAGGATGAGATCCCAGCATCTTTACCTTCTTCTTGGATTTGAAGACATTGCACCTGAAGACATTGCTAGACCCATCTCTGGCAATGTAGCTGAAGATCTTTAGGTCCTGGGAGTCATGAGATACATAGAATATCCTACAAAGACAGAAGGGAAGGGAGGGTATAAGCATACACATTACCCACGTGCCCAGGAGACTGCCAAGGCCACAACCAATGCTTCCCATGGCACGGGGTGCTGGCAGATGCCCAATCTCTCCAGCACATCCCTGCTAAAGCCCATCACAAAATTTTTTGGCACTGGTATTACCTCAGCTGGGAAAATTTGCCTGCTGATTCAGCAGCAGCAAACATTTTGCAAAGGCAGCATGAGACTTCTCTGCTCAGTCCCTGGGGATGTCAGCAGCCCAGGAGCCCTCCAGGGATGGAGAAGAGCAAGCCCCACTCCTGGCCTGCTTACCCAGGTGCCTGCCACCCCTCCCCTGCATGGCTGGGGGGCTCTCTGGCTCCAATTTGGCCTCCCTGGGACAGACACACCCTGCTCTTGGCTTTTGGGAACAAGATGGAGGGGGAGAGCTGGCAACTTGGGGAAGCCCCATGAGCTGCCCTCCACGGGATGGTGGCAGTGCCCAGCACTCTCCAGTGCCCAGCACAGTGCTGGTGCAAGGGGCACAGCAGAGCCATGCCAGCCTCTGGCCCTCACCCCACAGCCTTACCTGTAGATGGGATCATGCATGACAAGCATTTTGTTCTCGTCCCAGGCCCACTCTCTTTTCTGCAATGAAAGAAGCTGAAAATGAGTACGTCAGATGCTGTCCTTGAGAACAAGGACAGGGCACAGAGACAGTCCAAGGACATCCTTGGGAAGCTCTTGTCACAGCTCTGCTGCTGCTGCTCCCCTGCAACCCTTTGCTGAGGGTTGGGTGCTGTTGGGGACCAGCCACACCCCACATCACCTCCCACATCACCTCCCCAGCCCTTCTGCAGCACACCAGGACTGGCTCAGCCTCCCTGCAGGAACACGACTCTCACCAGGCTGGCCCCAGCCCATCCCTCTCTCTCCCAGCCTACCAGGGCTTCCCAGAAATTCAAGGATGCTGCAAGCAGGGGAGGGATTCTGCTGCTGAGGCCTTGCTGCCCAGGGACCTTCTGCCTACCTTCTTCTTCTTCTTCAGAATGACCTTCACTCCATCCACCGACACAATGAGGTTCACTTTCTTCTTCTTGATATTCTTGGCTTTAAACTCATACTGCAGGAGATGGAAGAAAACACCTGGATTAGCCTTCCTGTGCCAAGATAGCCCCAGGGAGGGATGAAGAGGGACAGGGACAGGTTTTCCTGGTCCCACATCAGCCTGTACATCCATGCCAGGACAGGACAAGGGGCCTTTTTGCCCTGCAGTGTCCCCTGCAGTGCCCAGCATCTGGAGGAGCACACACCAAAGCAATCCAATCCCTGGATGTGGATAATGCTTTCCCCAGTTCAGGATGCTGCTGGGAATGTTAGCTTGTGTTTCAGAGGCTCCTCTGAAGGGCTGTGACTCCCCAGAGATGGACCACCATGCCCCCAGCCCTGCCAGCCCTCAGGGATCTGCAGCCTGGCTCGTGGCCATTGCTGAGCTCTGGAAAGTGGAATGGCATTTTGGGTTGGGTATTTTTCGGGCTCAGTATAAAACTGAAGATGATTGCTGAGGATTCTGTGAACCCCTCCAGGGGAGATGGGATAATGCAATTACCCACTTCAATTAGAAGTCACCGGACAGGAAAAAATCCCAACAGCAACTTCCAAAGATCAGTGACTAAACACAAAGCTGTGCTCTGGCCTGGGAAGAGAATGAGATTCCCCCCAAATCCACCCACTTTGGCATTTAGAGTGTTACAAGCAGGGAGAAGGCTGGCAGAGGAGTAGGTTAATAGGCCATTTGGGCTGATCCTGCTGTGGGATTTCTGAGGAGTCCCATGACTGATTTGCCATAGGTGCAGCCACATCAGGCACCTGATCTGCTGGTGCCATTGTGCCCAACCATGAGGACAGACCCTTTGTGCCCAGGAAAAGCCCTGCACCCTGCCCCTGGCCCTCCTGAGGCAGAGAGGGTGGATTTCTCCTCTCATCCCTCTGGCAGTGTCCCTGCAGAGCAGCACTGCCCTCCCTGCCTGGCTCACTGTGACATTCCCAGCCTCAGTGATGCATTGGCTCTGGCAGCCAGAGCCACCAGGCACGGAAAGCTGCTGGCCCTGACCTGTGATCAGATGATAAAAGACTGAGAGCACAATTCCTCAAAGCCTTTTAAATTGGCTGAAGGGGATGGGAGATTCAGAAGGTTTGGAAAACAGTGAATGCAGCTCTGCCCTGCCCCGAGCACTGACCAGGCAAGCCCACCCACACTGATGGGCTGGAGAAGGCAGAGCTCAGGCTCCCACCATGGCTTTGGTGAGGCTCAAAGCCCCCAGCACAGCCCCATATGCTGCTTGCATGGTTTATTGCTCATGGAGAAGGGTCTCACCCAAGAACCCACTGCTGTGGACTTCCCAGTGCCATCCCCATCACTTCCAGCAGGGATGAAACTGCATTCCAGACCCCTTCTTTGTGTCCTGTCAGGACACTACACCAGTGCCTGGCACCTAGCACTACAGAAATGTCCTGATTTAGCCCTGAAAAGGTGAGCTTTGGCCTAACAACCTTGGAGTAATTCACCCAGTCCTTTCTTTGTGATTTTCCAGGAGCTACAGGCTGATCTGGAAGCTCTCTGCAGCACCCAGGGTGACTGCATGGCACCTTGGGTGCTGATGCCTGATTTATTGGTCCTAACCATCACTGATTATACACATCCTGCTGCATTTTGGAGCTCCTGCTGCTGGGGGGTTTCTGCTCTGGGCTACCCCAAGTGCTAACTGATGTGGGCTTGGAAGAGAGAAAAATATCTCAGGGTAAGACAGACTGTTTTTAGCCTGTTTTTTTTGATTGCTGATTTTGAGGGGCTTCCTAATTTAGTCTAAGGAAGTGTCACCTTTGTGAGGTTCCTCCGAGTGGGATCTGAGACTGCAGGGATGAAACCAGAACTCTTTATTGAATGGGGTCATGGAAGAACCCCTCTGTACAAGTGATCAGGACCTCCCTGGCTGGGAGCTGTTCTCGATGACACAGATCTGCTGTGCCTGCCCATGTCTGTCAACATTCCTCCTTCTGCTGCAGAACAAAGAGGGCTGCAAAGCATTGGGATTTGAGCTGCTCCTGCTGCTGGGAAGAGAGCAGATGAGACGGTGGCAGGGTTGGGGATTCTAGGATGGTCTGCACAGCCAGAGCCAGCAGTGCTGCTGTACCCAAAACAAGCAGGCACAGGAAAAGGAAACCCACATGTTTCCACTGCCACCCAATGCTGGGAGCATAACCTGCATTCCCAAAGATGTGCAACAGGAATTCTCTGTATTTGGGAGCTGAGAGGCAGCAATTCACCCTACACTTGCTGGGATTTGGGGACTGCCCCAGGAGAAAAAACACACTGCAGACATGATGAGCTCAGCTCACCCATGGCTCCATCTCAGAGAGCTGAATCCTAGCCTTCAGCTTAATAAAGAACTGATACAGAAATAATTTTCCAGCTTGAAATCAAGAAAGGAAAGAGGATTTGTACAGCATTCCCATGATCCCCTTTAGTTTCACACCATGCAGGATTTCATTGTACTGCTTGTAACCAATTAAATGCTGTAGCAGAAGAGCTTTCTTAGCCTTCAACCCAGGCATTTTGTCCATCTTGGGTATGTTTCTGGGCCTTTAAATATCTCTAATAATACTACAAGCTTGGGTTAATTACATTAATTCTTGTTTATAGCAATGCGGCAATGCCAGAAGAAAGAGAAGGATTAATTTCAGGGAAATACACAGAAAATGGAAAACCAACAAAATCATCTGTTCCTGGACCTGCACTGGTCTCCCACTGAAGCTCTAAGAGCAGCATTAAAATTTTTGAGCAAAGACTGACAAGGGACATCTAAGATACATCAATTAAAAAGCCTTGTAACTATTCGAGGAGAAAAGCAAAGGTGGTCTCAGTAATGCAAAAGAAGGATAAGATCATTCATAAAATCCAAGTGAATAAAGATTATCCCTTAATTGTACCCTGCCCACAAAAAAACCCCACATTCATCTTTTCAAATGGAAGAGAAACATCCACTCCACCAGAGCATGGGAGCCTTCCCATCGACCTTGGTTTAGTGGGAGTCTATTTTCAACATCTGTCCTTTGTGCAGAGTTCAGGATTTCAATAACTTTGGAAGGAAAAGAAGCCAGCTGGTGAATGCATCATTGCACAGCGCATTCCTACTGGCAGAGAATTAAAACTGCCCTTTCTGGAGAGCTGAGTAACATATGTTCCTTAATGGAGAGCACATGTAACCTTGTCAGCTTGGAGTAAAATTATGTATGAATCCCATGTGTGAAAAGCAGGGAAAACTCAGCATCCCTAGAAAGATGCTCCCCATCCCTGTGGGGCTGTTTCCACACAGCAGAAATGTGAGAAAACTCGAAACCACGCGCTGCACACAAGGTCAGGCACCGAGGAGGAGAGATGATGTCTTTCTACATCCATCATCCCCCACGTTCACAAGCATCTGAAAAATGTTAACCTGAATAAAAACGCCCTCATTTCATTCCAGCCTGTCTAAACTGCCTCAGGTACCATTTAGGTCTGCCCACCAGTAAGTAAGGGAAGGTACCAGGAATGCTTTATACAAATAAACAGAATATATTTTTTAAAGGAAGTTGCTCTAAGTGTATCGAGCTGCCCCCATCCCCATCCACCCTCTATCCCCCTCCTCCTCCCCCCAAAAAAAAAAAAAAAGAAAAAGGTTGCAAGCTTGTACCTTGTACTGGGGAAAGAGAAGTGTCCTGAGAATTCAATTAACAGGGAAAAAGCAATTCCCACAAAACTCACTGCTGCTCTGCTAGTTTGGGATGCAGGGGACGAAAACCTGCTGTAAGTATGTGCAGAAGAGGATGCAGTTTTTGCAGAAAGCTGAATTTCTGTGTGCTTCTGCAGCAAGGCCATGGGACTGTGAGCAAAGCAGGGTGTCCCCAGGCAGCTGTGCTGGATGCAGAGGGCAGGAGCTGCTGGCAGCACCCCCAGCTCCCCAGGCAGCTCCTCCTGCAGCTGGCTGGTACAGCAGCTCATAAAACACCTCATAAAATACCTCCTGAGTTAGACTTTAACCCCGGGTCAGCCCAGGCCTGTGCTCTTGATGAAGAATTAACTTATTAGAGAATGTCAGCCAGGAATGAGTTCAGTGGGCAAAGGCTCCATGGCGCCAGGAATTCACAGCTGGGGGAGGCACATAGCTCAATTCCTGCTGCTGAAAACATGGGGAATGACAGCAAAGCTCAGCCATGGCCAGCAGCTTCCCAGGAGGGGAGCCTGAGGAACCTTGCTGGGATCCTGACAGCCATGATTGGGAGGAGTGGCAAACGCAGTTCTGCACAGGGAGCAAGGATTTTACTTTACTGAGCCACACAAAGAAATGGCACCAGCCCCAGGGCCCTGCAGGGACTCAGAATCCACCTGTGGGAATGGGAACCTGTGAGGGAAAGGCCCTTTTTGCCTGGCATGGGGTGCCAAGCCACACTGGGGTTGGGCAGGGGAAGCAGGAGGAGCAGGAAGGCAGCACTGAGCCCTCTGTGGAGTAACCAACACCCAGAGCTCAGTGCCAGCTCCTGCCAAAGCACCAGGAGCAGACTGCAGCCACAACACCCCATGCCTTCCTTTTTCCTTCTGGTTAATGGGTAAGTTTGCCTTTCAGCCTGGAAGAGCACTGGAGAGAAGGGAATGGTTTTAAATATGGCTTTGGATCTAAGAAGAAGCAGATAGATACAAGCTGGCCAGAAGCAGAGCAGAAGAGTCCACAACCATGTAAGCCGTGGTACGGTGTGGTGTCCAGGCAGGGAGCAGGGCAGCAGAGAGCCAGAGTCCTGTCAGGGCTCCCCAGGCATGGAGCATCCATCCATCCATCCATCCATCCCTCCATCCCTGCTGCTGCCCCCAAAACAGAACAGCCCTGCCAGGGCAGCAGAGAGCCAGAGACCTGCCAGGGCTCCCCAGGAGGATCCACCCATCCCTTCCTGTTGCTGTCCCCAAAACAGAACAGCCCTGCCAGGACAGCTGCAGGTGTCAGGGATGACATGTCTGGAAAGCAGGGCACCTCCCAGGAGGGCACACAGCTTCATCCAAAAAGCATTTCTGAACAGCTTCAGAGTGTCTGACAGTGCACTCCTCTGGGCTGCACTTTGTGCCCTCAGGGGACTCACACTGAAGTACCTGCTCAGCCTACTGATGTGATCAGCAATAAGTGGACTGAAACCCATTCTTTAAACCCTTCTTTAAGCCATCCTACCAAAGTGCTGTGTCTGATCCCACATCCTTCAGTGTGGGATCCCACTGCACCCCAATTCCTCTGTGCCTCTCTCAATCTGGCCATGAGCATGCCCATGCTCCTGAGAGCACACTTGCCATGGGATGGATGGCAGCAGCTCCTCCCTGCTACCTCCAGGAGCTAGGATACAAAATGATGAGAAAAGCAGGGAAATTCGGCGATTTCCTCAGTGTGGTCACTTTGCTTAGGCTCTCCCCTGCTCCTGCCACCAAATCTGAGGACAAAACCAGCCCGTGGCACTCACACTAGCAGCAGGGATGGGCACAGAAACACGGAGATACCTGGGGCCAGGATGAAGGTTCCCACCAGTTCCATCCTCAGACTGCCAGCATGGCATGGCCGAACATGCTGGAAACCTGCTCTTGATGAAGAATTAACTTATTAGAAAATGACACCTCTGCTATCCTGACAGTTTGGGTTTAAACTACTCCTCAGGATTAAATTTCCCCTGTCCTCCTGCCTGCACCCCATTGCTGGTGGTTTTTGGCATGAGCTGGACTTCAATTTAAGGCCACAGCAATTTGGAAGAGAGGAGGAATAATGAAGTACTGCATGCTTGTTCTTGGGCTTAATGATGCTTTTTAAAGCTGCCACAGCTCCTCGGAGTTTGCATTTGCACATATGGGAAATGAGCTCTGAGGTACGTGTGTTTGTCTGAAATAGATATGATTTTAGTTTGCACTGACAAGGTCAGTGCCTATTTTCCCACCCAACTTCAGGTTTAATTTCGGTACCCGTCTGTGATGGTTGTTATTCCCATTTATACTGATGGGTATAAATGGGAATCAGGGTAAAAATATCCATGTTGTGAGAGCAGCAGAGCAAAGTTAGGGTTGCTGCTTCAGAGCCACCCCAGGAACGCAGCACACCCATCCACCACACAAAATATGTTTTCCAATAACATCCAATACTTCACAATAAATGCCTTCTGCTCAGTTTGCTATTTCCTCCCCTCCCTCCGCTTCCTCCAGCCTCCCCTCGCTGCCTCCGAGTTTCACAAGTTGAGGTGGCAAACTGGGACACACTCACCAGCCATCTGCAGGAGAAGCAGCCTCCCAGGAAGCTCAGAGAAATCAGAACTGCTAAGAATTAAATCAATACCAGGGTTAAATGGAGAACGTTAACAGGCAACAGCTTATGCCAACCCTTTCTTTTGAAGACTTCCATTTGCAAGATGATTTACCTCCCTTACAAAGAAATCCTCAGGCATTCCATACCTCTCTGTGTGTTTTTTTTCCTTTAAACACCTTTCAGTCAGAGGTTCAGAGGAGGCCCATGGGGGATGCAGCAGCAGCAGCAGCACTGTGCCATGAGGGATGCAGGAGCAGGAGAACATCCCTCAGTTCCACCAGGAACACCAAGCTTAGCACAGAAAGCTGGGGACTCACAGAATTCACAGAATGACTAGGTCGGTAGAGACCTTCAAGATCATCAATTCCAACCTATGCCCTAACACCTCAACTAGACCATGGCACCAAGTGCCACATCCAGCCTTTTTTTAAACACATCCAGGGATGGTGACTCCAGCCCAGCCATACCATTTCTCCTCCAGCCTGGAATATCCACTGGCAGCAGTGCTCATGGGCTGGGAAAAGCAGCAGCTCTCAGGCAGGCATGCAGGTCAGTGCAGACCCTGCCACACTCTATCCCCCAGCCCTGAAACACCCCCCAAAAAACCACTTTCCTTCCAGAAAGGCAAGGGAGTGAATAGCACAGGATGTGGCAAGCTCCCCCTGCCTCCACACGCTGCCAGCTCTGCTGACCATGCTGGGTGTGAATGAACTGGTGTGTGGGTGCCTGTGGGATACTGGTCAAACTGGTTATCAAAATACCAGCGGGCTGGGAGCTGCTTCCTGCAGCCCAGGAGAACAAGGGCAGGCTCTGTGTGCATCTGCTCTCACACTGCTCCTCACAACCCAGGAGCAGAGCACAAGGAATGAGCTGCACACGTGCTCACATCCACCACCTGCTGCTAGAATAAGCAGAAGAGCATTCCTTGGGAAGCCCACATCTGCCTGGAATTTGTGGTATTTTTAATTAGACATGTTGGTTTGAGCTGTGCAGGCAGAGGCAGCAGAGCTGTTTGGTGCAGGCACCCTCTGCAGAAGGTGAGGAGCTACCAGAGCCTGGAATTGGGCTCTGCTCTTCCAGCCCAGAGTGGGTTTGAGCCCATTCCTAGACCCAGCCTGGCTTAAAGAGCAGCACTGCAGCAGTTCAGCCATGCCCTTTACAATAATCCCTGATAAACTCCTGCCCCTCTCTGCCTTGGGGGACCCCAGGACTGAGCCATGTCCAGCCCAGCACCTTCCTCCACCTGAGAAGGAAAACAAAATTCCTGTGTTCAAAATCATCTTTCAAAGACAGACCCTGCCTGGAGGCAGCTGAGGTGAATCCCTGCCTACACAGGATGGGTCAAAGGCAGGGCTGACACTGCAGAGGAGCACAAAGTCACCCCAAAGCCACCCTGAGGGCAGGTGACACAGCAAGGGGCACCCTCAGAAGATCCCCACACAGCACCTCAGAAAGGTGTCAGCTCAGCCAAGCCAGCCAAATCGCAGCACAGTGATATTTATGCCCCAAGTTGTGAAATACAGGATTTATTTCGGTGTTTTTCTTTTTACTGCTCTCCCACTGTTGCATAAAAAGCTTGAGTAAGACCAGTTGGGAAGGCAAATGAGAATAGGCAGGCAGAGAAGCAGAGACACACCAAGGAAGGCAGGCTGGCAATGCTGTAACTAAATCAGAGATGATGAAATTCAGAAAATTAATAAAGAATGAATGAGCAGCAGCATTAAAGGCTTGGTGCATCAGAAACAAGCCAGCCCCGTGGGGCTCTTTAGATGCTGGCAGTGCTCAGCAATGTTTCTGGGTTGTAATGGAGAAAAGAGGTAATTATTCATACCACTCTTGCTTCACAGCTCCTATTTCAACAATAACTAATGCAGGTATGAAAACCCATTCACTAAATTCCATGTGTTAAAGGCAACAAGACTAATGTCCTTTAGAGGGATTTAGACAGAATTACAGACAAAATTTCCAAGCAATAAAAGTACCAAGATTTGAGGTGGAGTCAGAAAAGAGGGGTTGGAATCCACCTCAACAGCAATGAGAGATGAAGCAATGAGAGACAGAGGACAAAATGTCACTGTGCTTCCAGGAAACCCCAGCCAGGACAGCACAGCAATGCTCATTTCTATGCAGGGCTGGGGAAAAAAAAAAAAAAAAAAAAGAAAAAAAAAAAAAGAGTATTTGCTATCCAGGCCAAGTGTGCAGGAATCTGGCATCTACTCATTTCAGGATGATTTTATATGGCATTGGCCAAGCAGCCTCTCACAGGAAAAAAGAACAGAAGCTGCATCTGCCAAGAGGCAGAAATGTATCCTAAAAAGACCCTGGAGGCATTGCAAGGTGTCACCCCAGTCCAAAGGACACTGTGGGGACAGTGTGGGGACACACACAGCAAAACAGAAAGGTGACATTAACTCAAACCACAGCACCCCCAAAATCACTACCAATACAATCCATTCCTGCAGAACATCTTCTGCTTTATCACACACTTCAAAGGAGAAACAGAAAAAATCACCAAGAACACGAGGCAGTTTGCCCAGACTCCCACATCCCAGAGGTTAAAACAAACTCTCTGTATTTGTTTCATCCACAGAACAGGTTTGGTGGGCACCTGTCCACAGCCCAGACCTGGGGCTTGGGAACAGCTTCCTCACATCAAAGGCTCTGATTTTGATGCACAAAATCAACCGGCTGGGGGTTGAGGTTGGATCCACTCAAATCACAGAAAAACAGATTTTTTTTTTCACAGAAAGCTCAAGGGGAGCTGCACCCCGAGCCACACTCACCAACAGCTTTGGCCAATTATTCTGGATTTCTCTTTAGATAAAGTGGATTCCTTAGCATGTGAGCAGAGGTCAGCACAGATGTGCTCTTTGTGCTGGAGACACACACACATCCCCCAGGCTCCCAAGGACCAGGGAATGTTTGAAGGAGTCCAGACCAGTCCCATCCATCATGTTAAGAGGGAATAAGAAAATGTCACTGGAGCAAAAAGCTAAAACAAAACTGGAGGCCTTGGAGAGAAAGAGATGGCTCTCTCAGATATGCATCACTGCTGCAATCCAACAACAGCACTGTAAAACATCACAGGTCAGGCTGCTTCCTGGCAATTAAGAATTAAGCTGAAATTGAACCATCTCTGCTGAAGTTTCCTGTGGCAAATGCTCACTCCAGCCTGGCTTTTGCAGATTCTGCTGGAACAGATCAGCAGTTCCATGACTGGGAACTGCTTTGGTTGGGGATTTCTCCCTGTCAGGTTACAGTCCCACTGCTGAAAACCAAGCCACAGATTAGGAATCACTGGGATCCTTGTGCTCCATCAGGGAAGCCTGGCCTGAGAAGGAAATATTTTCTACTCTGAAAATTCTTTGTCCTGGGTAGACTTTAGTCCAGATGTGCCTCCCAAAAATCCCAGTAGAAGCAGATCACCCCAAATCCTTCTGCCTCTGCTGACACCCCAAATCCATCTCTCCTTGCTGGACACCCCAAATCCCTCTGTCCTTGCTGCAGGCTCTGCGCCTCCCCAGGGCACAGCACCCCTTGAACACCTTCCTGCTGCACTGAGCCAAAACCACCAGGAATTAATTTTAGCAGGGAAGAATCTGGGGCATGTGGCATTTCTTTGGGAAGGCTGCAGCCCCAGGCTTTTGTTTCTCTGCTGAGGTGATGCAGCACAGAACACCACAACAGATTAAATTAAAGGGTCCCTGGCCTTTGAGGACCAGCAGGGAAGCACAAGAGCAGAAAGGATCAGACAGAGGAGTGGCATTCAAAGCTGATTTCTGTTTGGTTTGACTTGAATTCATCCCTGCACAGGGATGTGGACGAGTCTGACAAGTCACAGCCTCCCTGTGCCTTCGGTTCTCGCCCATAAAATGGATACTAAATATTGCTGGACCCCTGCTTGTCAGCTTTATTAGCTTTTTAGTCTCCTTTTCCTGGGTTATTTCTCCCTTCAGCCATGGAACAAAAGTGAAGAATTGTCTGTGGACACACTCAAGCCTGGCTGCCCAGAATAAGGCTGCCTGCATCTGTCCTGCTCAGCATCAGCACTCAGCACCAGGGAGTTTGGTCCCATTCCATCCCAAGAGTAAAATGTTGCCATGGCGGCAGAAAATTGATGAAAGCACTGATCTGTTAAAAACCACACAAAAATTCCATGTTGTAGTAAACAGGAAGGGGCAAAACCTCCAAATAAAACAATGCCAAGGGTGAGAGGAGCCACAGACTCAGGGAGAAGGTTCAGCTCTTCACTGCCCTGCCCAGACACTGCTGACATCCTGAAATCAGCCAAACCTCAGCACACCTCTCTCAAACCTATTTCTTCTCATCAACAACCTCTCAGCTAGCCAGGAGTTTATTAATCACAGTTAGAAATTTACTCTAAAATGCAAAGGGAAGTGCAGGTGGATATCCTCACCAGCAATCCCCAGCAGCAGCAGAGCCTGTCCCCTCTTGGTGAGAGTGCTGGGGCTGCTGGTGACAGCTGGTGACACTGACCACAGCCATTTCCCACAGTGACAACACCTTCAGCAGAGGTTTGTGCAAGCCTGAAGCTCAGGCCACCATCAAAGGAAGCTCTGTCACCTTGCAGAAGGGCTATCAAAGGATGCTGGCTGCTGTAGGAACTCTTCAGTCCCCCAAAAACAGCAACCACCAGTGCTAACACGACCCCAAATCTCCCAGAACAAGCTGCAGACCTCCTTGCCTGGGCTGAAATCCATTCATGCCTGGCAGGCAGAGTGTACAGCAAATCTTCCCTTTCTGGGCAAAAAAGGAAAAAAAAAAAAGGAAAAAAAGGAGGAAAAGCCAGAGCAGGAGAGCCCGTGGGCAGCTCCCATGGCACCTGCAGTGCCACAGGCTCCAGGTGTGCCTGGGCTCCAGGTGTGCAGGGGTTGCAGCTCCACATCCCCTGCTCCAGGCTCAGCTGCTGCCCTGCCTGAACCACCTGAGCAGCACAGGAGCCCCAGAGCAAGGAGCCAGGAAATCCAGGGGCACCTGGCCAGCCCCAGCCAGTGCAACCACCCCTGCAACCCCACCAGTGCAACCCACCCCTGCAACCCACCTGTGCACCCTTCACACAGGCTCCAAGGAGCATGGCTGAGGAGGAAGAGGAGGAAGCACAAGGCACACAGAGGATGGGCATTGCTGAAATGGTGCTGGCCATGAACTCAGAGAGGGGTGGGAGCCAGCAGAGCATCCCCTGGCTGGGAAGGGGTGACAGTAAAGGTGTGCCAGGTTCAGGGAGCCTGTTCCTCACCCCATCCCCTCCCCAGAGCTCCCTGCAGGTATTCCTGATGGCTCAGACAGTGCAGGCAAGGAAGTGAAGTGACTCAGTGTGAGCAGGATGGGAAAAGAAAAAAAAGGGGAAAGCCCCCAGGCAGGGAGGGAGATGAATCACAGGGGCTCCCAGAGAAGGAGCAGAGCCCAGCCCAGCAAAGCCCAGCCCAGCACACAGAGGGACAGACTGTAAGGACAAAAGGCTGCCCCAATCATTCTGGGTTCTAATTTAACCAGAAATGAAATACTAACCACAGGATGAGATCCTGGCCCATTCCATACCATGCTGGTAGCAGTACTAGCCATTATTTTATTATGACATTAAGTGGCACTGGTGATGCCAGGAGAAATGCAAGCACACCCAGAAGGCTTCACCCCTTTATTGTGCCTGTCAGAGCACTGAAAGAACAACTGAAATTATTACAGACAACCCTTCAGGTCCTCCAAGATCCAATACAACATAATCTTGTTCATCCTGGATAACCACATCAAGTCATCAGCTTGTCAATAATTCACCTTGCACTGAGTGCCATGACTTGGCACCAAGTCTTCAGGTGGCCAAAGCCTGAGCATCTCCTGGCCAGCTGACTTCCCACTGTGCTGGTCCTCACAGACAGACAGACAGACAGGGGTGGGCTGTCCCAGGCACCCCAATCCTGCTCTGTTCTACAGAAGGGATGCCCGTGCAAGGGGAGAGAAAAGGAAAAAAAAAATAAAGAAAAAAAAAGGCATCGCTGTAAATGGCCTCGTGCTTTTAAAAACTCACCAAGGCAGGTGCAGGGAGAGCTGAGAAATATTCCAATTAAACCAGCTCACAGTTACCCCAGGAGCTCTGCACCAATAGCTGGCCACACACATCAATTTTCACACCAGTCCACCTGCACCTCTGCCCTGCAGAGGATGTGAAATCTTGCTTTCCACAAGCTCGTAGAAATTCAGCAATTTTGCCAATCTGCTAAAATTGAGCTCAGCTATGCAAAGCAGCACAAGTCCACGAAATCAGATGTACCTGACAGAGTAGGAGGTGGAGAGGAGCAGGATTAGCTTGGAAAGCCTCCCTGTTCTGAGCCTGCAAAACCCAGCTGGACACTTCCCAGAAACAGCCCTGCAGAACTTCCACTGAGGCAGCTTTGCAGAAGTGCCTGTGTTGGATTTCTGGCTCAAAGAAAACCTGGATCAAAGCTGTGCTCAGCAATCCATAAGGGCTGATTCCAAATTCTCTAAATGGACTGATTCCAAATTCTCCAAAAGAGGTAATTCCAAATTCTCCAAAAGGGCTGATTCCAAATTCTCTAAATGGACTGATTCCAAATTCTCCAAAAGAGGTAATTCCAAATTCTCCAAAAGGGCTAATTCCAAATTCTCTAAATGGACTGATTCCAAATTCTCCAAAAGAGGTAATTCCAAATTCTCCAAAAGGGCTGATTCCAAATTCTCTAGAACCAGGCACCAAGCCCCAGCCAGGCAGGGCTGGCTGCCCTGGAGACGTGCCAGGGGCATGGAGAGGAAAGCATTTGCAGGAATTTACATGGTGACAACGTCAAAAATATACAATTGCGGTGGTTTGTAAAGGTTTTTTAATTTTTAAACTTTTAAAAAATTTTTTATTATTTATTCTTCAAATAAATTTGAAATTTATTTCAAATTTNGGCATCACCAGCCCCACAGCATGGGCACAAGGGCATGGATCCATGGCGTCACCAAGCCTCTGTTTAAAGTTCCTGTCACCCCTGACCCACAGAGGGACCAGTTTTGGGCTGATCCTCCAGGCATGCCAGCAATGCCAGCTATGCAGTGTCCCCCTCTGTGCCCCCACAGGGTCAGGGCTCCAGCTAAACAGGAAACCAGGACCTGCCAGACCCCAGTGTGGGGGAGTGGAGGGGAGGCAGAGCTACAGGAGGTGCTGCTGCTGTCCCAGTCCCTCCCTGCTCCCAGCCCAGGCAGTTCTGGGGGGCTTCCAGGGCATTCCCCCCACTGGGATCCCCACTTTCAGGCAGCCAGCATCCTCAATTCTTGGCAGGGTCATTTTTCAGATCACTTAGTAAACAGAGGCAAAGCCCAATTTACTATGAAGGAGGTGCCCTTGGAACTAACTTGGAACACACTGAGACAGAGCAGCTTCCCCCTAAACCAGGGACTGCTCTAAGAACCCCACAAACCTTCCCCCAAAACCAGGGACTGCACTAAAAACCACACCAACTTCAGGGTCAGCAGCTGCTTCACACCCCCCACACAAAACTGCTGCCATCTTCCACTGCTCACTTTCTGTGCCTAAATAAACTTTTTCCTTCCTCTGGTTCCCCCACAATGCCAGAATTATGGGATTATGTTATGCCTTAAAGCAGAAGGGTAGCTGTCAGGAGGTCATGCATTCATTCCTTCAGCTCCAGCCAAACTGGAAGGAGCCCCCAGCATCCAGCCTGGCCAGAAATGTCCTCAGCATCTCCTGCTGCCAGACACCCAGCCCAGAACACCAGGGGAGGGCTCTGCATGTCAGCAGCCATCAGACCAACCATCCTGGCATCCCTCTCACCAGCAGCACCCCCTGACAGACAGACAGACAGACAGACAGAGTGTCTCTGGCAGATCTGAGCTGCAAAGTCAATCATGTGCATCTCTGCATCATTTCACCCCATTCTGGGTCCTTTCACTGCCACTCTGAGCTGTACCTATGAATTTTCTAGGCTGTGCTTGAGTTTATTCATATAGGTCAACAAGGATGTTCTGGTGCTCTTATTTTCCCCCCCAGGTTTAGAGTTGTGCCAGTCCTTCCACACTGAGGTGGAGCTCTGTGATTTTGGGGCTGGAGGTGCATTGGTTCAAAAGTCTTATCTTGAAAGGCAAGGAAGGTTTATGAGAGCTCTCAATGACACAACAGCTGTTCTGTCCCAAACTTTGGACACAAGGAGAGCAAATCTAATGGCATAAAGACCTTCCCAGCTCCCACCCCAGTCACATTAAGCCCATGGGGAGGACAGGACAGCAGGTAGGAAAGCTGCTGAGGAAAGCCCACAAAACATTTACACCCTGAAAGTTTGAAACAGAAGAGCCTTGAAATCTGTGTCCTTTGAAAGTGGTACTCATCACCTTGGGGTATGGTACTCCTCCTCTGGTGAAAGAGAAAATGGGATTATGGCAGGAGTCTGCATGGACTGAGAGGAGCAGAGCTCTGGGGCAGCTGCTCAGTGACAGGAGCAGCTCTGGTGCTCATGGGACCCCATGAGACCAGCACAAGGACAGCCCATCCCTCACCCCACATCCCTTCAGTGCCTTCAGGCCCTCCAGCTCAGGGTGCTATTCCCAGCAGAGAGCCATCCCTGGAGGACAGGGACACTCCTTGCTGTGGCCCAAGGACACACCAAGCCACCATGGCCACAGAACCACACCAAGAGCTGAAGAGCAGCCAAGATCCTGCTTTTCCCAGCCTGGGGGCAGCAGTTATGGGGTGCATTTGGAGTTTGCTCCCCATATGGGGTTTGCTGCCCTTCCAGCCCCCTCTGCACACCTTGCAGTCATGCTGGCCACAGGCTGGGCAGCAGAGCAGAAGAAAAGTTCCTCTCCTGGCTACTAGCCAAGCATTGTACAGCAAGGGTGTCCCATATCCTGACTAGAAGTATTTTGGGAAGCCAGATGACTTCACCACCAGATGACAGCCCCTGACCTACTCACAGCTAAACAAGCTCACTGCTGGCCAGCCCCAGAGCTGGCTACTCTGCACTTCCATGTGCACACTGCCATTTAGCACTAACCTGCTGCCATAGCCAGGCAGCACCCCCATTCCCATGCTGCTGAAACTCTTACACAAGCACTAAAACCCTAGGGAACCTCTTGCACAAGGAGCCTGTTCTGTGCTGCCAACAGGACTGTGCCACACCGAGCCTCTCCAGCTGACATGGACAGGGACAGGGACATGCAGAGCTATGACTATACTGGAGGACAGGATGAATGCAAGGAAAAGCTGCAGGTGCAGGTGGAGGAGAGGCCCGGGCACTGGGATTTGGATGGGGATGGGGAAGGAGCAGCCTGGCCACACTGGAAGGGGCAGCCTAGCCACCATGGGAAGCAGCAGGCTGGCCACACTGGGAAGGAGTAGGCTGGCCACACCGGGAAGGAGCAGCCTGGCCACACCGGGAAGAGGCAGCCTGGCCACCATGGGAAGAGGCAGCCTGGCCACACTGGGAAGGAGCAGCCTGGCCACACTGGGAAGAGGCAGGCTGGCCACACCGGGAAGAGGCAGCCTGGCCACACTGGGAAGAGGCAGCCTGGCTACACTGGGAAGGAGCAGCCTGGCCACCATGGGAAGAGGCAGCCTGGCTACACTGGGAAGGAGCAGCCTGGCCACACTGGGAAGAGGCAGGATGGCCACCATGGGAAGAGGCAGGCTGGCCACCATGGGAAGAGGCAGGCTGGCCACACTGGGAAGGGGCAGGCTGGCCACACTGGGAAGGGGCAGGCTGGCCACACTCACCCTGATGCGCCGCATGGCCGTCACAATCTCCACGCGGCTGTTTGGCCGTGGCACATCCAGGCTCCCGATGTACTGCAAGGAAAGAAAGGAGATCAGCCCAGTTCCTGCAGCCCTGCAAACCCCATGGCCCCATCATGGCCTCAGCGGTAGCCACACAGTGGAATTCCCAGGGTCTTTTTGGGGAACGAGCAGCATTGTCCCTGCTGTGCCTGAATCCCTGCGTGCCTCCAGCCATGAAGCTGCTTGCTCACCACACCACTGCAAGCAGCCAAAAACCCTTTTTCTAGCAATAAAATAACTTCAGCCATCAGAGCAGCAGGACTCACCCATCTAGGCCACGATCAAAGCACACAGGTATAAGCAAATATCCTCTCAGCTGCAGTGAGTCATCTATTACAGACCTGGATATTGGAATATCCCTAAAATAGCCGGACCAACCTGTCCTGTGACAGGCCCTCCATTATTTAACTGCAGCCCTGCCAAACCCGGGGCTGTTTCTGCAGGAATGCTGAGCCTCCAGGCCAAGCCTCCAGAATAAAGGAGCTGCTTTGCTATTCAAAGGGGACCAAAGGCAGCACCACCGCCACCCAGCACGGAGAGACGAGGAACAAAACCCTTTTTAGAAATAAAATGGAAGAGAGCAGGTTCTGAAGAAGGATCAGAAAACAGACAAGCCATGAAGAGTCAATGCTGAGCACTAAAAACGTGTAGTTAGGAGAAAAGCTATTTACTGGCCCTGTGTGCTCCCACGCTTCATCTCACAGCAGGGCTGACGTAACCCTCGGCAGCTCAGTGTGGGCACCAAACCCAGCAGGGCTACATGCCCCTGGGACAGGGCCACCACCTCTGCTGCCACCATGGGAGCCCAGGTGGCTGCTTCCCAGCAGCAGCACACACATGGGTGCCCAAGAGTCTGAACATGAGCTCAGGCAGAGGATGCTGAGAGGAGTTGTTCTTCTCTCAGCATCACTGCAGGATTTCCAGCTCCCCTGCACTGGAGGGATGGCACGGGCCAGGGGACACAGGGCCATGCCTGGGCTCTGTGTGTGGGCTGTCCCTGTGGCACAGAAGCTCAGGGAGTCCTGTATTTCTGTTTTCAGCTCCCTGCTGACCCCCCACATCCCATCTCACAGCTCAGCTAGGCCACCCCCAGGCACACTGCTCCAGCCTGGGGGGACACAGAGCAGGTGCCCAGTGGCCAGCACGGTGCTGAGAGGAGATGTGCAGAGGCAGGATATAAAAATAACCCCCAAACAGCTGGCGTGGCCATCACGTGCTGTGCCTTATGTAATGGGAATTACAGCCCCTCGCTGCCCTGCTGAGAGCACACAGCCCTGAGAGGTTCTCTGTCACATCCCCTGCACAGTCTGCCACCCCTGCAAAGGGACAGGTCATCCCAGACACCAACACATCCCTTTTCTGAACTAAGGTCTGGAAACCATCAGTAAAATCAGGAGCTGAGGAGGGCAGAGGCAGCTGGAGCCCTGAACCTGCAGTCCCCACGCAGGACCTAAGGAAGGAGCCTTTCCCCATCCTGCTCTGCCAGGTAAACATCCCTGCTGTACTTCCCTCCAAGCCTTCCCACACTGTTTTCCTGCCAGGGAGCACAGGGGAAGCAGGATTCTTACCCTACATGAACAGACTTTTGCAGCCAGAGGAAGCCACTCTCCTTCCAGCTATTCCCAGCTGCACGAGGTCACTGCCTGGTGATCCCTTTCCTTCCCCTGTGCTTTCCTGGCCCAGGCAGGTGCAGAACTCAGCCATGCCCAGGGACAGGGCAGGCAGTGCCAGCTAGGCAGGAAGGACACAGCAATTCCAGCCATGCCATGTCCTGGCTGCCACCACAACCCACGGCCACAACTGCACCACCTCTCTGGACTGGCCTCCTGACAAACAACAGCAGCAGGCTTGTCTTGATGCTGTCCTGCTCCAGCTCATGTCCACAGGTACCCAAATTGAGGGGCACAGGTCACAAACCCTGCAGGACTCACCTTTGCCTGGGTTCCACAGTATCCTCTGGTTCCAGAGCATCCTGCTGCATCCCACAGCCCATGGGTGCCCAGGGCACATCCAGCCCCAGTGTGGGCTCCCTGCACACCATGACTGTGCTCACAGTCCCAAAAACACCCCCCTCTCCCATCTCCACTCTGGAGGCAGGTATTTTTTAACACATTTCATACAACTCAGCAGATGGACAAAGTCTCTCCAGACTATTTTTGCCTCCAGGGCAAAAATTACACGTGACAATTGCGCTGCAGAAGAGTAACCCTTCACAACGTGGTGAAAATCCCTCCAAAATGTGGACTTTGGGGTTGGTCCTTCAGCTGAACAGCTTCCCAGGCCAGCTGAGGGATGGTGTGAGAAACCATCCATATTCAGCAGCGACGTGCAGGCAATGAGTGCTGCTCCTGCTCCTCTCTCCTCCAGCCCTCCCACTCACAGCACCAGTTTTATTTGTGGGAATAGGTGTGGGAACAAGCAGGTGAGGTGAAGATGAGGATAAGCAAAGCAGCCAGAGCATTCAGGGTGCAATACTTCCCACTCACCTACCCACCCCTGAGCCTAAGCTCCCTCTCTGCCAGGGCAGGAGCTCAGAGACCCCCAGGCACAGAGTTCTGTGCCCCCAGAGAGGTGCCAGCACATGGTGGTGGCCCCGGTCCCTGCAGGGCCACTGTCCTGGCTCCTGGGGTTCAGGCCAGCATCCATGCCACCCCAGGGCCAAGGGAGGCAGGAAGGAGAAAGGAAGGTGCCCGGGACAAAAGGGAAGAAAATAAAGCTGTGCAAAAGAGCTGGCAAAGAAAATAAACCTGTGAAAGAACTCGTGCTCCCCAAGCCCCTGTGAACCAACATGTTTTCATGAGCAGGATGTGGCTTTTCCAAATAATCACCTCCAGATCCACAGCCCCACCACCCTGCCAAGGGATGGGGGCACAGAATTGGAGTCCCCCCATCCAAGAGCCAAGTGGGATCAGTGGGTCACAAATCCCCACAGGCTCTCCTGGGCAGCCTCCTCCTCCCCAGCCCAATTAGGGGAAGAAAGGTCACCCACCCCCTGGGTGAATGGGCAGCCCTCACCCTGCCAAGTGCTGCTCCAGGCTGTGATGCCAGCACAAAGAGCCATCATCCATCCCTCCATCCATCCATCCATCCATAATCCATCCATCATCCATCCATCATCCATCCATCAATCCATCCATCATCCATCCATCCATCAATCCAAGCATCATCCCTCCATCCATCCATCCCCCATCCATCCTCCATCATCCATCCATCCATAATCCATCCATCATCCATCCATCCATCCATCCATCACCCCTCCACCCATCCCCCATCCATCATCAATCCATCCATCCATCCATCCATCCATCCATCCATCCATCCATCATCCATCATCCCTCCATCCATCCAGGGCCCCAGACAGGGCAGTCCCCCCCCCAGACCCATCAGGCTCCTCAAAGGGACTCTGCTCTGCTCCCCCCCATGCACACAAGCTCTCCTCTCTGTCCTGGGCACAGTGGGCAGGGCCCCTGCACACAGCCTACACCTCTGCACCCATGGCTTACAAAAGATCTGCCCAGTGGGCAGGGCCCCTGCACACAGCCTACACCTCTGCACCCATGGCTTACAAAAGATCTGCCCAGTTCTGGGAAATGCCAGGGGATAAAAAATAAATTTCTTGTTTTTTTTTTCAAACAGAAAACAAAGGGGAGCGCTTTGCCAAAGCGCTGTTTGCACAAGTCACTCAGCTTCTCATTTTTCCTCGAGGCTGTTGAATACTGCTCGTTTTCTGCTCTGTCAGGAACGAATTTTCTTAAGGAGCTGCTTTTTCAGTGACAGCAGGTGGCAGATATTTTTGGAAAGCTGAAGGCCAACGGCATCAGTGCCGGGGGACACCTTGGCAGGGGTGTTGATGGGATGGCTGGTGGGCAGAGGTGGGCAGAGGTGGGCAGCCAGAGCCTTCCTGGGGAGGAGATGCCATTCCTGCCACTCTGACTGCGTGCAAAGGTCAGGGCTGAATCATCCCTGGCTCACAGGGCAGCCTGCACTGCCTGGCTGCTGGTTTCCAGCTCCCAGAGCCACCCTGAGCCAGGGACCCTGCCACAGATGGGAGCCACTGCTGCTTCCTGGGAGCTGCACTAGGGTGGGGGGTACATTCTGGCCATCCTCAGGGCCAGCAGAGCCCTGTCTGGGCAAGGGGTTCTGCCCCAGAGGTACCAGCAGCCCGATGGGAGGCACCAGCCGTGGGCACAAGGGTCCCCAGATTCCTACAGACAGCGTGAGGCTGCCCCAGGCACTGGGACGTTGACCCTGCCACACTCAAAGTGAGGGACAAAGGGCTCTGAAACCTCTGCATTCCTCCAGCAGCTGGGGAACACCCAGCCTGTCTGCAGCCTGCCTGATAAGGGCTTCACCCCAAGCTGCTGCTCTCAGGGAAAGCAGGGACAAATCCATTCCCAGGGCTTTGGCTGTCCCACTGCTCCTGCTCTCCAGTTCCCCACACCCAGGGAGCCAAGGCTCTGGGCTGCCATGGCCCTGGCATGTCCTGCACCTCAGGAACTCCCTGCCTGGCTGGGTGGAAAGGGGGAAGTTTACTCACACTCTGGTGGTGCAAGCTCAGAGGCCAACAGGGATGGAAAATTCACGATGCCAGCCACTGGAATGGAAAAAGACCCTGGCTTCTATTCTGAGTGCAGCAGATGGGTGCTGAGCTGAGCTGAGCACCTCAGCCTTGCCCAGTGCCTCCCTGAGCTGGGCTCTGCACCCCCAGGACAGCACACCCAGCCAGGGGTCAGAGCCACCCAGAGCCACACAGATGGACAGCAGGGATGCAGCAGGGACAATCACAGCAGGGACAATCACAGCAGGGACAATCACAGCAGGGACAATCACAGCAGGCAGGCTGTCCTGGAGGACACCAGTGCCTGTGCCTGCTGCTCCCAGCAGTACCTTCCCTGCTTAGGAGATGCCCTGGGGCTGAAGTTCAGAGCTCTGGGGGCTCCAGACACTGACCAGAGCCAGGAGCAGCACACCCACTCTGTCCTGCCAGCAGCCACAATAGGGCTCACCCAAAAAGGGCAGACACCGTGCTGCAGGTGACCAGCAGCAGGGATGAAGTTTTTCCACACCAGTGCAGCAGCACTGCCCACTCACTGTGCTCCCTGCACCTACAGCAGGGATGTGCAAGCCCAGAGCAATGCAGGAAGCAGGGCTGGGAGCATCCCACCCTGCAGCTGCTCCCCTGGCACCTTCTGGCACCTGCCCTGCCCACCTGGGACCCAGAGCCCGGGCACACATGGCTGTGCCACAGCCAGACTGAGTTTTCTTTGCTAAGAGCTCCGCTAAGCAGACGATGAGCTGACTTAACAAGCATGGCAGAAACATGCCAGTGTTTCAGAGGAGAACCTTTGTAGACTTGGGAAGGTTATTTATAGCCTGGAGCCAGCCATCCCGGGCTCAGGCACACTGCAGCTCGGCTCTGGGCTCAGCAGCCCCGACAGAGCACAGCAGAGCTGCCAGCACAAACAGCCCCCAAACTGAGCTGCCAGCTCGCTGCCAGCCAGCCAGAGTGGTGCAGAGCATCACACAACCTGCCTGCTGCTTCCCAGCCCTCCAGGAAAGGAGCCTGAAGCAGTGGAAGGGAACTGAGCACCTCCATCAGGGCCGCCTGCAACTCAGTTTGCTTCCAACGCTGTTATCTGCTGCCCCTGTGTAAATAAAAATACACACAGGAGTGGAATCACACAGGTACTCCCTGCTTAGTGCTCACCTGAGGCTGTAATGGTTTTCCTGTACAGGATTTCTCTCTGGAGCAGCTGGCAGTGCCTGCAGCCCCTGCAGGGCGGCAGGCAGGCGGGCTGGGGAGGTTCAGAGGAAGGGACAAGGATCAGACTCAAGTCTCCCCCGTGTCCCATCTCCAAACATAGACAGCAGCAGATGCTCAGCGCAGATTCCCACGCACGGAAGCAGAGAAAAGCACTGACAAAAATGAGAGAAAGTGCCTGGTTGCCAAGACCACTTAAGGGGAAAAAAAACCCCACCTGCTGCACAGAAGAACAGCAACCCTCCCGAACCTGCAGTCCCACATCCACCTGAGAGCAGGTCTGGAATCAGGAACAGCAGCTTTCAGCACAGAGGATGCCCAGGCAGCCCCAGACCACAGGCACTGGGTCCCCCAAGGATTGAGATGTGTTTGGGCAGCCACTTCTCCCCTTGCCTGCACAGCAGAGAGCATCCTCACACCCACATGCCCCTTCTTTGGAAACCATGCACCTCAAGGCACTGCAAAGGCACTAATGGGCCTGAAGGAGTGACAGCTGTTCCCAAACAATGGGCATTTGGAAGGTGGGACCTTGCTCTGGACCAGAAGACCTCTGGGGCAGGAGGAAACCCCAGCCCAGCCCCAGCTCCCAGGACAGGGACAGCACCCCTTCCCTGAGCAAACCCAGCAGCACCCATGAGTCCAAGAAACGAGGGTCTGGCATTCCAGTGCCAGGCTCCACCACCCCACTCCATTCCCTGTGCCTGCTGCTCTCTCTGGAGGCGTTGGAGTAGCCTGAGTCATCATTCCTGAATGTGTAGAATTGCTGGTGTTGCACAAGGTGGCCCTTGGGTTTTGTCCTGCAGCTTTGGGGAGATAAGGAGTGAGCTCACATCCCTCTCCTTCTCCTGGAGGTGGAGGAGGTGTCTTTGCTTTCCACATCCCCATTTATTTAACCAGAAAACCACCGCACTAGTGGGAATTTCTGTCCATTCCCTTGCACCATGCTGCAGCTCCCAGTTCTTTCATCCAAACGTTTCAGCTAACCCAAGAGGCCAGGCTTTGATTTTACTCAACAGTTCAGACTGCAAGACACAGAAGAAAACAAATCCCCTCGGAGCCAGCTCCTCCAATTCCCTGCAGCCTCACCAAGGCATCTCTGGGGGTTTGGTGCCAAGAGAAGTGGCCAACAAAAACAGACCCAAAAGTGTGAAATGCATTCCTGCTCCTAAGAAGATGGAGTGGGATTTTCCATCTCTTGGATTTATCTGCAGAAAATGGATTACCATAATCCTTAGGGGATGCTTTGCTCTGACTTGGTGACCCCGTGCCAGCACACACGGCTGCAAGTGGCTCCAGTGGGGACAAGAGGCACAAACCTCCCGAGGGCATGGCAGCTCACATCAAGTCCATCACCCTCTGCTCGACAAAGGTTCAAATTCTGACTCCCAAGACTCTCTCAGGAGAGACACAAGGGGGACAGCAGCACTGCTGCCAGCTGCTGTGATGGACCAAAACACGCACTGCATCCACCACACACGCCACTTCAGGACAGCAGCAGCTCTGAGTGTAAGAACACCATTAAAAATCCAAGCCATAAGGCAGCCCACACTGACTCAGGCCCACAGTACCCCCCTGCAGTGAGCCCCAAGCAGGCTCGTCAGGAATCTCAGGCTGCTGCAGCCAAGAGCGCTGCTCCAGCTGCTGAGCCCTAACACCGGGATCCCCGCCGCCCACACTAGCAGCTTTCCCAGCAGGATTTGAGGAGACAGCCACTCGAGTGCTGACACCCCAGAGCAGCGTTTTTCTGGTTTAATCTTCCCCCAAAGTTCTGCTCTAGATCACAGTTCCACACTTTTGTGACTCGCGCTGGGTGCCTGGCTGCAACACGAGCTGTGCGGGTGCGAGCGCCTGGGATTCTTGGGGACGAGAGGAAGTAAAGGAGTGTAAGCATTTAATTAATCTCCAGCAATCTAATAAAAGGATAGAGTAATTGCCATCAGCCATCTGCATTCTGTATCTGGCACCGAGGGCTGCTGGAGAAACCCAGGAATTGGGAAGCTGGGTTTCATACGGCTCGTGCTTGGCATGGGCGCATGCCACCGGATACCAAATAAGAGAAAGAGGAGCTAACAAAGGCTGATGTGAGCCCTGCACTAACACAGCCAGCCCGGCACCGTGGAGCAGAGATGAGCCACGAGCACGCCCAGGGGCTGCTGACCCCCTGTCCCACTCCCCAAACCCCAGGCCGGGTCACTCGAGGGGTTTGGAAGGTGAGATGCTCGGCATCCTCCCCGCAGGTGAGGGGTGAGCAGGTGCTGGCAGTAAAACCTGGAGCAATCGGCTCCCATCACCCAGCAGCAAAAGGCTGCAAAGTCGAGCTTGGGCAGCCTTTCCCAGGAAACAGTTGTAAAGCAGGTTTAAGTTTGCCCCATAAACAACTGTTGTGCAGCCATCGGGCAGGTGATGGCCTCTGCAGAGGAACCCTCCCGGCCCCGAGAAAAGGTGGAAAATAAAATAACACTTGGACGCCCTCCGACGAGCCGCAGCCTTGCCCCGAGGGCATCGCACACAATCAGATGCCAAATTTTCCTCCCCTGACAGCACATGTTCCCCGCAGATAACAAAGTGTGACAGACGCCTGCCTTCCTGCTTTTACACCTTCTTCTCCTAAGCCAACCTCACCCGAGCATCTCCACTGGCACCATAACCGCGCTCCCCAGGAGAAGCAAATTTTATGTTCCCCCTTTCCAAACGTCCTGGCCAGCTCCTTCCCGGTTTCCTGCTGGCCAGCGTGGCTCGCTCGGTGGCTCGGCTTTTGCCAGCCTGCTGCGAGATGGCAAGCGCCAGCCTGCGGGAAGCCACAGCCGACGTGGAGCGAGAGAAGGAAAAGTCCCGGCGGAAAAGAAAAGATAAAAAAGAAAAGAGCACTCCGCGCCAAATCCGCTAGCAAGGATGGTTTGTATGCATAAAGAGAAATAGCGAGCGTTTATTTCGGGTGCGTGTCCCGGACCGCGCACAGTTCATCCTGCTGCTGGAGGCAGGAGCATCAGGATCCGGTCCAGGGCATCCTGCAGACCCTAACCAGCCGTGCCCCATCCCAGCTGGGGCACTGCTCACAGCGCTGGAGCCGCAGGGCACAGCCCGAGCCCTCTGCTCTCCCCCAGCCGGGAAGATGCACATGGACCCCGCTTTTGGGGCCAGCGTTCCCAAAAGCACCGCGCGGAGCCCGGGAGGGATGCAGGGCCAGGGAGGGATGCAGGGCCACGGAGGGATGCAGGGGTGGAGCAGGACGGTGACCCCACTCCAGCCGGACCGATTCCATGGGCATCCCTACCGGACAGGTGGGAAGCCTCGCCCGACTCCGCAGCTGAGTCTAGGGGAGAGCAGGGGAAAACACCAAGAGGCAAAGCAGAAATCCCCCGCGGCTGTGCCAAGAGCGAGCTGTAAAACCGGGCACGCCGGGGTGCAGCGACCCCCGGCGCTCCCCGCGCCCGCCGCCCACCTTGGCCTCGAAGCAGATGCCGTGCTGGAAGGCGTCCTCGTTGTGCAGCGGGATGCGCAGGTCGTGCCGGTCGTCCACCAGGTTGTACTTGGACTTGGCGGGCATGGCGGCCCCGCGGCCGGGCAGCCCTGCAGCGCGCCCGGCCCGGCCCGGCCCGGCCCGGCACGGCCCTGCCGCCGCCAGCACCGCCCAGCCCGGCCCCGGGGCGGGGACGCGCCAGCGCGGAGCGAGCGGGGCGGTGCGGGGGGAGCGTGTGCCTGCGGGGCGGGACCGGCACCGGCACCGGTACCAGCACCGGTACCGGGGCGAGCGGGGGGAGCGTGTGCCCGCGGGGCGGGACCGGCACCGGCACCGGGACCGGGACCGGGACCGGTACTGAGACCGGCACTGGCACTGGAGCGAGCAGGGCGGTACCGGGACCGGGACTGGTACTGGTACTGGTACTGAGACCGACACTGGCACCGGAGCGAGCGAGTCGGGACCGGGACTGGTACTGAGACCGGCACTGGCACCGGAGCGACCGGCACGGGTACCGGCACTGGCACCGGAGCGAGCGGGGTGGTGCAGTGGTGTGCGTGCTTTCGGGGTGGTACCGGTACCGGCACTGAGACCGGAGCGAGCAGGACCGGCTGTGTGTCCCGTCCCGAGGGGCACCGGCACCGGAGTGAACCGGGCGGGCTGCGCGTCCCCCCCCGATCGGCACCGGTACCGGGGCGGGCTGCGCGTCCCCTCCCGGGCGGCACCGGTACCGGGGCGGGCTGCGCGTCCCCTCCCGGGCGGCACCGGCCCCGGTACCGGAGCGAGCGGTGCGGCGGCGCTGACACCCGGTGCCTTGTGCGCGGGGCCGGGCTTGCGCCCCGCCGCTAAACTTGAAATACGCGGGAAATCCAAGCAGGGATAATGGGAACGGTTGATGGGATAAACGGATAATGGGAGCGGCTCGGGGAGGGTGGGCAGCACCGCAGCTCCCCCGGGCAGCGCAGGGCAAAGGCGGCGCTGGGAGCGGGACCCGCATCCCTCCGAGCGCCAAGGAACTCCGCACGCAGATCTTTGTCTCAGCGCCGGAGAAAACACGGTGGAAACCGAACAAGCTGGAAGTGGAGAATCTCCATCTTGTGCTTGAAGAAAGACCAGCTCTTGAGAGCAGACCCCCAGCCGTACCGGGTCCTCCCTTACCAAAGTCCCGAAAGCTGTGAATACACTTGCCGTCATAAAGTCACCCCAAGGCAACTTCCCAGCCACTGAGAGCAGCCCAGAGCTGTTTTCCAGCTCTGCAGGGAGCAGCTCACATGGATCTGACCTCAGGTCCAGGCTGTTGCATCCCTTACCCCACACACATAGTGCACTCTCAGGTGGGGCTCCACCCTTCTGTGTTTGGATACCCACGGGTGCTGCAGAGCTCATCACCCCGCAGTGTGCCCGCAGAGCCAGCACTGGCCTCGGAATCACTCCTCTGCACAGAACCACAGCTCCCACAGCCCTTGCATGTTCCCACAGCCAGAGCCCACTCCCTCAGGGTTCCAAATGACTGCAGTGCAAAGAGCAGCGCTGATTGTTGATCCTTCCCCGAGCAGAACAGATCCAGGGACATTGATTTTTTCAGCCTGGGTCGATGTGGTGAAACTTCCTCTGAGTTTATAAGACAGTTCAGTGCCAGCCACATCACTTCAGCCACGTCTGAAATGGAAAAATGAATTGTTCCACTCAGAACGGGGTGGGCTTCCCACCACGCCCGGAGGCTCAGCTGGCAGTCTGGGCACAGACAATTACACCAAAGCTGAGACATCCCTGTGCTCCATCGTGCCGTGAGAGGTGTGTGTGAACAGCTGTGCTGCCAGTTCCCCGTGCCAGGCCCAGGGTGGGATCTCACAGAGCTGTCAGCGCTTGGACAAGTGAATCAAGGGATGATTTCCCACTGAAAGCACGACATCAGCGAGCCCTGGGCTCTTGAAAACTTTTACTCCTGGTTTTGGGAGAGGGCAGGGGATCAGTGCTGTGTGTTGCAGTTGTGACTGCACCTTCAGAGATCCCTGGGTGCAGGGAACTGAACACCTGCTTGAACTCACTTCAGGCAGAAGCTGGTGGTGGAACTTTCTTGAGCCTGGAGCTGCTCCATGGCTCTTGCTGGAGGTTTCTGTTTTTCTCTAGCGAGGGCTTGGCTGGCAGCATAGGAGTCCCAGGTGCTGGGAATGATACAGACACCACATACATTCCCTGGGAGTCTCTCCAACACAAGCAGGGTAAGTTTCAGCTCTGAGATGAGAGCAGCAGCTCAGGGCTGTGTCTAGGTATACTGCAAGTATCCCCTGGGACTGAGATCCCACAGCCTCTCTGGAGCCCTGTTCCTGTGCTAAATTTGATTACAGACACACATTCTTGCAGACTGTAGGATTTCCACAGCCAGCAAAGCCCCGTGGATTTGGGGAAGGACTGAATCCCGTGTGGGAAGGCTTGCAAGCATCTCTCCAGTGAATGGTGCCCTCGGGGAAGTGTTCCCCCAGCTGCAGGTGGCTTTTTGAAGGAAAGCCTTCAGAGCTTGGGGAGCACACCAGCTCCTTCCAGGCAGTCCCAGTGGGATTTCCTGGCAGCACTGGGGCTCCTGGCAGATGCCCTGGGCAGTCCCAGCCTGCTCCTCTGGCTTCTCCCACAGTGTGGTGGCTGTTCTCACTGTCTGCTGCACTGTCTGGAGCCAGCCCTTAAAATATTGGGCTTGACCCAAGGGACAAGCCTCTCTGCAGTGACTCGTGGGTATTTTGGGAACAGCAGCATGGGGGACAGCAGCTCTGTCCCAGCCCCGCCTGGCTGATGGCCCAGGTGTGGCCGGGGGATGCTCACTGCACCAGGCAGGTCCTACAGGCAGCTCAGCACACCTGCGGCACTTCACACGATTCCACCTTCCCGTTGTGTTACAAAAATCAGCGGGGTTCCTGTTTTTCTTTTTCTTTTTGTTTTTATTTTTGTTTTTGTTTTTCTCTTTTTTCTTTTTTTTTGGGGGGGTGGGGTTTTTTTTATTGTTGTTGTTGTTTGTTTGATTTTTTGTTTGTTTTTTCCCCTTGCGATCAATGACCTTACCCCTCCCTGCCCTTGCACCGCCCTTGCTGGCAGAGCCTTTCCGCGCTGCCGCTCCCAGGTGTGGAGCTGAGCTCACCTGCCCCGCAAGGTACGGCAGATCCGGGAAGGACACGGAAGGAAATCAGCTCTCACAGGAGTCGTGTTTGTCCTGCAAGTCCAGAACCTGTCTCCTCCCATTCAAAATCAATAATCAGGAGCCCTGGAATAACCCGTCGGGGTTGTGTAACCGGTTTGCTCCTTGTCGCATCCCCGGTGGCGGGGCCGGGGCCCGAGGGGATGGCAGGAGACACGGCTCTGCCACCCTGAGCCACCGCTGGGACATTGCCGAGGAGCCCCGGGCTCGGTCCCGGTCCCGGTGCCGGTCCCGGTGCCGGTCCCGGTGCCGCCTCTCCCGGGATCCGCGGGATGCGGATTTGTAAGGCTGGCCTGCCATCTCCTGGGAAGGCCGAGAAATGCGGCACGGAAAACACAAATATGGCACGGAAAATACAAATGTGGCACAGAAAACATAAATATGGCACGGAAAACCCAGACCGGACGGAAGGTCCGCGGCCGCCTTCCTCAGCCTCTCCCCAAATTTCTGGGTGCGGGTGTGTGGAGGTTTTACCCCCTTCCCCTGCACCAGAGCCCCGGGGACACCAGCCCCACCTGCCATTCACACACTGCCTTGGGCATCCTGGGAATTTGAGAGGATGTTCTAGCAGAGCTTAAGCGATAGGGAGATAAAAATCTCGTTTTTTGTCACCGTGTGCCCGCGGAGGGGCTGTCTCCAGCCGTGGAGCCCCCCAGCAGCAGCAGCGGGGAGAAATGATCCTCCTCCCACTTGGGAACACGCCTGTGCCTTGGTCTGCAGCGAGCCACACATCCAAGGACCCAGAAGAGTTGGTCAGGGTGGTTTAGGTTTGTCCAAAAGCGTCCTAAGGTCTTGGCAGGTCTCAGAGCTAGAAAGGAGATCGTGTTGTACGAATATGTTACAAATGCAACCTGGCCTGTGAGTGTCAGTCTGCACCAGCTAGTCTCACCCTTATAAAAAAAAAGACGGTGAAAATACCACACTCTTTCCATCAGAAAGTCCTGGATATTACTGGATATTATTGTAATATTGTGTTACTGCAACATCCACAGTCTACAGCAGGAACCTCTTTTATCTAACTTAAAATGCAGTGTTTGCAGAGGGCTTTGTACCTCCAACACTGTTGGTGCCAGCATGACCACGCTGCAATCTCCCCCAAAACTGCCCCCAGAACTCCTGTGTGGGGAGGAGAAGAGAGCTGCCCTCCAAGGTGGCAATGCTGGGCACATACCCCAGCCCCAGGAGGCTGGTACCCTCTTCCCTTGCTGCCTGTGTCCTCAAAACAAGGGGTTTGATGTGCTGTCAGGTATGCAGCACAGCACAGTGGGTTGGGGAAAACACCCCGTGCACTGCTTGTGCTCAGCCTCTCCTCCCAGAGAAATAATAAAAGCACTTTTGGCCAGCAATGTAAATATTTTTTGCTGTGCTGGATGCAGGTGGGGATGGGGAACATCATCCCAGGGCATGGCTGTGAGAAGAAGCGGGCAGATGGCAGACTCTGCAGCTCTGCACACTCATTTGTAAAGCAAATTTGCCCTTAGGCAGGCAGGCAGCCACACGGCCCAGGTGGGATCCAGCTCACAGCTCCGTGCTCCCCGTGGCTCTGATGCCCTTCCACAAAATCCTACAGCAGCAAATCCTTTCAGGGCCGTGGCCCTGCAATTGGAGAGCCACCTGTTGGTATCAGGGCATCCCAAAACTTGTTCTCTGTTAGCCCATGGTGGGCTGGGGGTCACCTTGTCCCTCGGGGCACCTGCACAGCCCCAGAGGTGGCAGAAGCGCCAGGTGAAGTGTGCAGGTCAGCACCACCAGCACAGGCTCTTTCTGCCCAATAAAACCCAGTGATCAACATCTAAATATCCAGGTCTGGGGAGGAAGCAAAGAACTTCAGGAAGGGGAGGAAGTCTGTGGGAATTAAGGTCAGGAACTTGCTGGCATTTGCTGACATGTTATTCTGATGAGCTGGCAGAGCTCGTTCTCATCAGGCACGCACTTATGTATGCATTCATTTATTTTAGAGGTGGGCCTGGAAAGAGCTTCAGAGCTCTTTTTTGAGAACACAGATGCATCTTTGATATCCAGTGGGGTGCAGGCAGACTGCTGATCAAACTACCTGAAAACTCAGATTTTGTCTTCATAGACATTTTGAATCTTTGCACTGTGGTTTCTTTTCAACTTGAAATTATCCCAAGTTTTTTGAAGTTCTCCACAAACCCCAAGCCTTGAAACATTTTTGTTTCAGAAAAACAAACACTTGGTGCTTCTGAAATAAACAACACTCCCTGCAGTGGAGCAGGTGGTGGCTAAAATTAACCCTGCTCCCTGCCAGCCCCACCAGAGCCTGTGAGAGCCTGGCAGGTTTGGGGCACCCAGAGTCCCATTGCCAGGGCAGGGAGCTGCTGTGGGTTCCTGAGGGATGTTCCATCCCTGGGAACTTCCCACATGTGGAGCAGGAGTGTTCCCACAGCAGGCTGGAGCAGTGCCCACATCCCCTGGACATCTCACAGGAGCCATCCCATACAATATTTCATCAGCTGCAGTAATTGTCAGTGAACAATCAGCAACTGTATTAACAGATTATTGATTAATTATTAATTTTCAGATGCTCATTGGAGTGAGAGGTGGTGCCATGGGCTGGCAGGGACATGCAGCCTCTCCAGGGCACAGCATCACCCGAGGTTCATTCTCAGCTCCTCACAATGCTGTTCTGAAGGTGGAATGCCTGCAGGAAGAAAGGTCTTGAGGTTGTTTTTGTCTCTGTGTGGAGAAATTTGTACATTTGTATTCCCATCTCTGCAGGAAGTGCTCAAGGCACAGGGGTTCCAGGTTAATCCTGTCCCTAGGATCCCAGTCCAGAGATGTGATGCTGTCCATGGCATTTATGTTGCAGCAGGGACAAGAAGGAATATGGCTTTTCTCAGCTCCTAAGGAGCAAGAGGAACATCTTCATTTGCGTGGCAAGCATGTAGCCAATATTCAAATAATATGTTAATTGCATTAATAGCTGTTCAGGCTTCTGGTAGCCACTTCTGGCTGACAAATAAACACAATACTTGGCATTCTTCATGTGGGAATGCAGCTTTGATCCTCACGCGAGTTACTGCTCAGTTCCTGAGTACAGGACACAGCCAGAGGAGGAGGTGTAATCCTGGGAGCTCTCTCTGCAGTTAATTGAAATTACCTTTGGTACATTTGTGATTAACCAAGGCCATTATTTGCTGTGAAATCAGACACACAGCCCCTTCCTTTAACTTCCCTGTGAACTGCCAGAGTGATTAATTCTGCCACAATCCTGCATTTCTCCGGGTGGTGACTTAAGAGGGTGATGAGGGGAGGGCTGGACACCCCTGTGGAGTCCAGCAGGCTGGGGCAGGATGTCTCTGGCTCGGTGGGAATGGGTGCACACCTTTCCTGGGGCTGTGGAAATCCCTTGGGACACAGAACAGGTGCCTGCTGATGGGTGCAGCACTCCCAGGAACACCCAGCCCTGCTGGGGCACAGTCCACAGCAAACCCTTTCCTTGGCACTCACACACACTCTGGGACAAGTGCCAACCCTTGCCCAGCCTGGGAAACCTCCCCCAGCTCTGCCTTTCCCCCACCCCATCGATGATCAGCAAAGGCACTATTTCACTCTCACTCCCACATATTTTACATGCTAAGTCTGCAGCTCTGATATATTCTCCTAAGGGACCTCTCCTATCGGGCAACGAACATTTCTGTGCTCACAGCTCAACTTTCATGCCTGGAGATATATTCAGATGAAACAATAATATACACCAGCTCCAAATCCCAGTGACTNGAATTAAAGCAGCACAGTGAATAGTCCTGGCTCCCATCACTGCAGGATTTACATCATTCCACGGGGGAAAGGAGGGATGGGCAGCTCAGGTGGGTGCCTGGGGGCTCAGGTGCTTGCTGCTGCCTGGACAGACGGACACATGGAAGGAAGGAGGTGTGGGAAGAGATGTGGCAATGTGCTGGGTGTGGGGAGCAGATTTGTGGCAGCAGGGCACAGGGGGGGTAACCAAACCTCACTAGAGGAGATGGGATCCAACTGGAACCATTTTCACAGCCCTAGCTGAAGATAGCAGTCAGGAACGGCATCCAAAATCAGAGGGCAGCGGTTTGCCCTGGGCTGTGAGCAGGTGCCTGGTGTGGGGAAGGAGCCTGCAGTCCTTGGGTATGCAGGAACTGCTTCCAGAGATGGGATGGGACACGTGCCAGAGGGAGTGCTCAGCAGGAAGAAAGCTCTTGAGATTGTCCCTCTCCTGGTTTCAAGGACCAGGTTATTTTGGAAAAGCACTGTGGAAAAAATGCCTGCAAGGAGAAGGCAAAGGAGGGTGAGAGTGGCTGCAGGTGCTCAGGGAAGGGCAGCAGCCACAGCCCTGGCATCCCCACCTAATTTATCCTTTTGGGGCCTGATTAGGCATCAGCTGAACCCTGCCAGAGTCAGGGGAGAAATCTTTGGAAAACTTTGTTTCCAAACAATTGCCAATGCATGGTTGGAGTATCTGTAATTTAAACTGGAATCCTCCTCCTGCTAACAGTGATGGATGGCTTTTTCCCACTGCTTCGAGAGCCCTTGGATCCTGCATGGCAGATGCCTCCCTGATTTATGGCTTGCCTCTTCCTGGGGAAAGGAAACAAACAGCCCAATCCTAATTACCACATTCTTGTTAGGGTACTTTTCTCTGCTGCTTCCATCTCATTACCCGGGCTCCCCACTCCACCTTTGTGCACTGACTTGTGTGCTATGGGGAGCCCTGGCACAGGTTCAAACCATCTCAGTTGCTCTCTGTTTTACTGGCAGATAAGTTTATGTGCACTGCAGATGGATGGCCTGCTGGAAATTGCATTTTTTCCTCAGTCAGTGAGGGGGTCAAGATGTGAGGATGGGGATGATGGGGAGGAAGGAGAAAAGCCAGTGCCAGCAGTATTTTCCTGCCTCCAACTGGTGCTGGCAGAAAGCAGGGAGGGAGGGATTGGGCCACACGAGGCGCTAAAAATAAATGTTCTCCTTGCTAAAGAGAATCTTGCTGGTTCAACTCTTTCCCATTCTTTTGTGGGTGAGAGCAGTTAATTCTCCTTGGGAGCCCATTCACGCAGCAGATGTTGCTTTTCTTTGTGTGATTAGCCTGAAATCAATGGAAAATAATCCTGCACTCTAACAAATATCAGAGCACACGATTCCAGTGCTGCAAGGTGCTCCTGCATGATGCTGAAATGAGGAAAAGTGCCTCTCACACAGTACCATGGCCCAGTCTCTGTGATGATGGGGGGAAAATGTCCATGGGCAGCTGCTGGGGCTGCCTGGCACAAGGACAGGGACATCCTGAGGGACCCCCTGGTGCCACCACGCCAGCAGCACATGGAGGAGATGAGAGGGATGCTGGCTGAGCCCAGGGGAGGGGAGCACCCAAACAGCCTCTGTCCCTGTGCTCCTGTCCCTGTGCTTGGCACAGCTCAGCCCTGCCCAGCCTCTGTCCCTGTGCTCCTGTCCCTGTGCTCGGCACAGCCTGCAAAGCTCAGCCCTGCCCACATCCAGCAATAAATGCTGCCAGCAGTGATGTTGGTGGCAGAAATGCCGAGCCCTGACCCCACCAGTGCTGCCAGCTGAGGGCTCCTGGCTCAGCTGCCTTCCACAAGTGAGCCTGGCAGCCACATTTTAACTCACATAATGTGCCTTTTTCCTGATAACTCCTGAAATCAGGCTGCAGGGCTCTCCCCACTCAAATGCCAGCAAAGCCAAAGTGCTCCACGGTATCTGTGCTGTTACCTTTACCAGCCAAAGACATGATCTCATCCAAGAGCAACACCAGAATTATCTGATGTGCACAATCCCTGCAAAAGTCAGAGGATGGGGATCACTTTTCTCCCCATCACCCACTACAAAACCACTGAATCCCAGTAAACATGGCCCTTATTTGCTGGGGTGAAGTTTTGAGGGCTGCTATCCCCACACCAGCACCTTTATGGCCCTTCAATCAATATGCCTGATAGCTGCAGCACGCACTGGTGCCCACCTCTTCTCTCCCCTTTCTCATGCCATGTGGGAAAATACACTTATTTCCCATCACCCTCCCTCCTCCTGCTTGAGCTCAGCAGCCTGGGGCCACCCCTGGTCACAGGGACAGCTGTGTCACTGCTCTGCAGCCAGCCCAGGCTTCAAGGCAGCACCAGTCACATCCTCCTGCTTGCTCAGGTGAGAGCTTTCCCCACCAGGAAACCCTTCGGGTCACATAACCAGTGCTTTTATTCCAACTTATTTGCAGTCAATGCTGTTTCATATTTCAAAGTCACTTTCTGTGTTCCGAGGAGAGAGGAGGGAATAGCCCAGGAGAGCTTTTGTGAAGGTGGTGTCTCTAATCTTCCTCTCAGACGTATGAAAATGCAAATCCTTTCCAAATGGCACTAGGCCATTGAATCCAGCGAAATATTAGTGTGGCAGATTTGTTACCAGTCCCTGAAGCCCTTGCCCTGCCTCAGTGCTGCACTGGAGTGCTCTCTGCTCTCAGAACCAGCATCTCCCTGCTGGCTGGAGCCTCAGTGGGAATGGGGACCTGGCACTTCCAGGTGGGCTCACCTGAGCAGCTGGGCTGGCAGTGGATGGAATCTCAGTGGGAATGGGGACCTGGCACTTCCAGGTGCCCAGGTGGGCTCACCTGAGCAGCCAGGCTGGCCCTGTCTGGCACTGGGACTCTGACACCAGCCCTGTAAAACTTCTTCTTTCCCTTGCCCACACCCTGGGATTGTTTCAAGGAGCAAAGGGGGCTCTGCCACGCTGATAGCCAGCAAGGACCTGCTCCCTGTGACCTCAGGGGAGCTGGGGACAGTCCCCACATCTGGGGAGACACCAAACCCATGGATCACCTCCCTGTGCTGTGCCATTGCAGGAAATTGGATTTAGCACCGTTAGCAGAGCAGCTTCTGAGCAGCTCCTCAGCTCCTGCTGAAACCACTGTGCCATTGCAAAGCTGATTATCAGAGTGCATCCACAGTATTAATTAACCTAATGAACCCTGACAATGAAATTGGAGTCCAGTGAATCCCTGGTGCCCTGCTGTGTGTGCAGGTGAAGCAGCTCACGGTGCCACAGAGGCACAGTGACTGCTGTGAGCCCAAGGGACTGGGCTGGGGGCTCCTGGCAGCCCCAGGATATAGGGAATGAGTGCACTTCACCTGTAAAATTCCATGAAGGGTTGGAGGTGACAGATGGACAACTCACATCAGAGCAATTCCTCTGTGTCCTCACAACCCCCAGGGCTGGAGCAGAGCTCTGTAAAGAGCCCAGCTCCCACCTCCAGGCATTCCTGTTCAAAGGAAAGGAATATAAATTAAATTAAATGCTCAGGGACTCTGGCAGAGTCTGTGATGTCTGCCCTGCATGTGCCAGGCTCTGGCCCCTGGGGAGCAGGCAGGTGATGGGCAGGTGAGGAGGGGAGCCTGTGCCTGCTCCTGACCCCAGCTGAATCAGAGCCACAGCCAAGCCCTGCCCAGCCTGCCCTGAAACTGCCCCACACATTCACAAGGAAACAGCTGAAGCAGGATTTTTTCCCTGGTATGAGCAGAGCTCTGTGTTAAAGGAGAGCCAGCTGGGAGCTGGCCACAGTGGAGCTTTGGGGACAGCTGGGGACATCTGCCAAGCACCTCTGCCACACAGCTATGGGGTGTCTGCAGGTGAGGTGGATTCTCCAGCACTTTCTGGTTCTGACAGGGTTTCTCTCTGTGGAGATGGATTGCCACTTGGCCAGAAACGCTGGGCCTGGAGCAGGGAATCATCAGGCAAGTGACTCTGGCCACGGCTCTGCAGATCATAATAGTCCCTTCTGGCCCTAAAGCTTATGAATCTATAAATCACATCATTACTAAAATAGCTGTGCCATTTCCCCCTGACATAACAATCAGTTGAAATATATTTTAATACACAGAATGTAAAAGAGAAATATCCCGTGGAAACAAAAATGTCAAAAAAGCATGAAGTCCATCTCTTGTAGTAAGCCAGCAAGTGGCTTTTGGTGCTGTTTTTAGGAAAATGAGGAACAGCCCTCTCCTGGAGTCCTGAGGGCTTGGAGCCTCCTGGGGCAGCAGCTCAGAGCAGGATTTAATTTAAAGGTTCAGTCACTGGGTGAGTGCAAGTTCATCCTGCACTTGCTTTGTGCCTGGCCCTCCTCAGGCTGCTCCATCCAGAGGAAAAAAACCAAAACACACGGGAGAAAAACTCTTCTGAGCCCAGAATGAAGATAAAATATGATGCACTTATTTTTCTGGAGATTTCTAATTCAGGAATGTGAGCCCAGCATAAGAACTTGTGGGAGTCATTTCATATCTGGATTTCTGCAGGGAGTCAGGGCAGTGAAACTGGAGAGAAGCAGCAGTTCAGCTGCCCAAGTTGTTTACAATTGCAGGATGATGGGTATGGGGAGAAAAAAAGTGAAAAATAAAGTAAATGAGAAAATGAGTAAGATTATTTTTCCATTTTGAGCTTGTAATACTCTATACTATGGCTTGTCCTGCAGATAAGCAAATGACAGATGCTTCAAATCCACCAAGATGAAGTTATTTAGTATTCCTTCAACATGGAGAGAAATGGAAATGAAGCCTAATAAGGCTCCTGAACTCTTTCTTTACTACCCTCAGAGACAACCCAAAGGCATTTAATTTCCTGCAATCCAAGACCATAAACCACACTCAGACACTTTATAAAACCCATCAGGCATCTTTCCCAAAGATTAAATAAGTAGGACAACATTTTCAAAGAGTTGACTGGAGCTGCATGAGCACAGAGCCAGCACTGCGCTGTGCCCCTGCTTGCTCCACACCCCACCCCACTGTTTTGGTTTCAGTCTGAAACTGGGCAGAAACACCAATTAATGTAGTGCTTTTGGGTCACTCATTTGAAATTTTCTTGCTGTGAGATAGGATTAGGAGAAAGGCAAAACAGGCTCAATTTTAAATGGCATAAAGAGAAAGTTTATTACTAGAAATCATAAGGAAAAAAGAACTCAGAATAGAACTTCAGACCACTTTTCTTCCCCCCACGTACTTCTTCTCTTTCGTACTGAAAAAGTACAGAAAAAAACCCTCAGTTAGTTTACTATTTTTAAAATAGTCTTTTACTAATTTGCTTGGGAGAGGAGACAGGTGGGATGGGATGGGCAGGGATGGAGAAGAAATCCTACCCACAGGTGGGATGGGATGGATGNCAGGGATGGATGGAACAGGAATCCTGCCCACAGGTGGGATGGGATGGATGGAACAGGAATCCTGGCCACAGGTGGGATGGGATGGGCAGGTGGCTCTGCTGACCCATGCTGCTGCTCAGGGTAATGAAAAGCCCCAGTTCAGAAGAATAAGCTCTGAGCTATGTGCACAGAGCCCTGCAGGGAGGATGGGGACATCCCCTTCCCCTCCTCTTCTGCAGGATTGGGGTGATTCAGGGAAGAGGAGCAGCCAGGGAGTGTTTGCTTCCCCCACCCAGCTGATAAACAGAGCTCTGTGCTGCCTCTGCACCTGGGCAAGCAGCTTCCAGAGATGGTCCACACCACCTGGGCAGCTCTGCTTTGCCACACACCTTAATCTTGCAGCAAAAGGGTTCAGGGACCAAACCAGCTCTGCAAAAGGGAGAAGTCCCAGTGCTCTGGGAAAGAACTGTGGGTGAAAAAGGGGGTGATGTGACTGCACAGTGTCAGTCTGGGCATCCCCTCTCTGGTCTGAGCTCTTCAAACTCTGTGCCATGGGTGACAAATCCCAAAAGTAAAGGGAAGATTCCTGTGTGTAGCCATTCCTGGGGCATGGGGAGGTGTCCAGGGAGCAGTGCAAGGAGAAGGGGCAGAGGATGGACAGCTCATTCCTGGGCAGCAGGCGGTGTTCCTGTGCCACACAGGGAAGCTGGAAGGAACCCAAAACCTGCAGCTGTGTGGAGCAAATTGGATCATTGCATTAGAAACCCAACAGGAGGGAGGGGTCTGTGAACAAGAGCAGCTCACTGCTGTTCATCTGAAGAGGATTCAGCAAGGCAAAGCCACTTCCCAGCGTTACCTTGGCCACGAGATGATGGGAATGACAGCTGCATATTCCCTCCCATCACATCCCCTGCCATCAGTGCTCACAGCCAGGCTCTCCCAGCCCTGCTGGGAGCACTCTGGGCACCCCAAACCCAGGGGTCTGCACAGCAGGACATGCAATTCAAGGCAGAACGGGAAAATAAAAAGCCCTGCCCCGAAGCCAGTGGGGATGGGTGGTTCAGGGCATGGGCTGTAAGAGCCAGGCATCCTGGTGACATCCTGGTGACATCCTGGCAGACAAACACACTCAGTAAGAGGAGTCTGAGTGAAATGCCAGCTGGGATTTGGCATTTTACATCCAAGTGGGGTGAGTGACCCTCCTGGCCGTGGTGGGCACATGTCCCCAGCCCCACAGAGCCAGGCACAGGTGGCCACAGGTGGGGGAAGCACCTGGGCCCCCACTGGGTTTTGTCAGGGGCAACACCCATTCCTTGCTGGCTCCTTACTGCCCTGGAGTCATTGTTAAACCTGTCAAGAGTGATTTACAGCCGTGTCAACGAGTGGGATGCAGGCTGCCCATCCACACCACAGGCAGGAAGAGGAGGAATATCAGGAATAAATCCCAAGGCACAGCACGGGCTGGAGGGCTGGAAGAGATGAGAGTAGCTGCTCCCCCCAGCCACAGGCTTGCCTTGTCTAATTGCTCTGCATTTCCCAGGGTCTGACATCGCCCCTGGACATTTGTCTGGCCGTCCAAATGTGGCTGAGTCAGTTTGGCAGGGCTGAAATTCAGACTGCTGCTCACAGGGCTTCAGTGTCTCCAGCTTGTCTCTGCAGTGTGACAAGAGGTGATGTGCTTGTCTCCCCAAAGGCATCACTGTTATTTCCTCCCCTTCCAGGGAAGGCTTGGTGTGTTGAACCCCAGAATCACCAAAACTGGCTGCTTGGCCCTAGTCCAAGCTCAGGACAGGGCTATCAGCAGCACTGCATCTGGCCACGACCCTTTTTAGTGCCTTTGGTTTCTCCAGGTTTCTCCTGAGCTGGGCACCCAAACCAGCTCTGTTTCTCATGCCTTGTTCCCCTGAAGCAGGCCAGGAAATGGCTGCCTTGTCCTGCTGTGCATGTGAGCTTGTTTCTGAGCAGGAAGACACAAATCCTCGTCCTGCCAGAGCTGGCAGACAGCTGGCCAGCAGCCACAGGGCTATGCACCATGGGGCAAACGCTCTGGCTGGCAGGGGATGGAGCTGGGCCAGTGCACAGGGGAGGAGGCTGAGCTTCTGCATCACTCCAGTCAAATGGAGCACCCTGCCCTTGCAAAGCACTGGAGGGTTCAGCCAAGCCCAGACAAGCTGAGGAAAGACACAAGTCACTTCTGTGTCACATCACACCCCTTGGAAATGCTGCAGAGCCCTCCAGCTGCCATGAGGCACTTCTTCCTCTGCTCCTCAGGAAACCTTCTGCCTGCTGGAACTGGGGAATTTCCTCCCTGCACATCCTGCTTTTCTGAGGCCAGGTGGGGAAAGCACATCGTCACTCCCTGGGGAAATCTTGGAAGCACTATTGGAGGTGCAGGAGATTTTCCTTCTGCTTTATGGCTGGAACAATCTGGACAGAAAGGACTTGTATGTTGGAGAGGAAAACTGCTGCCACTGCAGAGCTGCATGTAGCTGATGTTTATTTCCCAATGAGGAGAATTACTGTAATCAGTGACAAATCTATAATTGCCAATAAAGAGCAGCAATGGAGGCAAGCACACACTGGAGCACGTCACCCCATTGCCAAAAAATGCGCCCACAAGAACAGCCATTCTCCCTTTTTTGCTTTCAATAGGTAAAGAAAATTGCCACCCATAGACTCAGCTGGGTCACCTGCCCATACAGATGGTCTGAGGCAATGGAAAAGTCCTTTCTCTATTTCCCCTCAACATTTCTGTGTGGTGAGTGGGTTCTGCTTCTCACTGGGGGCTATTCACATGTGAGTCAGCTGTGGTGGAGCTGATTTAAATGGATCATCCTGACAGTAAAACCTGCTGGGGAAAAAAAATTACCTTGATGAGAAATCCTTGGGAGGGTTGGGGCGAGTGTCCTCGCAGCTCTGCAGACGGAGTTGTGACAGCAGAGCATGGACGTGTGCTGGGGAAAGGCAGATCACATTCTGCTCCTCCTGCTGCAAACACAGCCTGCTGCCACCATTATTGGCTTTGCTGTTTTTACTATTATTACATATCACTATTTAATTGCCTGGTAAATTTGCAGTGTCTTGGAAAAAAAACAACGGAGGACGTGTAATTTGAAATGCTAAAGAGAGCAGGAACAGACAGGGAAGATGCAGTGCATCCAGTAGGAGTAGTGAAGAGGTGATGAGGACATTCTTAACCTTAATTATTTCAAATCAACTCATTTCGTAGAGTGTGTAGGTTTATGAATCAGATGAAATGTAAATTGATTCATAATTTCCTTTATTTCTCTGTTCTTTGGAGAATTTAAATCCACATTAACATAACCTGTACCAACCAGTTACTAAGAGACAGGAGAGAAGGAGCATGGGCAAAGTGGGGAGAGTGGCATTTTAATCTGCTGCATGGAGCTGGGGACTGGGACTCACTGGTGTGGGGCTGCTCCCCAGACCCCTCCAGGCAGCCTCAGATTGCTGTTTGCAGGTGTTCCCTTCCAGTGCTTCCCATTTTGGTGAAAAAAGTGCTTTTCATTTTTCTCCTTGTCGCCTGCTCACTCGCGTTTCTCCTCCTGGTGCATTTTGTGCCACCCAAAAACGCACGTGGAGGGGATGTGTGAACCCATTGTGTTGTGCAGTGCTGGGAAAAGAGGCTCTCGTGAGCCACAGTGCATGAGACATTTTCAGAGTCCTTGTCCTGTGCTGCTGGATGTTCCCAGCCAGTGGGTGATGCAAGTGACACCACGTCAGGAGTTCTCTGCTGTGCCAGGGATGTGGAAGCACTGCATGAGTCCAGCACCAGCACTTGTCTTTTCTGCTTTCAAAGAGAAAGGTTTCCTTTAGGAAATGACAAAACACAGGAATTACCAGCTACAAGACTAAAAAAAAATCAGTCAGGCTGTAAGAATAAGGATGTCTACCAGCAAAATTGTTTTCTTGCTCTTTTCACTTGTGTCGAGTCTGTAGTGCAGCTGATCCCTTTGCTGTGCATCAGGAGGCTGAGAGGAAATGTGGATGAGGTTTGGGGACAGGGTGTTCATCCAGAGCAAGGCAGCATCAGCCACGCTGCAGCAGCAGCCCAGGCTGACCTTGCCTGCCAGTCCTGTTGGGCAGTGACAAATGTGTCCCTTCAGAGGCTGCTCTTATTCCAGGCTGGACAGGAACCAAACACAAAAAGCACAGGAGACAGCTGGCTGTGTGGGAAGCTGGCTGGGAGTGCTCCTGCTCTGCCATGGGAACATTTTATTGCCATTTCCATTTGTCCTGCACATCGTCCTCCTTGAGTCAGGGATGGGCAGCTTGGGCATCTCTGCTGCTGTCAGGGCTGGGGACATTTGCTGCCCAGAGCTCAGCAGCCACACAAAACCCTGTTTTAGCTTTACTTGGCTACCAGGCCAGATCTGGTGATGGGCAGGGGGAGATAAACCATGCCTGGAAGTGCTCAAGGCCAGGCTGGATGGAGTTCTGAGCAACCTGACCTAGTGGAAGGTGTCCCTGCCCACTGTAGGAAGGTTGGAACAAGATGATCTTTAAGGTCCCTTCCAACCCAAACCACTCCCTGAGTTTTGCAGAGGCAGCAGGAATTTGTTCCCAGCCCAGGAGGTGTTGGCAGAGCAAAACCCAACACAACCAATAAACATTTCAAGGTGACACTCACTGCTTGCACTCTCTGCAGTCTTGTTCCTGCTCCCAGTGGTCAGGGATTATTATTCCCTTGCAAGAGAGGGGAGATGCAGGTGCCCTATGCAGGAAACACAGTTTGTGGCAGAAGATCTGTTCTTGCCAGTGCACCAAATGTGCTGACTAAGACAGCAGCCCATGGTAATGCCAATCCAATAGGAAAAAATCAATAGTGGGATTCAGCTCAGGGGAGAGGGATTTCGTGGCTGCCTCTTGCCAGCACAAGCACATATTTTGTCATCAGCAGTGCAGTAAATCAGCATTTCTGAGACCAGCTGCCCAATTACCGAGGCAGCTCAGTAAATTGGATGTGTGCAAATACGTAACATGGAACAGTAAACACCTCCCAGAATTACTGGGGAATCTCTGGGCTGAGTGGCTGCTCTGGGAGGACAGCCAGGAGTGCAGGCTCCCAGGGAACAGGACAGAAAAGGTGTCTGAATGATTTTGGTGCTCTCCACCATCCCCAGGGCCCTGTGATACAAGATCAGAAGCCTGAAAACTCCCCATGGTCTGCCAAGCCCCATGTGAGCACCAAGCACCTGGGGCATCCTGGGCTGTAAAGGTGGTATTTGTACTATTTAATTAGTGGCTTGCTTGTAGTTTTTATTTTTTTTTTTGGTTTGTTTTTTTTTACTCAGAGTTAGGATTAAAAAACACAAAGAAGATGATTTTTTTAATATTTGGGCTTGGTTGTTTATTAAATCTTATCTAAAGTACAGAGGGTTCTGTAACACTTCTAGATACCAGTTAAAAGCGAGCAAAATGGAGCTGAATCTAGCTAGTTACAAGGTCTTTTAAAACTAAACAGTCCAATAAAGAACTAACACCTGTATTATTTATACTTCTGACCCAATAACCAAACTCCTGTGACCCACAGTGCAGCACTAACTGTCTAACCAGAAACTACTACCTGAAATCATGAAGAAGGAAGAAGACAGAAAGGAGACAACACTCAAAATTCTTCATTTTGTCCCATACTTATTGCTATATTATAAAAACCTCAAATTTAAAACCTTTTACTATGTGAAATCACACACTTCTATTTTAACTACACACCTGTGACTTCACCACTCAAATTTGGAAGCCTTCTCCAAGGCCTCAGGTCAAAAGCAGTGTTCTCTACTGCTCAGAGCCAGAAAACACAGAAAGCTTAAAAATTCCAGGTTTCTGGGATCCAACACTGGGCTGCCTCACAAAATGTGTCACTCCAAGAGAGGAGAGGTTCAGGTCAGATGTTAGCAAGCAATTCTTCCCTCTGGAGGAGGGCAGGCCCTGGCACAGGTTTCCCAGGGAAGCTGTGGATGCCCCTGGATCCCTGGAAGTGTCCAAGGCCAGGCTGGACAGGGCTTGGAGCAACCTGGGCTACTGGAAGGTGTCCCTGCCCATGGCAGGGGAGTTTGAACTGGATGATCTTCAAGTTCCCTCCCAAGCTAAGCCTTTCCATGATTCTATAGAATAGAAAAGCTGCTTTACATCTCCTTCAGGGTCCCTTGGTGCTGTGGACCTCTGGGTTTCCACAAAGATAGGATCCAGGGGCCAGGACCTGTGAGACATGGCCAGCCCCACACCATCACATGAGGGATGACACCCCCAGGCGTCTCCACATCCTTGCTCTGTGTCTTTTCTGAGCACACGCTGTGCTAAGGAATTACATCAGTTTTGTCTTTTCAACAGCGTAACAAAAAATTTAAAATTAACATTATTAGTTGCTATTCTCCTTTCACCATTTCTTTCCTCTGTTGTGCTTCCAGAGATAAGGTAAAGGTGCAGTTCAGAGGGAAGCTGAAGAACTGGAAGTGTCAATGATGGGACAACTCAAAGCTCACACAGCAGGGATGAGGAAAGCCATTATTTCCGTGTATTTATAGGGAATGAAGTGGCCAAGAGGAGTGGCCTGGCTCAGAGCCTGGGCTCTCCCAGAGGGCCCTGCCCTGCCCCTGGCACAGCACACAGCCCAGAGAGCCCCACTGGTTATCCCAGCCTCCAGCAGCCCCTCCCAGAGGGATGCACCCCAGCTCAGCACTGGGACACAGCAAAGATCTCCTGCCAGAGCTGGCAGAGAGGGGGTTAAAAATAACCCTGCATCCATGGGAGTGAGGCTGGAAACTGCTCCAGGCAGAGCTCAGGGTGCCAGAGGACAGCCCAGCCCTTGGAAGGGTCGCTTGAATTTGGGCTCTGGGTCAGGGTTCTGTCCCAAGGCTGGCAGGCTCATGGGTGCTTGCCCAGCACATGGAGTGTGGCCAGTGCTGGCCCAGCTCCCTGGTGCCACGTGCACACAGAGCCAGGGGTCAAGGGCAGGACACTGCTGCTGCTGCTGCTGCCCAGACTGCCATAAATTGGTGTTTGTTGCTTTTCTCGCTATCCAAATCCATTCTAACTGCCAGCCTGCCAAGGTCAGCACGCCACCCTGGGATCCTGCCACGCCTGGGAAATGGGATCCTGCCATGCCTGGGGGAATGGGATCCTGTCGTGTCTGGGGAAATGGGATCCTGCCATGCCTGCGGGAATGGGATCCTGTCATGCCTGGGGGAATGGGATCCTGTCATGCCTGGGGGAATGGGATTCTGCCATGCCCGGGGGAATGGGATCCTGTCATGCCTGGGAAATGGGATCCTGTCGTGTCTGGGGAAATGGGATCCTGCCATGCCTGCGGGAATGGGATCCTGTCATGCCTG
>VWZS01018694.1:126178-153521 GCA_013397075.1 Rhabdornis inornatus
TATATAATAGATACAATTCAATATAATAATTTATAATGTATTCTATATTATAATATAATTATATTATTATGTATAATATTATAGTATTATTAATAAATAATAATAAATTTAGTTTCAAGCCAGTGAAGTGTGTGATGAGTTGTACCAACACAGGCACGAGGAAAGGCACTTCTGGCTTGTCACCCCTGCAGCCACCCCATGTGTGTTCAGGTGTCAGGGGCACCTTGCTGCCCTGTGGCAGTCTGGCAGTCCCCAGGGGGCAGGCACAGACAGAAGCTTTGGGGTGGCAGGAGGGCATCCTCACCTTCCAGGTGGGACTCAGAGCTCCAGGTGCCACCAGGGCACCCCAAAGCCAGGCTGCAGGGCTGGGCTTCGCTGCATGGCCGTTGCTTTACCTGTCCCTGTGCCACTCTGGGTGCTGCCCAGTGCCACCCAGAGCATCTGCTTCTCTTTCCTTGGGGCAGGAAAAGAGCACTGGAAGTGGGGATGGTCCTTCACATAGTGAGGCTTTTCCACCTGTGCCTCTGGTGCCAGGCTGCCAAACCTCTCCATCATTTCCTGCAGCAGCAAAGCTGGAGCCACTTGGTAATCTTGGTGTGCAGACACAGAGTGACACTCCCCACAACACCACGCTGCCTCTCAGACTTGGAGCATCCCCAAAAAATCCGGTTTGGGGGCTGTCCTGATCTCTTGGTCGGCCTAGAGGCTTGGATTATTTTAATCCAGGCTTGATAATGTGATTAATTCCGATTGCTGATTCATGATGTCGGCTTCCTGAACCGTGAGTGCTTTAATATTTCATTTTATGTTGCTTTCAGGGTTACACAGTTTATTCCACAAACAAGAGGTTGGGACAGTCATTAGCGTGTGAAATCAGAAACGCATGCATCAGTAACTATGGCAACTCTGAGAGAACACCAGCTCCCAGTGAAATCAGGAATTAAGCTTACATGAAAACGCTGAAGGAGGAGAGATCCTATCTGCTGAGGGCTTAGCATATATTTAGAAAAGAAAAGAAATACTCAAGTGAGCTGAACCCACCCAAACCCAGGGGTTCCTGTAACCTGGCTGTGCTGGAGCATCCCTGCAAAAGGACACATCTGGAAAATAAACCCATGGAGCTGCTGAGTCCACCAGCCCCATCCCAGGACTCCTGGTGCTGCCGATGCTGTGGGGTAGCTCACAGAGCATCAGAGGGTATCTGCTGGGGGATGCTTGGAGCAGCATCCATAATTAATGCTGGAAAAATCAACATTTCCAGTCTGGGCCCTCTCCTGATGTTCAGTATCAGATGCCAGAGCAGCACCTTGTAGACAGAGCAGTTTGCTGCACTCTGTGAAGGCATCACAGAGCTCCCCCTGAATAATTCAGGCCATCCTTCTGACAACTTCAGTGTGCAAGGGCTTTTCCTTGCCACGATGGGGAAAGCCTTTGCTTTGTTCTCCCAAAAGCATGTTGCCTCCCCAGAATTTCCCTTCCCTGTCACATAGCTGGGAACACCTAAACAAACTCTCAGGTCTGGGGAGCCTAAACAAACCTAAACAAGCTCCCAGGTCTGGGGAACCTAAACAAACCTAAACCAACCCCCAGCTCTGAGGAACCTAAACAAACCTAAACCAACCTCCAGCTCTGGGGAACCTAAACAAACCTAAATAAGCTCCCAGCTCTGGGGAGAAGCTCTGAGGTGCCGTCCCCTCTCAGAGCAGCGAGGGATGAGCCCTGTCTGCCAGGGGTGACACCTGGGACAGGTAGCCATGAACGAGGTGCCATGTCCAGGTGCTGCTCCAGGACAGCATCTGCAGGGATTTTAATCCCAAACAAGATGCTGTAAATACCTCACCAGCCTGGCCAAAAGCAGGAGTTAGAGGAAATGAAGTTTTTTTGGAAGAGGCTGCTTTTCCAGTGCCTGATTTAATGATGCTCACGCTGCTACCTGTGATTATGTTTGCCCTATTCCCAGTTGCTTTTGCAGTGTAATCAGCCTCGAAGCGTTCAAATGGAAATCTTTCCTGCTGCTTTCTGCTTCACGCTGATTTGGGAGCAGAGGAGGAAGGAAACAGCCCCAAGGCTGGTGGGGGAAATCAGGGCTGGTGGTGGAGGGTGGGAACTGAGCAGTGGAGGATGCCAGGCCAGCAGCACACACGAGGAACAGCCTGACCACAGCAGCACCCCTTCCCTGCCCAGCCTCACCTGGGACACCAGGATGCTGCAGGTTCTGGGGCCAGGATGCTGCATGAATGCCTGCTTATCCCTTAAAAAAATCTGTATATGGAATAAATCTATATATGAGACAAATCTATATATTAAACAAATCTATACATGGAACAAATCTATATATGAGACAAATTCATATATGAAACAAATCTATGTATGGAACAAATCTATATATTAAACAAATCTATATGTGAAACAAACCTACGTATGAAACAAATCTATATATGGAACAAATCTATATATGAGACATATGAAACACAGCAGGGCNAACAAACCTATATATGAAATTAATCTATAAATGGAACAAATCTATATATGGAACAAATCTATATATGAAACAAATCTATATATGGGACAAACTTATAGATGAAATAAATCTATAAATAGAGCAAATCTATATATGAAGCAAATCTATATATGAAACAAATCTATATATGGAATAAATCTATATATGAAACAAACCTATATATGAAATTAATCTATAAATGGAACAAATCTATATATGGAACAAATCTATATATGAGACATATGAAACACAGCAGGGCAGTGGCTATGGGATTGTCCAGGCTGGCACAGCCAGGTCCTGGCACAAGGAGCAGCTCCCAGCTGCCTTTGGCCCAAGGTAGCTGCATGGTCTCCATCTCCTGGAGCACCTGGAGCTGCCTTCTCCATGAATGCAGTGCCAGTTGCCACCCCCAGGTGTGTTTTCAGGTGCAGGACCATGGGTGCATGGTGGGCATCCAGGTGGAAATCACAGGGCTCAGCACAATGCCCTTGCACTCATAGAGATCAAGCATTTACAAAGAACCTGTGTGTTCCAGCTGGAAAACTGCCAGGAAATGTTTTGATGTTGAGAACAGTGAATTCCTTTGAACCCTGGAGATGCAGCATTCACTGTGCTCATCAGAAAGGTGGAACTGTGTGCGTGGGGGGTGATTTGCAAAGGCACTTAGCATGAGCTTGAAACCCTGACCCAAATCCAAATTAAATATTTTTCCGGCAAAAGAGGTTTATTTTTGATGAGTTTTTATCCTTACTGAGAGCACCTTGTCCTCTGCAAATTATCTGCAGACTGGAAGTGCAATTATTACACAGACAATAAAAAGAGCTTTTCCATATGGCAGGAAGATTCCCTCCTTATTTTCTGCTCTTAAACAGACACAGTGAATTTCCTTTCCTCCAACATGAGCATAAGCTGATATTTTTGAGCACTCACAAATAAAAAGGGCCATAAATACTGAAAAGGCGAAACAGCTGGGTTCTTCTGCAATAACTTTGCAGATGCAATCATTTTATTCACCCCTTTTGATGAGGGTGAAGCCTCCTTGGGACAGGTTGGCTCAAGAGTATCCTGGCTTCTGGCTCGGATGCTTTTGGTGTCAAACCTGAGCTGGGTCCTGAGTGGGATTTTTGGAGGAATTGTATGGCAGAGGGCCACCAGTCTCAGAAGCAGCCCATAAATGTGAGCAAATTCTGAGCAGCTGCAGCCCACAGCCAGGGTGGCAGGAGGAAGAGCAGCAGCAGCACATGAGCATCCCAAGGGAGCAAGCTGCCTGTCAGGAGTAATTCCCAAGGGAATTGATGTGGCAGGAGGTGGAAATCTCTGCTGCCTCTGCTTTGCCAGGGCTGAGTGCTGCAGGGATCATTCAAACCCTGGCAGGAGCACTCCAGCTGCCCAATGCCTTGGCTCTCCAAGAAGTTCAAGGACCTCTTATTTTCATAAATAAGGCTTAACTCCTCCTCTCGTGTCCTTGGCCCTGGGCAGCATCTCCTGCTCTCCTGCTTTGCTGGCAGCAGACATTGCCCTCACTCACTGCATGCCTGGGGCAAGGAGAGCCCAGTGCAAAGGGCAGGAGGAAGTGATAAAAAAATAGATTCACCTTTCTCCCCCCACTGTTGTCTCCTTTGATGCTGCTGCTTTGATTTGCACTTCAGAGGTTGGATCAGAGCCCTCCAGGCTGGAGGGAGATTTTAGGGGACTTGCATTGCACTGCAGCATGCCCTGACCTGCTGTCAGTCCTGCTGCATCCTGCTGGCAGCAGCTCCCAGGGAAAAGAAATGTGGAATTTTGCAGAGCAGCTCCCAGCCCTGCCTGCTTGTTATTTAAATAAACCCAGTCCTGCTCACGTTGAATCATCTCAATAAGAAAATAATGTGACAGAGCACTGCTGTCTGAGGGGTGCCACAGAATTGCCACCAATGGGTGAAGGTTTTCCATTCCAAAGGTGCTTTGACATCCCTCTGTGAGCCAATTTCCAGACTACAAACTGCACACGTGCACGCCTTGCGTATTAACCAGGCTGCTGGGTGACACCGTGACAGGTGCCTGTGTGTAATGCCAACATTCACTTTCATCCATCAGCCTGGTAACTAGGGGGAAAAAACACCACACAGGGTTTGATAGGATGCCTTTTTTCTTTAAATGCACGGGCTGGAATTAATTTCCCACTGAAGCACACGGAGCACTGGCCAGGCTGGTCTCACGTGCTTCTCCAGCTGCTCTGCCCCTTGCTAGAATTCATCCTGCCATGGCTACTTGCTCCTTGCCAGCCTGTCACCCTCAGCTCCTGGGGACATGGCTGTGAAAGCTGATTTTACAGAGGAATGATCTGATTCTCCAGGCCTGTCAGGTGGAGAGGCTGTCACACAGCAGAAAGCACCTTCATCCCAGATGCCTTCCCTCATCATCCCCAGCTAGGATAAATAATTTGAAAAGTGACTGACACCTCTGGAAAGAAAACCCATTTGCAGATAATTTGACTTCTGCTTCATGAGTTTGCTTAATTTCCCTGCATCCTGGAGGTGTGTGTTAACATGGGGTAAGAGCATTTGCTTGAAGCAGTTCATCAGCTCCAGTTATTGACTCTGCTCCTCGTGTCAGTGCTCAACAGGGGAACAGAGCAGCAGAGAGCAGCCACAAGCTGCAAAATCCCACCTGTGGGGATGCCGGGACAGGCTCCCTGGAAGAGAGGCTAGACAGTTTTATTAATTATTATTATTCCTTTATTAAAGGAATAAGTAGGGATTTATTAAAAGCCCTTCAAAGGATTCACCTTGGGCAGAACAAGAGCCCAGCTGCGGCTACACCCAAGATGGACTCTGAGTCCTAAGTTCTCACACTTTCATAAGTTTTGGTCCATTTCCATCTTGGTGTTCATGGTCCAATTCCAGCTCCAGGTTCTGCAGTCCCATCCTCCCAGATTCTCTCCTCTATTACCTGTTGTTTGCATTTTTTGGGGCTGAAGGTGCAGCGGTGTCCTTGGTTGTGGGGCTGGAAAAGGATTGTTTTGTGTGACTGAGCTGTGAGGAGAACTTGTAACACTTTATATGAAGTCAGAGTTACACACTAATGCAGTGCAGAATCTGGAAAAGATTAATTTCAGGCAGTGAAAAGCCTTCAAGAGTGAGATTTAGCACTTAGAAAACTGCATTTTGTGCAAGCACTGGGGGCTGGCAGCTTGACTTTTGAGGAGCAGATCCTGCACCCATCAGGGAGATGCTGGAGCTCAGGAGGAGAGGTGAGATCCTGCAGTGAGCACAGCTGATGTGGTGTGAGAACAGACAGCCTGGCAGCCTGAGGGATCACTGGTGTGCCTGAGGAATAAACAGCTGAAATTTCACAGCTCCATTATCACCCTCTGAAAGGCAAGCAGGTCTCCTCTCTCCAAATGAGGAATCCTGGCCAGCCCTGTGTGTTTGGTGGCCCAGAAAATCTCACCTGTGAGGGCAGGTGCAGCAGGAGCAGTGGGGATGTGAGATGCTGCTGATAACCTTGAAGGACAGACAGCAGGATGCTGCACTCGTGATTTACCCTGCTCAGAGGAAATCCCCCTTCCCTGGGAGGGAACAGGGAAGAGTTTGTGTCCAGGGACTGTACAGGGTGGGCACTGCATGGGGGTGAGAGGAAGGTTGGATTTTTCTTTACAAACAAGCTGTGGGTCTGCTGGTGGATAAAACCAGCATTGAGAGAGAAAAGGAACAATGGGAAGGATTCCACTGATTGATGAATGGGGAAAAAAAAAGATATTTGCCTTTACAAACAAGCTGCAGGTTTGCTGATAAATGAAATTGGATATTGAAAGATGAAAGAAGCAGTGGGGAAAACTATGAATTCCATAAGAATTAAAAATTAAAAGGGAGGGTTGTACATTAGAGGGGAATCTCAGGTATCAGGCGTTCTGGGAAGTCTGTGCCTCTCAAGTTCCTCAGCCCATGGGGAAAGAGAGAGGGAAATGCAGATGGGAAATTGAGATAAAAGGGGGCTGCATCCTCCAAAAATTTGAGACATCCCAGGTGAAATGCTCCATGGCCTCTCCCTTTATTCTAATAAAGTTACAGGACTCCTCTGTCTCCTTTTTGGACATAAACCCCTGGTGTTGGTGGATTAATTTTCCTGATGGGGGCTTTGCTGTTTCCCCTCTCCCCTGAGCCCTGTGCAAGCTGCACCTCTGCCCTCAGCATTCTGCACAGCTTTCTCCTTGGAAAACACATCTGGAAGGAAGTCTGGAAGGAAAGCAACAGCTCCTATTCTCTTGGGATTCTTGGATAGCTGTGATTAGCGCTGCCAGGACCTTTGCACACCCTCGGGGGCAGGCTGGGACAGCAGCTTGTGCTGTGAATGCTGCTGGCCACAGAGGTTTTTCCTGGCTGGCAGGAGCTCCTTGCTGGTGCTGCACAGCATCAGGAATTCCCTGGGGATGCTCTGGGATGTGAGAGGGAGCTCAGCCAGCTCTGGGTCCTTCAGGCTGGAAATTCTTCCAGTGCCTTTGCCCAGGGACAGAGAGCAAATCTTCCAAGAGCACCTGAACAGCTCAGGAGTTTGGGATGTCCCCAGTCTTACACCAGTGACAGGGGTGGGACCCCAGCAGGCTCCAGGTCCTGCTGTCCCTCCTTCTCCTCCCAAAGAAGGCACGGTGGCCACTGCAGCTCCTTGGGGCCATGAACTCCCTCTCTGCATGACCTGCATTCTCCCAAACCCTTCCCAGCCCCTCTCCAGCCCTGGCCATCTTTGCCTGTGACAGAAGCAGTGCTGGTGCCCTGCTGCACCAGCAGGATGATTTTGTAGTAGGGCAGCTGGGCTGCTGCACACTGACAAAGATGTGCAGAACCCTGCTGTGAAATTCAGGAAATCCCCATCTGTCTCCCCAGCACTCCCAGACGTGTTTTAGCTCCTCGCCAGCTCCAGCAGAGGAGATCAGCCACGGCCAGGGGCAGTGGGTGGTGATTTACCAGCCCTCACCCTGATCTGGGCTCTGCTCATCACAGCTTGGGAGCAAACACACCATCCAGACTGCTCCAGCAGCTGAGAACTGCCTCAAAAACACAGCCCACGGGTGGAAAACGGGACACAGTCAGCCCCTACTTTGCACACACGAGTTCTCCTTTTCCTCTCCTCATTTGGGGCCATTCTGGGGAATCCTGACACTATGGCCATAAGAGAAAATGCAGCGTTTTGCTTTCCACAAGAGCTGGTAGTTTGCCAAGAGGACATCTCTGTGAGGAGCCCCTGCCCTCTCTGTGCCTCCAGCTGAACACTTTGTGCTGGGCTAGCCCTGTGCTAGCCTTGCTTCCCTCTGTTTGCCTGCCTCCAGTGAGGAAGAGGAGGAGTGTTTGGGCTGGATTCTGTGCTTTTGCTGCCTGTTTTTCCCTGACTGTGCAGAAGCACGAGCCCCTGGAAAGCCCAGGAGACAGAGGAGTGTAATTAAGGAAGAGAGGAGCTCCAGAGATGACACTGGCTCTGGAGAGCAGTGCCTTCCCCTCCATCCCTCTCTGTGCTCACTTACTTCTTCTGTCTGTTGCTGGGGGCATGAGTCACATTGTTTCTGGTGATGGATGAAATTAGCTCCGGTGTGGAGGGGGAAATAAGAAGCCATTCACTGACAGGAGATGTGCACAGGCACGGGGCTCAGGGCAAGGATCCCCTCTGCCTTTTCCTACTCTCGTGCTTCTCGCAAGCTGCTCCCTTTTAATTAGATGGGATGCAGCTCTAAGTCAACTATAAATGATATTATCAAACTAATAGAGTGTGATCGTATCTCGGCTTTTATTGGTCTGGGAGCTGCTGCTGGCTGCCATGGGAACAGTGTTTTTCACAGAGCTCCTCAGCTCTGGCTTGTAGGCATCAAAAGGAGGTCAGGGGAGAGGTGATGGTCCCCTGGGATATCCTTGGCTTTGCAAAGAGCCAAGGAGTGGCTCCCCTCAGGCACTCATCCACTGGGATGTTTTCATCCCCTCTTTCCTGCTTTTCAGCATTAGTGTCCATCTCCTGCTGCCCTCCTCTCTTGTGTCTTGCTGCTCACCAGCCCCCTCACTGCAACCAGGCTGGGCAAAACCAGAGTGGCAGAGAAGGAAAGCAGGAAAGAGGAGGGGGGGACACCTGCAGCCCGCATGTGAGTGTGGGATGGAGCAGCATTAGACCTGTACTGGGCTGTCCTCAGCACCAAACCCACTGTCCCCAGCTGTGCAGCCCACAGGAGCTCATCCTGCTGTCCTGTGCCTCTGGGGGATGTGGAAAACAGAGGCTTCCTGAAAGTTATCCCAGGGGAATGAGAGCAGCAGCACAGGGGAGGCATTTCCTGGTGTCTTGGCTTTCAATGCAGGATGTGACCAGCAGTTTGTATTCCATCACCATCTGTTAAAAACCAGCTGGGGCAGTGTTCTTTATCTTTCCCACAACCCATCCTCCCTCCAGGAGATATCTCCTGTTAATGGGCCATGGAGTCCCAGTGCATGACTGATAAAATTCCATCATCCCATTGGGAGATGCTCCACCCAGGGGGAGGAGCCAAGCATTTCCTACCCAGATCAAACCTGAGATTTGGAACATCAGAGCAGCCTTTTCCCACTGCATTCCAGAGGAAAACCAGACCCTTCCACAGCATCCCTGGAGCTTTGGAGGAAAACTGCACCTTCTCCAGGAGCACTGCTCCAACAGAACCACATCTGTCACTGCAGGAGGATGCAGCCACCATTTAATGGGACTGCTACCAACACCCTGACTGAGTGACGGGGGGTCAGCTTGGATTCTGACTCTGGCAGTGTTTTGGGTTTGTTTTTTGTAATACTGTATTTCTATTTTAATTTTTCCTAGTAAAGAACTGTTATTCCTATTCCTGTATCTTTGCCTGAGAGCTCCTTAATTTCAAAATTATAATAATTTGGAGGGAGGTGGTTTACATTCTCCATTTCAAGAGAGGCTCCTGCCTTTCTTAACAAACACCTGTCTTTCAAACCAAGACACCTGGGTCTTGCAGCTGCCACACTCCTGAAATGCCCGGTGGGGAGGTGGGCGGCAGCAGCAGCAGGAGGGGAGGGGGCCTGGAGCCTGCCCCCATATCCACCCTGTGAGCAGCACACAGGGAGCAGTGCAGGACTCTTGCCAAGGCAGCTCTGTGGGGAGGAAGAAGAGACAGGAGAGGAAAACATGGCTTGGTGCTGGCCGTGGTTGGTGCTGGAAGCCTGATGGGAGGCTGCATGCTCCAGGGCAGGCTCTCAGCTGAGATCTCAAACCATCCTCTGCTGCACTGATTTTTTTTTGCATGGGATTAATTTTTTAATCAGAGCAATGTAGAACACGATCAGAAGCAATTAAAGGCTGGCAGGCTAATTAGTGTCAATCAGCACGGTTTATGGGTATTGGCCTTGTCAATCAAACTTGATATTGTGTGTTAGTGAGATTGCTTTTGGATCTCACAGCTAATGCCTCACAGAGAGCTTTTCTTTCTTGAGATGCTTATTATTAAAATAGCACAAGTCCTTCAGAAACCAGTTAAAGGACACATTTAACAGTCCTTTAGGCACTGACAATTACAGGTAGATCCTTTGCTAAATCCTACTTGGGGCTACAGCAGATTAAATGCCAAGCTTGCTCCCGTGCTCCTGAAAACTGTGCTGGGTTCATCCCACCCCTCCTGGGGCTGTTGTGCTCCTGGACACGCGTTTGCAAAAGCTGGAGCTGAAGGAGATGGGTATGGCAAGCTGCTCAGCCCAGGAAAGGAGGGATTAAAGGGTCATCATGGCAAGGCTTAAGCAGGAGAAGGGCAGGGTTTCTTCCAGGGACAGACTGGAAATGTGATACGGACCACTGACATCAGTGGAATGCCAGGGAAAAAGAAAAAGAAGCAGAAACCAGTCGTAAGCCTGATCCTGACAGAAGCAAATCCCCAGGGGAAAGGTTGGGGTTGGAAGGAGACCTGCTGCAGCCAGGGCATTCCCAGCACTGCTGCTGCTGCCTCCACAAGGCTCCAGCTTTTAGCTGGCTGTGGGCACTGGCAGTGTTTTCAGGATCCCACGTGAACTTATGGAAGAAGAGCAGAGCCAGCCACTAAACACATCCCTTCCCTTTCAGGTCCATGTGCGCTGAGCCTGGTGCTGCCCTTTCAACATAAAAGAATCAAGGAGTGAGTGTTGGGATGGCACAGGCACAGCAGCCACGAGTCCACACTGCCTTTCAAACCCTGAGCCCCACAGCACTCATGTTCTTTGCACTTAGCAGTATAGATGTAATTTTCTACTTGTAAGAAAAATAAAGGAAGAGCTCCATCAGGCAGAGCCCCTGGGAAGTGCCTGACAGAGGCGTGAGGTAGGAGAGATGAGCATGCCAGACAGAGCCAGCCAGGGAAGTGATGCTCACAAGTCCCAGCAGCCCAAAGCGGGAGTGGCACGAGCCACCAGCCTGATGGCATTGCCTTCCCAGCAGAAAACACCTGGGCTGCTGACAGCACCGTGCTTGGGAGGGCTAAGACTCATGGCAGCATCAGGGCAGCTCCTCCCTGCACAGCCCCAAAACGCTGTCCCACATCCTGCAGGCTTTTATAGCCTGAGAAAGGCTGGTGTGCTACTCAGCATCCTCATCAAACACTGCAGCTCAGCCAGCAGGGCTCTGGATGTATCTCTGTGATTGCTGGGGCTTGTGTCGTTGGACATGGAGCTGTGAAATTGTGTCCTTCCTGAAGGGTTCACATGTGCCAGGGGGAGGTGGTTGGAGCACCAGGCTGAGCTCAGCACTGGCCACCAACCAGCTGGGAATTGAGTCAGTGTCTTGGTTTGAAAGACAGGTGTCTGCTAAGGAAGGCAGATACCTCTCTTGAAATGGAGAATGTAAACCCCCTCCCTCCAAATTATTATAATTTTGAAATTAAGGGGCTCTCAGGCAGAGATACAGGAATAGGAATAGTAGTTCTTTACTAGGAAAAATTAAAATAGAAATAGAGTATTACAAAAAACAAACCCAAAACACTGCCAGAGTCAGAATCCAAGCTGATCCCCCGTCACTCAGTCAGGGTGTTGGTAGCAGTGCCATTAAATGTTGGCTGCATCCTCCTGCAGTGACAGATGTGGTTCTGTTGGAGCAGTGCTCCTGGAGAAGGTGCAGTTTTCCTCCAAAGGTCCAGTGATGATGTGGAAGGGTCTGGTTTTCCTCTGGAATGCAGTGGGAAAAGGCTGCTCTGATGTTCCAAAATGTCAGATTTGATCTGGGTAGGAAATGCTTGGCTCCTCCCCCTGGGTGGAGCATCTCCCAATGGGATGATGGAATTTTATCAGTCATGCACTGGGACTCCATGGCCCATTAACAGGAGATATCTCCTGGAGGGAGGATGGGTTGTGGAAAAGCTAAAGAACACTGCCCCAGCTGGTTTAACAGATGGTGATAGAATACACACTGCTGGTCACATCCTGCATTGCAAGCTAAGACAGTCAGGCAATGCTCCCCAGCTCCAGCCTGCAGGGAGCTGCTGCAGCATCCCAGGAACAGGGGGAAGCAGCCTTTGGAAGGCAGCAGAGGGATTTTTATGCCACACTCGGCTCCACAGTACAAAGTCACATCCTGACATCGCAGTAGAAGATCCTCTGCCTGGTTATCGCCCCAAGACATACATTTTATCTCAGGGAATGCTTAATTGCTCCTCGCTGGATGCTGGCTATGGAACATTAGGCATCAATAAAAGACAACTCTTAAAATCCGGGCTGAATACCCTTTCCAGAGGATGGTGGTGGTTACAGTCACAGAACGGATTTGCTTCACTGCATTTTCATTTTTCCCTAGCTTTCCCATTTGGGTAAAGTGGGTGGTATCCCTGCCATAACCACATCCCTGCTCCCCAGCCCCAGCCTTTGCCCTGATGCAAAATCCCCCATCCCTGAGGGGGCCACTGTGGACAGAGCCACAAATTTTAATTCCCAGCTGGTGTGGGAAGAGCCCGGCCCGAGACAGAAGATGAGGCTCAGCAAAGCCATGGAGCTGCCAGTTGCTCTGAGGACATGGATGCTGGAGGAACATTAATATTCCAGGCCACCATGCCTCCCTACCATCTGTTGCACCAAAGCAAAGGATGCCCAAATAAATTTCAAAATCCCCTGCAAGGGGGAACGCTCCTGATGCTATTTCCACATCAAGCTGTTCAAGACTTGCTAAATCATATCCCTTCTTTCCAAACATTTTCCAGAGCTGTCCTGCCTCAGGGAGGTGGCTTTGGTGGCTGTGTCCCACTCGTGGGAGTGTGATGGCACGTGCTGGATGCTCCAGCGCAGCCAGTCCAGCTCCCTGCCGGGAGAAGGATGAGACAGAAACCACGCAGGGATCTGGCAGTTCTTGGGAAGCAGTTTGCTCCTGAGCTGGCAGCACCATTTAAAGTTTTTGGATGTTTCCTGGGATGGAAAGGTGGTGCCCCCATAACTCCTGCAGACTGCTGGAGGTCCTTGTGCTGCCCTATCTCCTTGTAAAATCCACCTCCTCCAAAAGTTGATGTTCTCCTGCCAGGAGGAGGAAAATTTTACAATGATTTCTTCTTTATTTGCTGCTTGGGACTCTCCCATGGTAACACACTTTCTGATGATGGCTCATTCCCCTCTTCGCTCCTATGTGCAGGTAAAGATTGATGCAATTCCAGGTGCCAGCCTCATTTGAGAGATCAATGAGAGATAATGTCTCACAAAGAGGTTTATTGAGTTCTCCGAGTTCATTCACCAGCTGTGAAGTGAAACATCTGAAAACAGTTTTTGAATACTAAGTTCTCCCTGGCACCAGCACAGGAAAGGCAAACAGTGCCTTTTTCTACTCGAGGTGCTTATTCTGCTGGGCAGAGTGGGCTCCATGTGAGCAGCCCTGGGAGCTGGGATGCTGGAATTTCAGCCATGTGAGCAGCCCTGGGAGCTGGCATGCTGGGTTTTCAGCCCTGGGGCTGGGGTGCTGGGTTTTCAGCTCTGTGACCAGCCCTGTGTGCTGGGATGTTGGGTTTTCAGCTCTGTGACCAGCCCTGTGTGCTGGGATGTTGGGTTTTCAGCTGCCTGGCCCCTCTGGGCTGCAGGAGGATGTGTCTGGCATGCCCAAGGTGCTGTGCCCTGACTCTCAGCATCCTCATCCCCATGAGTTGCTGTTTTGTGACAGATTTGGAGCACCAGGGGAGCCCTGGGGAGCAAGGCAAGGGTGATCACTGACCCACAGCCATGGGAAGGCACTGGAAAATGTATTTGTGGCTGCAGAACCCTGCAGACCTCGTGTAGCCTGTATTTATGGCAATAATTGATTTATTTGGTGTTGTAGCAACATCTCTTCAAGGGTGGAGAAGGAAGGTCCTTCCTTGGACCTCACTCTGCACCAGTCACCACTGGGTGTGTTTTGTTCACCTGGGGACACCAGGAAACTCCTTGCTCCTTCCCTGTGCCCTACCCAGAAGCCTGCACTATTCCTGCACTGTTGCAGTATTAAGCAGACAGGACTCCCTTTCTTCATGAAGGAAAAGCTATTTTTCTATTCATATAGCTTTCATAAAGTAAATATAGCTATTTGTATTTATAGGAAATTTTAGAAGGCACTATGTTAAACTTAACTGGCCAGCAACACAGTGAAACTTAGTTTATTGGCTGGTAAGGGTTGTTGTGTATGTTTATCAAATTTTCTCTTTCTAGATGTGTTTGCATTTTTTCTTCATTGATTTTTATGGGACAGATTTTTTGTTTTTGCAGGTGTGAACGGTTCTGTTACCAGAATAGATTGTTGTGCTAGCTGGCTTTCATTCTTAGGATTTTTTCACACGGGAACTTAAAAGTTAGCTGTTAGCTTAGAGTAGTAGGGCCTAACCCGTATTTTATTTTCTTTTATAATATCTTTATATCTTTATCTGGCCATACACAGATCTGTGCTGCTGCTTGGTGCAGCAGCTTTTCTTCCTTTGGACAGAAGGCAGCCCTGCCTGGGCTGGAGGAAACAGAGGAAATGAGTGAAGTGTCTTTAAAAACCAATCCTCCTGCCAGCAGTTGGGCAGGTGGCTGTGCAAGGGCTCCTGGGTGCACCTCAGTATGCCAGTGCTGTGGGGAGATGATTATTCTGCTCTCCCATCCCCAGCACATCCCCACCTCCCCAGTGAGTCATTCTCCTGGTTTTTATCTCTGTTGCACTTAGCATAAGGTGCCCACCCTGTGTTTGTGTTTTCACACAGAATTTGGGATGCATTAGCTGGGAAGAGTCCCTGGGGAAAGCCACAGGACAGATTTTGGCAGGTGATTTACCCTTTCCTTCTACATTTTACAGCCAGTCCCCAGTGAGGCAAGAGGGCTTTTTCTCGGGGATACACCACTGGGGAGGACCCGGGCATCTTCATCACTGATTTATTTATTTCCACTTTCACATCCTTTCCTTGGAGGCGACTTTTCTGCTCTCTGCAGGATTTTTCCTTTCAAATCGCCCTCCTGACAGCATCCCAGCAAGATGACTGCTGCTCCTTCATGTCCTGATGGAAAGCTTGCAGACATTTGTTTGCAAATACCTTTTGTTGTAACGTGGGGAAGCACACATAAAAACAGAACACAGTATTCCCTCTTCACTACGACTGGTCTTTGTCTTCAAGCAGCTGTAAAAGAGGGCAATCAATAAACCTTGCCAGGGTCTTTTTAATGCTTTTTGAGCCATTATGGTCATAATGCTTCTTCAGGCTGCCGTGTCAATACACTCGAGACACTGAATATGTCAAAGCCACATAAAATCTTTATTAAGATGAAATTAAACGAGCAAGCCCAAATCAGCAATTTAAATGGATATTGTTCTTCAAGGATGCCAGACCTAAAAACCAGACACAACTGAGGAATTCTGTTAGGATTAAATCAGTGTGAAACTTTTGCCTCAGTTCCTGGGCAGGAGGAATTTGGGAGGATGGGAATTGCTGTCAAGGTGCTCTGGACACCTGCCCTGTGTTTTCTGTTGCAGCATTGGCCTGAGCTAAAAAAGTGAAGCAAATCTGGGGCAGGTGGGNCTTCATGAAGGAAAAGCTATTTTTCTATTCATATAGCTTTCATAAAGTAAATATAGCTATTTGTATTTATAGGAAATTTTAGAAGGCACTATGTTAAACTTAACTGGCCAGCAACACAGTGAAACTTAGTTTATTGGCTGGTAAGGGTTGTTGTGTATGTTTATCAAATTTTCTCTTTCTAGATGTGTTTGCATTTTTTCTTCATTGATTTTTATGGGACAGATTTTTTGTTTTTGCAGGTGTGAACGGTTCTGTTACCAGAATAGATTGTTGTGCTAGCTGGCTTTCATTCTTAGGATTTTTTCACACGGGAACTTAAAAGTTAGCTGTTAGCTTAGAGTAGTAGGGCCTAACCCGTATTTTATTTTCTTTTATAATATCTTTATATCTTTATCTGGCCATACACAGATCTGTGCTGCTGCTTGGTGCAGCAGCTTTTCTTCCTTTGGACAGAAGGCAGCCCTGCCTGGGCTGGAGGAAACAGAGGAAATGAGTGAAGTGTCTTTAAAAACCAATCCTCCTGCCAGCAGTTGGGCAGGTGGCTGTGCAAGGGCTCCTGGGTGCACCTCAGTATGCCAGTGCTGTGGGGAGATGATTATTCTGCTCTCCCATCCCCAGCACATCCCCACCTCCCCAGTGAGTCATTCTCCTGGTTTTTATCTCTGTTGCACTTAGCATAAGGTGCCCACCCTGTGTTTGTGTTTTCACACAGAATTTGGGATGCATTAGCTGGGAAGAGTCCCTGGGGAAAGCCACAGGACAGATTTTGGCAGGTGATTTACCCTTTCCTTCTACATTTTACAGCCAGTCCCCAGTGAGGCAAGAGGGCTTTTTCTCGGGGATACACCACTGGGGAGGACCCGGGCATCTTCATCACTGATTTATTTATTTCCACTTTCACATCCTTTCCTTGGAGGCGACTTTTCTGCTCTCTGCAGGATTTTTCCTTTCAAATCGCCCTCCTGACAGCATCCCAGCAAGATGACTGCTGCTCCTTCATGTCCTGATGGAAAGCTTGCAGACATTTGTTTGCAAATACCTTTTGTTGTAACGTGGGGAAGCACACATAAAAACAGAACACAGTATTCCCTCTTCACTACGACTGGTCTTTGTCTTCAAGCAGCTGTAAAAGAGGGCAATCAATAAACCTTGCCAGGGTCTTTTTAATGCTTTTTGAGCCATTATGGTCATAATGCTTCTTCAGGCTGCCGTGTCAATACACTCGAGACACTGAATATGTCAAAGCCACATAAAATCTTTATTAAGATGAAATTAAACGAGCAAGCCCAAATCAGCAATTTAAATGGATATTGTTCTTCAAGGATGCCAGACCTAAAAACCAGACACAACTGAGGAATTCTGTTAGGATTAAATCAGTGTGAAACTTTTGCCTCAGTTCCTGGGCAGGAGGAATTTGGGAGGATGGGAATTGCTGTCAAGGTGCTCTGGACACCTGCCCTGTGTTTTCTGTTGCAGCATTGGCCTGAGCTAAAAAAGTGAAGCAAATCTGGGGCAGGTGGGAGGAAAACACGTATTGGCATGAAAGTTCAGTCTGTCTCTGCTCACCAAATTAAGCCAGACTGATCCAAAGGGAAAACAATCCCTTATTTATGTATGGTTCCAGGTGACAGTGCATGGAGCTGCATCAGGAGGCACTGCAGGGAGTGCTGCATCCATCCCCGTGCTGCATGGCCCTGGTGGGTGCATTTCTTCTCCCAGATGCTCCCAAGCCCTTTTGGGCCCTGCACAGCCACCAGAGCCGTGCTCACACGCAAAACCTGCCTGCAGAATTCAGCTCAGTGCCTGAACCCTCCTCCAGTCCTGCACAGGGCCTGCAGTCCTGCCAAAAGGAGGTGAGGACAAACAGGACACGTGAGGACGAGCAGGACATGTGAGAGCTGCCAGGACCTTGGGAAAGAGAAGTTCTGGCTGGAGCCCCACTCAGCACCCTGCCAGCACACAGCTGAATGCAGCAGAGGAGGATGCTGGGCTGGGTGAGCTCCAGGAGGGTAAAACCCTGTGCTGCAGTGAGGAGGTGCTGCAGGCACCACGAGGCTGCTGGGGCACAGCAGCTGGGTCCAGGCTCTCTCCTGGTCTTTTCCTGACACCAGGCAGGTGACAGGCATGCTGCAGTTGCTGCCACTTCACCCAAATTTTGGACGAGGGGATGGGACCCAGGTGGGTTTGTCTGGGTTTGATGCATTCTAAGAGGCTGCATGGCTTTGCTGCACTTGGGAGCTCCTGTTTTGCAGTCCCACAGTGCCTGGGACATGAGTGGGCACTGCCCAGCAGTGACATCAGATCCCCTGTGCCTGTGCAGAACTGGGGCAGTGAGACGAATGAGGGATTTGTCTTTACAAACAAGCTGTGGGTCTGCTGGTGGATAAAAGCACTGAGAGATAAAAGAAACAATGGCATGGATTTCACTGATTGATGAATGGAAAAAAAAAAAAGATATTTGCCTTTACAAACAAACTGTAGGTTTGATATAAGCTGATAAATGAAATTGGATATCGAAAGATGAAAGAAGCAATGGCGAAAAACCACTAATTCCATAAGAATTAAAAATGAAAAGGGAGGGTTGTGCATTAGAGGGGAATCTCAGGTATCAGGTGTTCTGGGAAGTCTGTACCTCTCAAGTACCTCAGCCCATGGGCAAAGAGAGAGGGAAATTGGGATAAAAGGGAGGCTACATCCCCCAAAAATTTGAGACATCCCAGGGGAATGCCCCATGGCCTCTTCCTTTATTTCAATAAAGTAAAAGGACTCCTCTGTCCTGTTTTTTGACATAAACCTCTGCTCTTTGTAGATTAATTTTCCTGACAGGCAGTTTGCTGACACCTGGGACCAGCCTGACAGAAAGGCTGGGAAGGGCTCAGGTTTGGCATCTCCAGAGCCTCTGGCATGTCCTGCAAGCTGCAGGCTGGACCTGGCTGCTCCAGGGCTGTCACTTGGAAGGAGGGGTAGCGCCAGCACTGGCCAGGGGGTTGGTAATAGGTTGGTAATAGGGAGGACAGCACCAGCTGGGGCCCCAAAGCACCCCCAGCCCTCCCTGCCTTGTGCTCATGGCCTGGTTCTGGTGGCAGCAAAGGTCACCACCCCCGTGGATTTTCCACCCTGCATCCCTTCTGCATTTTAATTGTGCAGCTTTTTGGCTTCATCAGGTGGGATTCTACAGCTTGCCAGGAGGATTTCACTGCTCACAAAGGAGCTCCTTTTCTTCTCAGCGCAAAGCTGAAAAATCGCTCGGTTCCAGCCTATTTAGTTTTAATTGTTTCCTTTAGTTCTCATTGCCCACAGCAAAATATCACCTTCCCCTAACAGCCAGGCAGGCTGGGAGCCAGCCACCCTGCCCAGCCACTGTGCCATCCCTCCTGCTGGTCCTGTGGCTCCTGGGGGGCTTCTCTGTGCTGGCAGGGCTGGAATTTGGGGAGGAGGCAAGCAGGGGGCAGGAGCAGCTGCAGTGGGGCAGAAACAGCTGCAATGGGGCAGGCAGAGCTGCAGTGGGGCAGGAAGAGCTGCAATGGGGCAGGAGCAGCTGCAGTGGGGCAGGAAGAGCTGCAATGGGGCAGGAGCAGCTGCAGTGCTGCCCTTGCTGTGCTGCCTCCATGCCCCAAGGGCTTTGCTGGCTGCTCTGGCTGGCCCCTCTGCTTGCAGACATGCTCCTCTCCCAGCAAGCTCAGCTCTCCCTGCTCCCCAACTTCCTCTGGCAGCTGCTGAGGAGGGAATGCTCCTCATTGCTGCTCCCAGAAGAGAACCTGCACAACCTTCTGTGCTGCTGAGGCAGAAGGCGATGCACACACAGCCCTGGGGATGATGAACAGCAGAAAATGAGAAAAGCCTCTTCTCCTTCTTCTCCACTTCACCAGGGTGGGCATCAAGCACCTGTGGCTTTTTGGGAATGAAGAGTGCACTGCATCCCAGCTGAGCATCACCTGCAGGACCTCTGCTCCTGCTCCAGCTCCAGCTCCAGCTCCTTCCACAGGGACACCTGAGACAAAAACCTCACACCAGCAGTAGGAAGCAGGGTCTCGCAAGCTTAAGAAAAATTTGTGTGGACTCCTAAACCTTCTTGGAACCAGGGAGGATAAAGCAATATTCCCTTCCCATGCAGGCTGCCTCCAGGGAGCACAGCCAGACACCCCCAAGCAACCTCAGCAACAAATCAGGCTCAAGGGAATATGAACCTATTCCAGTAAAAGGTAAGGATGCAGAGCTAGCTATGGGGGTGAAACAGAACAAAACCACATCCAAGCCATCAGAGAAACCCACCAGATCACTGATTTTATCCCCAGGGTGAAAGATCTCTGCACCAGGGCTCAGCCTGACTGCCTCAGCTGGCACGTCCCAGCCCCCAGGGTGCACAGTCACAGGTTCCCCTGGAGGTTTTCCCCTCACAGGTTCCCCTGAAGGTTTTCCTCTGCTCACTTCTGGGCAAGAACTATAAAACAAAGGCTCATAAATTAATTACCTAAAAGAGCAGCAGAATGTTATTAGATACTTGGGAGTTAATTGCACTGGTGCTAATCGCATGTTTTTTTAAAGGCACCAGCAGAGATGTAATATGTAATTCCATAGGTATTCCAGAATAATTTAGCAATTTAATTAATTTCTGCTAACACCTTTTAAATCACCTGCTCACTTCCTCTCATGTTTCCTGAGGGAAAGGGGGAAGAAACTTTTCCAGTTGGCTAAATCTGTTGCAAACTCACTTTTGTTGGCAAAGATACTGTTTTATTTCTCAGTGGATTTAATTAACATTAGAGTTATCCCTGGGTGACAGGGTGGCCAAGCAAGACTGTGACTGCCTGGTCCTAAAATTGGAAGCCTGGATCAGGGATGGTTGAAATGTTTTGGACAGATTGTGATGGGCTGAGAAGATGGAAACTGAAATGATTTGTGGATTTAGGTCAAATTCGGTAAGCAGAGCCAGGGGAAAATGTAGAAGAGAAATGTAAACAGCACCAGGCGCTTTATTCCATCTCCTCAAAATGCAACATTTTGTTCAGAAAAAGCAAAAAAATCCCATTTCAGCGTGTTTGAGATGCAGGTTTTCTGTTTGTCTCCTTGTGCCTCCTCCCAAGGTCAGGCAGCTGAGACACACCCAGCCCTGGGGCAGCATTGCAGCTGGAAAAATTATTTATTTCCTTTGTGAGCCCACTGCTCAGTGGGTGCAGGCACAGAGCCTCAGGATGGCACTTGGGAGCCCAGGGGAGCTGGGCAGAAGAGGACACACACAAGTGATTTGGGCTGTGTGAGAGCTGAGCCCCACCCTCCCCAGGCAGGCAGAAAAGAGACCAACAGAAGCCATTGCTCTCATGGGGCTTTTATTGTCCGGCTGGCCCTCGCCTCCCACCCTGCTGCCCGTGCCTGAGCCCCTCACCATCACCCACACCTGCAGAGGAGACCCCAGCCCAGCTCATCCCCATCCCAGCCACGTGCGTGGGGCAGCAGATCCAGCCCATCCCAGCCCATCTCAGCCACCTGCCCGGGTATCTTGGCTTTCAATGCAGGATGTGACCAGCAGTCTGTATTCCATCACCATCTGTTAAACCAGGTCTTTATCTTTCCCACAACCCATCCTCCCTCCAGGAGATATCTCCTGTTAATGGGCCATGGAGTCCCAGTGCATGACTGATAAAATTCCATCATCCCATTGGGAGATGCTCCACCCAGGGGGAGGAGCCAAGCATTTCCTACCCAGATCAAATCTGACATTTGGAACATCAGAGCAGCCTTTCTCCACTGCATTCCAGAGGAAAACCAGACCCNCACCTGCCTGGGGCAGCACATCCTTCCCGGCTCTTTTTTGGGGTTTTTCTTTTTTTTTTTTAATTTTTTAAATATTTATTTTAAAAATATAGTAGCTGTGGAAAGCAGCCCTCTTTATAAACACTTGATGCCGGAGTGAAATGCATCATCACCATCCTTGTTCCTAATCCCTCCTGGGTGCCCATGCCTGCCAGCAGCAGTGCTGGGGGCTGGGGAGGCTGCTGGGGCTGCTGCAGGCAGAGAGGCTCTGATGGCAGGGAGAGAGAGAGAGAGAGAGGGAGGGACCCTTCCAAAAATAGAAATATTGTGCTGAGTCGTTTGGAGTGAATGAAGTACATAAAACACCAGCATCAGATTAACTTTAGCTCGTCAGATATTGCTGCCGGCAGGGTTGGCGCAGGGCTCGGTGGAGGCTCAGTCCCCCTGGGCCCAGGCCAGGGCAACCACACTGGCCCCAGCCCCGCTCCCCACTGCAGGGCTCCCTGCTCTCGCCCACCACTGGCCCACAGGGCAGCCTGAGAGCCCCTGGAGCCGACATAAATAGGAAACTGTAAACACAACCATTGGAGAGAAGAGACATTGACGATCACAGGGGTCACTGCTTCAAACGCCCCACCCTCCCCCTTCAATCCACACCCCTATGCCCTTGTCCCCACCCCGTAAAAAGGTCTCCAGTTACAAAATCTTCAATCCAGGCTTGGAGTAAAGGTGAGGTGCTCGGGGGGTACAAAGGGATGTTGCAACCTCAGTGGTCTTTGCTAGGGAGGGGAGATGGTGGCAGGAGTGGGACAGAGGGTTGGGTCAGCTGGTCCAGGTCCTTTGCAAGTCCTTTTGGTTTGTCGGGAGGACTCCTAGGGTTATACCTGAGATGAAGACGCCTAGAGGACACTCCATAGCTCAACCGGAACGCAGTGGGAGTTCCTGTGCCCAGAGGAGCCCCTGCTGCCGGGGTTTGTCTGAGCAGCATCGCCCCTGTTCCGCTCGGCACGGGGCCGTCTGAACCAGCGCCGGCCCGGGCCACCCCTCAGGTGTCCAGGATCTCGCTGGTGGGCGACGGCTCGTGGGGGATGCCCTGCGTGCTGTGGATGGTCTGGTTGTGCGACAGGGAGTTCTGCTGGAGCTCCAGGGCGATGGCGTTCTGCGGGAACTCCTTCACCTGCCGCTTGTACTCCAGGAAGGTGCACGCCTTGGTGGCGATGGCGATGATGTTCTTGCCGATGAAAATGGTGGAGACCCTGCTGTCCTGGAACAAGATCATGTTGATGGCCCGGATGAAGATGGTGACGATGTTGATGGTGACCAGGCTAAGCACGGGGTAGAGCATCATTTTCTGTGGGGCGATGTGCTCCCCTTGCATGCTGATCTCGCTGAGGGACACGCAAGGCAGGATCAGGAGCAGGATGTAGCAGTAGAAGAACATGAGCCCCTCTGCCCAGATGGGCAGGCCGGTCCTGTGTGGCTCCCACAGGTTGGCCTGGATGTCCAAGATATCCAGCAGGTCGAGGGCCACCCAGAAGAGGCGTCCCCGCAAGTCCTCCTTCTTCCGAAAGGTCCGTATGTACTCCATGCTGTCCAAGGCCACCAGCACCAGGTAGAGCCCCGGCACGCAGATGGAGAGCAACAGGGTCAGAGCTTTCCTGGCCACCGTCTCCAGGTTCTTCTTGTCCGCTTTGTAATTCTGAAAGATGAAGTAGAGCTTGATCTCCAGCACAAAGATGTAGAGGAACCACAGGATCATGGCGTAGCCGCGCTTGGCCGTCTTCACCTCGGCGCCCACCCACACGGCCACATAGCGCAGCACGATGAGGAAGCAGATGTCCCCCACCAGCACAATGATGCAGACGCCGATCTTGCGGGGCCCCTGGTTCTGCTCCACCAGGTAGGCGTCCATGAAGGCCATGCTGGTCATGATGACGATGGTGGTGAGGCAGACGTGGCGCCGGTCGGGCGGCGGCAGCACCATGGCGAGGCGGGCGGCCCTGCCGGCGCTAGGCGAGCGCTGCCGGCGGCGCTGGGCTGGGGCACATCCACGGCCAGCCCAGGCCCCCAGCTCCGGCCTGTCCCCCGCCGCCACCCCGGGCAGCGGCGCCTGCAGTGGCAGCGGTGCCTGCAGCAGCAGCGGCTCGGCTGGCAGCCCTGCCGTGCCAGGGTTTGGGGCTGGCCCCGCGGAGCCCAGGCCTGCCCTTCGCCCCTCGGCGGCGGTGGTGCCCTGCAGGCACTGCGGCTCTGCGCCCAGCCCAGGGCTGGCCGAGCAGCCCAGCCCCAGGCACCCTCCACCACCAGCAGCCAGGGCTCACGGGTGTGCAGGGCCTCCTGGAGGAACGTCCCTCCTCTCTGCTGGTTCCCTCATGGCTCTCAGGCTCTCCAGCAACCCTACGGCACTAGCACGGCTCCAGGCTCCGAGCCACAAATCCTGGTACAGATCCCTGGTGATGGCGCACAAGGAGAGCTCTCCCACGTTCCTCCAGGGTCTGGGGCACTCCTGCTGTGTCCTCACAGGGAATCACCTCCACGCCATTCCCACAGGGCCTTGCTGGTGTCCTGCTGCTCCCAGTTGTTCACACGTCCCTCCATTCCTGGAAGAGACAGCAGAGAACAAGTGTCAGGGTCCCTCTGTGCTGACCACAGAACTGTGGGAGTTGTTATAAGTATATTCTATTCTATTCTATTCTATTCTATTCTATTCTATTATATATACATATACACAATCTACAATCTACAGTCTGCAATCTACAACATACAGTATTTGTATATTGCATATACATTACACAATATACAACACACAATACACAATACACAATATGCAATACACAGTATACACTGTATACACTATATACATATATTATATCATGGGCTTTTCACAAATATTAAAATGAATGCTAAATGTATAATGCTGGAAAACTTCGCTGTATGAATATATCTTCTTTTAGTCCTGCTATTAACAAAACTTAGAAATAGCAGTGTGATAAATATGTATTTTTCTCGGACTGTGACATGGTGATGCAAAAATCTTTTGTTCATGTAACTAACTCAGAGAATGGCAAAAAAAAAAGATAATCGGGAAATTCTTCACATTCTTGGATTATCAGACACCTGAACCCCAGGGAAGGAATTTATTGACGCACGAGTTTCTGCAGAGGTGCCAGCCTGGGCAGTTCTGCTGAACCACAGCCATGGCACTCACTCTAGCAGTTCCTGAGCAGCTCACAGGGTGTGGGGCACGTCCCTGCTTGAGCAGGGGTGAGGTCAGGGCTGGCACACGGGGGACAGGGCAAAGCTGACACTCCCAGGGTGTCATGAGGTCCCAGCAGCTTTCTGGATGGGTTCAGCTGCTCGTGGACACAGCTCCTCACCATGCTGTGCTCGCCTAATTAATTTGTTAATCTTTTCTGTGCACGGAGTGCACTCCCAGAAATGAGCAGGCAGGTCCCAGTGCACACAGAAATGTCATTGAACTTGGGTTTTTTTGTGGAGATAGAGCATGGTCACAGCCACAGAGGCTGGAGGGAAGAAGCCAAGCCTGAGGAGGTGTAAGCCATTAAAAACCTGTCCTACTTTGCAGCTGCTAATGTTTATAGGGCCTCATTTAAATAAAAGCTGGATTCTCTCCTGCTTCAGGGAGACAAGAAGAACAAAGAAGAGAAAGTGGGAAGCCAGATGAGTCAGAGCCAGCCCTGCCTTGTGCCTGAGTAGGTGGACAGCAGGAATGCGTGTACCTGTGCCCTGCTTTCCAAAGGATGTGGTGCCCAGGAAATGTTAGCAAGGGACTTAAAGCTGCTGCTCCAGCCTCGGGATGCTCTTCGGAGTCTGTTGCCAGCAAGGAAAATGAGCAGTAATGTCTCAAAATAATTTCTTCAAAAATAATTTCTCAAGCAGGAATTGCTCAGAAAGAAACCAGAAAAGATGTGGTGGGAATTCATGAGAGCTGCTGTGTGGTGCTTCCCAGGCAAGGCAGCCCCTGCAGCCCTGCTCTCACCAGCAACAATTCAGAGCTGCTGTTTGGGGCTTCAGTTTGTTCCTTCTCGAGGTTTTGGATAAAAATATACAGTCATTGCCTTAAAACTCCTGCCAAGTTTTGCAGAGGATTTATAGCCATGGATAGATAATTCCAGATAAATTAGATCTTTCAGGAGGGAGCAGTGGCTTTTTTTTCCCTTTCACCCTGTAAGTATTTATGCCTTCCAAAGACAGCGGTTATTTAAAGGGCAGTGGGTTGCATCACAGCACGGTGAGGTTAGGAAGCAGCCTGCCTGTAAATCCTGCCCTGTGAATTACTGGTGTGGTCTGGGGAGGTGGGGGAAGGCACAGCTCTCTCCTCATGCCTACACGAAACCAGACAGAAATCCCTGTCCTGCCTCCCTGGGCACCCTAAGGTAGCTTTTAAAAAACCATCACTCTGCAACTTTTAAATAACTCATCGAACTGTGCTGAGTAAACAGGACAATAACCACATCAGACAGCCACAAGAGCACAGCTGAGGCAAACATTTCTTCAGACAAGTATTCACAAAACTCTCTTCCTGCAGGAATTCTTGGAAATGAGAGGCAGCCCACCTGAACATAATGGGCTTGGAGCTGTGGATGTCAGTGAGCCAGGCTGGCAGCTCCCTGTGGAAGGGATCTAACAAGAGGGATCTTTTGCATTCCTCTTGGTGCCAGGACTCCCACAAGCAGCTACTGAAGCGATGCTTCAGCCTTGGCAACCGTGGGCCTCCTTACCAGGACAAAATTCAATCCCTAATTGCTTTTTCTCCTCTACTTCTGCCCTACTCCAACAGCTCCATTGCACTGTGAGCAAATGGCACACATACATATTGAGCAAATACTCCAACTGCTCCACTGGAGTGAGAAAATGCCCTTGGTGACACCCAGAGCAGTGTCACCACAGTGCCCTCACTGTGTCACCTGCTGACAAGGCACAGCGCAGGGAATGGAATGGCAGCAGTGAATGGCAATGGGGAGCAGCAGCAGGTCCCCTCTCCATCTCTGGGCTGTGCCTGGGGACATTTCCCAGCCCAGGGAATGGAATAGCAGCAGGGAACGGCAATGGGGAGCAGCAGCAGGTCCCCTCTCCATCTCTGGGCTGTGCTTGGGGACATTTCCCAGCCCAGCCCTCTCCCAGCTTCCCTTCAGGATGGGAGATGCTCCAATGGGAATGGAGGGGGCTGCTGATTTCCTGGAATTTCCTGGATTTTCCTTGCTGCCCTGCTGCAGCCAGCCCTTGCCCTCTTCCTCTGGTGCCTCTTCTTTGTCATTTTTGAGGAGTCATTTCTTGGTCTAGCACCTCTTTTTCCCAGCTCTCCTGGATTAAAGGCACTCGTGGTTACCCAAGGCTGTGTGGTCACAGCCTTGCTCCAGCAGTTTGGGAGGAAATCAAACTGAGCTTTTGCCTGGGATGCTGCTGGCTCATTGTGGTGATTAATTACCACTACCTCTGCCCATCACAGTGCCCTCCTGCACCCACTCCTGGTACAGCAGTCTTGGGGTGCAGGAGCTGCCAGGATCCCCCCACAAAATTCCATCTCCCAGCCTGGAGGGCTCCTGGCAAAAGCAGCATCATTAACACCAGCAGGTGCTTCCCAAAGCCCAGCTCTACCTGGCAAATTAATTTAAATTATTGATGTGATTTGAATGCCGTCTATTTTTAAAAAAAGGGAGTGAGACAGAAGTGTACACAACACACTTCCCAGGTAATTAGGGTGCTGCCACCGCTTAAAGCTTCATTTGCACTTTAATTGCTTTGATTTATTCCAGTTTTCCCCGAGTGTAAATCCAAAGCTCCTGCTCCAGCAGGGCCTTTTCCCACCTGGCAGCATGGGGCAAGAGGAGGGGATGGGCACAACCACCTCTGCTTGGGATTTGGGGGCACCAAGGTGATGGCATCACTCCTGGCAGTGCTCCAGGGAGCTGCAGCCAGCTGCCCTGCTCTCAGCAGAGGCTGGGTATTAGTGGCACTATATATTAGTGGCTAGTTTTGGGGGGGTTGTGGTTTTTTTTGGATTTTTTGTTGTTCTTTTGTTTGTTTATTTGTTTTTTTGGGGTTTTTTTGGTTTTTTTTGTTTTTTTTTTACTTAGAGTTAGGATTGAAAGTCCGAGAGATGGATTTTCATG